>JANZLP010000001.1:11926673-11938310 GCA_026930925.1 Chelictinia riocourii | reverse complement strand
CCCTCTGCTGTTTGCTGTAAAACAGTGACACAAAGATATTACAACAGTTTCTGCATTTTAATCTGCAAAATACACAGATACCCAAATTTTTTTGGCACAGGGAAAAAATAAAAATAAAGCAACAAGTGTTACCATGCTAACTTGCTACCAGCACAGACTGAAATCGCTTAAGATTCATACAGCATGATGCAAACTTCCTCCTGGACTCTCCTACTGCTTCAGAGGCTGGACTGGCTCACCCTGTGCAGTTCTCAGCCCTGCTCCATCTCCCCATATCCAGCACACAAGATTACCTCCCTCCCAGACAGAAGGGTCCCTCTACACACCCGTGCCTGCTCACCAAGAACCACTTAGCTTGGCTTTTTATTACATTTTTTTCATGCCCCAGTTAAGTGGCTTACACACTTATTGTCAATCTTCAAAGCTAACTTGTTTGAGAACAATCCAATACCATTTTCTAAATCGAGAATGATCCAGAATGACAACACCCCCTACAAAAAACACCTATTAATATAGCCTTATTATGCCACTGGCAGGAACCAACTGCCAGCTACCACCATTCATACACACATTCCCTTTCACTCCTCAACTCCACCTCCTACGAGCCTGCCCCACAGAAACAGGGCTCCGTTTGCCAAAATAACAGTGCAGGAAAGCATGCAGACCTCATGGAAGTGCCCTTGACTCTGGCTATTGCCCAGCTCATCAGACAACAGCACACCCTCACCCACAAGAGCTAGCATCATGGGATCCAAAGTTTACATTTTTATACGTTTTACTACTTCTCTCTTACACTGAATGCTAATATTGTTAGCAAAACACTGCACTTCCCACAGCAATGCAGTGATCCAGACCCAAGTCCTAATGAACTTGTGGTGTCTTCCATTTCTTCTTTCAACATGCCTCTTTTCCTAAGCTGCTAAAAACATGTCACAGTCTATAATTGTCATGTATTATGTATTCACGTATCTTCTTGCTCAAAGGATCTTAACCACAGCATCACTTAAACCCAAATTTTACATATGACCATAAAGTATACTGCCTTGAATGGAAGCAAAAAAAAAAAAACAACTTTGCCTTTAAAGAATAATATAACTTTTATTTGTTGCAAAAACCTTTTCTCCTCTTGTCATCACCCTATGAAAAGTGATGCAGACACCTGTAACAGCATGACAGACCTGGCAGTCAAACATTGAAATTCAGGTAACTGATGGAGTACTAAAAGCTAAGTCAACAGTTATTTTTGCCATCTAAGAACTTTAAATGGTAGCTAGAATTTTTTTTCTTTAAAATTATACGTAACTTGTTAGTTAGCAGGGGTTTTTTTTCCTTTTGGAAAAATCCAGATAACCACCTCTGGTAAAATACGCTGCTTTCAGGCTGAGGCTTATCGCACAGGGAATGCACAGCAGGCAGGACAGACAGCTCCCCAAGGACCATCCTGCCGTTCATGGGTCCTGCCTGAAGCACACGGGATCACCCCTCGGGACACAGGGGAGTCCTGGGCACACTGCTGAGCCGCTGGCTTATCTGCCAAAGCCGAGTCTGCTGGTAACCGAAGGGTTAGCAATCCCCACAGGAAGCTAAACGTATGCGTTTATACTCTCAGGGGTTCCAGGTTTTCCACTTGCTCCTTTTTTAAATTACAAGTCACACTCTCGAGCCACAAACATGGCCAGAATGGAAAATTAACTCAATCATCAGAAAAATGTAAATTCCTGTGTGGTACCCCTCTAACTAGGGTTAAATTTTAATAACAAATACCACCTTTTAATAAAAACTAGAAACTTTGGTCAAGTATTTCAAGCTTGCCGCTGACAAGCAAGAAAAGCAAGGAAGGAACAACTGACATTACTCATACTTGAGGGGGTTTGGGCTGGGTTTTTATTTATTTGTTTTATAATACCATCAAAGCAAATAAGGACAAAGCCCTTTAAAGAAGTACTTGCAGGTTACCTTTAGAGAAACAGAGACCATCAAACTTTTGAGAGTTTACTTAACCAGGTGTTGCTTCCAACACCAGGTCCATTATTTAACTCAAAGTAAATGGAGCTCTTCCTTCACTCTGATTTACACCACATTTTATATAGCCCATTTTGCCTGTTTGCACAACACAAACACAGCAAGACAAATTGGAATTGTTCCTTGAAATACAAAAACTGGATTGTAAAGCCACAAAACCCAGGACATATTTCAAGGACTGATACAGTTATCTGCCACAGGTTTTGGGGTTTTTTTAAGGTAGGTCCTAAAACACTGTCAGTCACCAGTTGAAAAGACACACTTCAATTCAGTATCTTCAAGGAAGCCTTAGAGCCCTAGCTCAGCTAGGCAAGGATTCACATTCTGTTAACTTTCTATGATGTAGATTAAAATTTATAGTGCTGTTTATGGCTTTACACACTAAACAGCATAGACAGAATATTCTTCCCTGTAAGACATTGCTTTATTCCTACCCTGAAAGAAGAAATTTAAACCTGGTTTTGTCCCTCTTCAGCCTTCTCTCTGTATTTTTAAAACACCACAGCCCAAATTTCAGGGTCTTGAATTCACTCTTCTGCATTTGGGGATTTTGCACCTTTGCACACTCCTGCATATCCTCCTGAAACCTTCACACTACAGTTTCAGCTACCACACCAGGAGGAATTGCTCAGCTTTCAAGATGAGCTGCCATTAGCCACCAAAGCTCTGCTGTGCAGAATCTCCTTTATCACCTGCTACTTTGAATAATCTAAAATTAAAATAAATGAAGAGGAAGGAATACAAGATACTTTAAAAATCTTTCGTTTTGTTGTTTTTAAATGTTAATCTGGATGCATCATGTGTTACCATGAACATAATGATTAATACATTACATTATGCCAGAGGAAACAAGATGGTCTGATACCCAATGATAGCAACCACCACTAGCTAACGCTGCGGTCCACTGTAGGAAGTCAGTGACAATGCAAAGCTAGCTACAGTGCACTACAAAAGACAAATAACTCCTTTGGATTTTAGCCATCTCTGAAAATTTATGTTTCAGCAACAGTTTTAAATTCAAGCAACAGTATGCAGCTACTGCAAAGCAAACATGACTCCCTGTTACCTCGAAACATTCTGCATGCAAAGCACACTCCAAGGCTGGGGTGGGGGGAAAGGAGATTGTAAGAATTTTTTCCTGAAATGGAATGGGGAGATAAAATCAAGTGAAAAGCAGCAGAGACCGCTGACATATCTAGATACACAGAAGCCAGTAAACATGCAAATAGGCAGCCATTTCTACCAGGAGCACAGGAAGCCAGTAACATTCAAAACCAACTTCAATTCTGCTAAAATATATTGCATTAAAGCAAGAGAAACAAGTCCAGCACAGAACTATACAGAGCAGATCCCTTTGACCAAGACAGCTTTACTTCTCAAAGAAATACTGAAAAAAAGATTTCTATTCAAAAAATTCTCCACTTAGAATATCACAGTATTTATGAGTAACTATGGACATTTACCTTTTAGTACTCTTTACTTGGAAGTACTGTAAAAAAGACTCTGCATAAAGCTGTAAACCACCCTGACAAAGCTGCATCAACTACCAGTTACAAACCCTTCCACAAACCAGGAAAGAGCTTGTTGCCCCGAAGCCACAAACAGCAAATTTCACACAAGACTTCAGAGAGAGGAGAATATAAAGGCTGTATTGACCGTGCATCCCTGAAGACAGATATTACAGAGCTAGAACTAAAGTTTACGTGACTTGATAGCAGATGATAAAACTCAGGAGAGCTGTTTCAAAAAGGCAATACTTGGACATCCATCTGTTGTCCTTGAAGTTTTGACACACCAAGCAGAAATATAGACATATATATGAAAATATGAAATATAATTTATTTTTATATATATGAAATATATATATGTGTGTGAAATAAATATTTACACATTAAAACACCAGGGCCAAAGAAAGCATTTCTTTTTATTTTCACTTCAGCTTATCTGCCTACCACCTCTGAATCAGAGACACGAGCTCAAAGGCCAATGTTAGTTATAGCCCAAGACATCCATTTGCATATTTATAAGCAACAGCAAAAGCAGCTCTTCCCTACTATGGCAGGGACTGAACTCAGCTTCAGTAACTTATTTCATTCAATGAACCCATTTCCTAAAAGAGGAAAAAAGTACTCCAACTAGGACACCTGCTTGACAGCCCTTGGCCTCTCTTCTAAGACAGAACACACAGGGAAGTCGGCTACCTAACAAGCACAGACAACTTCAGCAATCACTCATATCAAAAGCAAAGTATGTACAAAAGCTAGGAAGATGTAGAAAAGAAAAAAAATCAGACCTTTCCAGGCTGAATAAGCCTCCCACATATGGCACAATATAACAAACAATTTACCCAGAAACATAAGCCACTGCAGAGAGATTAAATCAACCTACAACTCTCCAAAAGCAGGATCTGTAGCAGCAGTGAGGATTCAGATATTACCACTTGCAGGGAACCATCTCTAGATCTCTCCATACCTGTGGTAAACATAACAGATAGCAATTTAACAAGCGATCACTCAGCAGAACTCATAGCACTGACGCTCCTGAAGAAAGGTTATGACAAAGCATGTTTGCTGGCAGGGAGGCTAAATGGAGACACAGAGAGGATTCATGAGGGCCTGCTCTAGAATAGAAGAGCCACACGAAGAGGAAGGGAAGAGACAAGCAATTGCAAAATGCCAAACCATGAAACGCCTGTGCTCAATACATGCTCTTTCCATCAACAGCCACCCCAAGCTAATTCCCTACTGCCCAGAAAGCATCCAGTGACACGGCTTGCAGTCTTTCTCATTTAGTAGTCCTGTAGCTGCAGGAAAACATTAGTACCTTGTCCTATGTTTGCTTGAATTTCACACCCACACTTGCTGGTTGGCTACAGCATATGCTCAGAATTCACTTATCTGTATTCAGAGGCTGTGATGATTTAGATTTTTGTTGCCAGTGTTAAGAACGAGCCTCAGAGCTATACACTGAGGCCCTGGAATTTAAATATACGATAACACTGTAAATAAAAGGAAACAAATTCCTTAAGGAAAACCTTTTCGCATGCCAGATCAGTTCCCAATAGTAACTGCTCTGCTTTGACAAGAGATAAATATTTACAGTCTAGAACAGAGAACACCTTGTGTTGCAATACTAGGAATGCAAGCCTCATCAGTCCCTGGTATACTTAAGAGGTTATTTTGATTTATTTAAAAAAAAAAAAAAACAAAACCAAAAAACAATCTGAGTACTTAGAAGCACAGACATTTGTCTGCTCATTTACACCACCAAAACTGAAGGTAGTCATACAGAGAAATTGTCAAACATGCTGAATCCAGAACAGATTTTCACAAAAGGAGACCTCATCCCCCAGGGAATGTAGACAGTTTACAACGAAAGTCTAAATTATTGCCAAGAATATGCTGCCTTTTTTTTTTTCCTTTTATTTAAATATAGCCTAACTTGCTTCTCTTAAAAGTTGCTCTAGTGAATGCAGACACTGAAGATTTTTCTTACTGAGGCAAAAAGGCAGCAAGAATGATCAGATGTCCGTACCAAACTTCTCAGATTGGGGGTTACCACACTGTGAATATCCTTGGAAGAGTGAAGAGAAAGCTTAGGCTATCTCTCAGCTTCCAGTGTGCCTCCAAGCCTCGCGGCTTGATCAGCTCCTTCCAGGGAAGGAAAGAATGTGGGGAATGTCATTCATAATGGTACTTGGGAAGATCTAGGAATGGGAAGTATACAATAACTGGATATCCTTCTCACAAGGAGGGGAGATAAGCCCCATGCAAAGAAGATGCTCTCATTTCTAGCATTAGATGGACGCATCTCAAGTTGCTTGAGTTTTCTGCCATTTTAAATGAGGTAAATACCTAATTAAACATGAATGCAATTTTTTTAATACTGTTTATGCAGTCCTAACTCAAATTTCTAACAGGACCTGCACAAGCACAGCCTGGTTTAGCTGTTACACTAAAGGATTTCATATCTGGAGTGTAATATTCCTCACCCAGTTACTATTTGGGCTTTTATGGCACATACCCTTTGAAGTGCAGCAGTCCAGCCGCCGCTAGGCTTACAGAAGAGGTCGATATCTATCTCAGAGTCTCAGCTTTCTTACTTCCTTCTCCTCTTACAATGGAGTTATTACCTTGTGCAAAACTTTCCTGCCTTGACCTCACTCACACCATGGCGAGCATTACTCTGTGATACCATCTCCGCAATCAGTCAAGTGCTCTGCCTTATGTTCTGTGCACAAGTTCCTCATTTGCTCTCATGCTTTCAGCATCCCTATACATCCATTTATTTTTAGACCAGCATTTTTATAGCAAAGACCAGAAGCAACACACTTTCAGTGCCAAACTGAATTCAGCTGACATTTCCAATACTGTTAATAATTGACACAAGGACACTTCCGTCTGATGGTCATAGAAGATTGGTACTAGCTTTATGGCTGTCACCCAGGACCACTGCTGACCCCTGGGCACTCACTGCAGAGCTCTCCCAGCTACCCCCAGCCCCAGGTTACCAGCCAGTTCACAAAGATCAGCCCACTATCACCAAAAAGGGATTCACACCATTCACCTCCCCATCAAAAGAATAGATCTTGCTTGTTTTTTTCATGTGTGCAAGCTTTCTGCATTGAGGATCTGACATCCTACCCCCCCCAAACAGAACACCACCTCTCTTTACACTGTCACGAACCAGACACAAGAGTCATTTCATTACCACCTATTTCTGTTTACAAACCATAACCTACTACAGGAAACATCAGCAAAAGATACCCACGTACGGCCAGAGGTGAACAAGACCATGTCATCTGTGTAAATCCACCCAAAACCAGCATGGATTGCTCATAAAATTGCACAGTATAAGTCTTTTCTATTTTCAACAATTCACAGTATGTGCCCATGGAGAAGATTTCAGCTTAACAAGGCAATCTTCTTCAAGGTATACTGTAGTCAGTGACAGAGCTATACTTTGCCCTGAAATTCCATCAGTATGTACATCAACATAAGCTCTTCTGCATTAAGACAGGTTTGATAATTTATAATGTAAAAACTCAGATTACCGTTCTCTGTCACAAGTTTGTAGTTTTTGCGGAGCTTCGAGAAAGAAGTTTTCCTAATGCTAAGATTTCATTCACAATTATGATTAAGCCCATCATCAAATGCTCCGTTCAAGGCACAGGGAGCAGACGAGGCAGCAGCCTGTCTTCAGTGCGGTGCATAGCACTGACTTCTGCACAGGGATGAAGAAAAGCCCTATAGAAAGACAGGCGAGTACAGCCCCCAACAAAGTATTCGACACCTACCACATGCAATCAGAATAAATACCCTGCTGTTCATTTCTAGTCCTCTCCCTCCTCTTTTGATTATGCCTCCAAGCTAAAAATCCTATGAGAGGCAGCCTTCGCTCAAATGCATCCTTCAGCCTCCACCAGGATCTGACAGAAAGTAAGAGTTGGGGGAAATAAATAAGTAAACAAAATTCTCTCCCAACCAAAGCACTGCCATTAGATTCAAACAGAAAAATCAGTCTTGGGTAGGAGAAGTGCACAACAGAATCCATATGGAAAATAATTTATTTGGGGATGCTCATTTACATCAAGTAGGTGATGAAAAGCTGAAATGCAAATGCAGATCATGGTAGCCAATTTCTGTTCCAGTCCACTGGAAGGATCAGTTGCTGAGCAGGATATCTAACAGTAGGTTCAAACATACCTGTGTGTGGCCTCTTCGTCACAGAATGAAGACAAGACACAAAGTTTTGAGCATACTCGCTACCAAACACATCTGGGCCTTGCTTCATCACACTGCCGCTGATTAAGTGCAGCTGCAACAGCACTAAACTTGAAGAACTTCAGTTAATTTGTTACAGTAATCACCACCTACAGCAGAGGTGAGGTTTACAGAAATCCAGGGATTGGTTTCTTGACTTAACAGCAGAAGACAGCAGCAACAGACCAGGCTTTCTGCTTTGCACACGGAGCAAGAAAGGGCTGTGCTTAGCACCAACCCAGCAAAGATCCTGCTAGCATCACAGGGAGCCATTTCTTTCACTGCCCCTGAAGATGCTCCAGCAGCACAAACCATACTATGAAACTGCATCACCTCCTCGGGAAGGTGGCACAAGGCAGCAGGAAACTGCACCTTACTGCTTTCTTGCCCTCTCCAGTTTTATAAAAGGTGCCTTCATTCATCCCCTCCAACAAGACCTCCACAAGAAACATGACCCTGATATCTTCTGAGCTATTCTAGAAAGATGCCTATGCTCCCTTTTTCCCTAAACAGTCTAAAGAAACAAGCCAGCCTTCCCAGGAGGGTGTAGATCCTGCTGTGCCGCAAAAGGCCAACCTCTGTGTCAGAGTCCTGCTGCCTTGTTCACACCATGACTCGGAGAAGCCCCCTCCTGACTCAGCCAAAGTATTAGGTACAGCAATTTTTTTTTTTTTTTTTTTTTTCTTTTTTAGTCTATGCTGGCTGGAGAAGCAACTCTTTTTTCACTTGAAGAAATGAGTTCCACCTATACAGTGCTCTAAAATGCAATCCAGCCTGCAGGAAAGTTCAGTTTTACCTACAGATTCTACTTCTAGGACCCCTCTGGCCTGACAGTCTGCACCACAGGTCTTCCCTTTCTGCTGGTCCTTGGGAATTAAATAATCTTCACATCCTCACTTGTTTGCAATTTGAGCCACTGCATTCATTCAAAGTCAAGGCCAATGGCCCATCTTCCATCTCATCCCACCTCCTTCCAAGTTAGCCAGCATTCACAAATATCACTGCCACTGTGCTCCCAGAGTGGAGACTTTTCCGTTCTCACCACCCTGAGCTACCAAGCTCAGAAAGTTAAAACTCAGACTATTCCATTTTTCAAAATCCTCATTGTTTTAAAGGTGTTAATAGTGCAACCTTCCTTCACTTAACACTTCACTTCTGTGCACACTATTTGAACAGAAAAGCAAATCTCACTGATCTACATTTTCTGTGAACCTGCAGCAAGAAGGCAGGCCAGGTTTTTTTTTGCTCACCACAAGAACTACCTGTATTTGAGACTTTAACAGAATCCAGAACAAACGCTAACAAAAACTAGGTAATTGTAGCTCCCATAGGGAAAAATGTAACTTTCCTAATACTTGAACAACACTCTCTTTCTGAGTACCTGTTGGGAACAGCATGCAACAGAATTAATTCATTGTTTCAGGCTTACATTTTGGATCCTTTTCTTGGAGCGATGCACACAGGACAAAGTTTTGTCAACATGCCACCAGAACTAACCTGAACATTATTCTACTGAGTAAATGCAACGTATGCTATTTTAGCATATTAGGAAAATGCAACACAGTAGAAGTATGTTAACTGACTAAAGGTAACGTTGCAAAAGCTACAGGTTTTTATTGAAGTAAAATGAAAACTCAAACGGGAAGACAACTTGGGAAACACTAGAGGAAAGAGGAACAGCGTAATGTACTCATCTACCTTTAATCCTGAAGAACAAATTTGAATAACTGCTTATTCAACATGAAATGCTCAAGACATTAGTGCGGACACAGCTGTGATGCTACACCTTCCTACTAGGGTCCTCGCGTGCAATCACAGAGAGGACAAAGCAGCACCAGTTCAGGCAAGTACAACACCCTGCAAAATCTTGCACACCAGTACTAGTCACAGGCCAGTTATTCATAACTGTTATTTCTCAAATTTAAGTTAATGCAAATTATATCAGCAAAATAATGCTATCATGTGCATTTGACAAATGAAACTTGATTTTACATAGAAAGAGCCACAATACACTAATGTTCACAGAATTTAAGGGTAATTAAGCCTTACTGACAGACACCTCATTAAAGCACCAGTTCTTCAGAAAAATTAATAAAGTTAATTATTTCCTACATGTGAAATATCAAAATTCTTTACTACTCATAAAAGATAAATGGAATTAAGGTCAATTGGATGTCAGTGTTCACCAGAATGAGTGTGACACGCTTAAAAAGATCATTTAAAACAATACATTGCTATGTTGCTAGCACCCGATCCAAGATGTTAATCTTCTAAACATTATTTTATCCTATGATTGCAAAAACCAAAACCCTTATAATACACTTCTTCATCCAACAGCTTACTGGCTTGTTATAAAATGTACAGATACAAACATCCAGGAAAGGTTTATGGGAGATCAAACTTGAAATAAAACAAGAAAGTGAACACAGCAACAAACCCAGACACAACAGCCAGATTGTACCCAAGGCAGAGTCTTCAATTTGCCATTTCAGCAAGTCGTATCTGCAACACGGAGAGCTGAAAAACTTGCCAAATGTCGTCCTGGACATCATCACCTCATGGGCAACATGATGCCAGAGCAACACTTCGGACAAATCCATAGGATATGTCAAACTACTGTAGTGATGCCCCAAAGAAAAGAGCTCTTCCCTCCTCAGATCTTAGATAAGCCACATTAGGTGCACACATGGCCTTCAGCCTCCAGCTCCACCCAACACCTCTCTGGCTCCTTTCTCATCCTCAACCAAACTAAACGGCTGTCTCAGAGGACTCTTAGGGTTAAAAAAAAAAAATAAATAAATTACAAAACCTTATCTTGACCAAAGTAAAAAGAGGTTTCTCATTAGCCTAAGATCCAATTTTAAAATTGGAGCTTTTTGGTTTTTAAATACTCCTTGTATGAGGAACAAAGGTTCAGTCATTTGATGAGGGCAGACAGCTAAGTGTGCCCGTGACCACAGGTCAACACACATTCCTCTGCACTAGTAGATGGCAATTTGAAGTAGATTTTAATCAAACTTTTCTGAGGTAATATCCAATAGGAAATCATGAAAGGAAAAAAAAAAAATAAAAGTGAAATTGATCAAGATGTGTCTAGTAATGAATGCCATGAAAAAAAAGCCCGAATTTTTATAGAGGAAGGCCAAACTGTAATTCCTTGCAAAGGAAAAACCACAGAAGCTTTCCAGGAGATTTTACAGTCTTTTCCTAATTGTTCCCTTTTTCAACATCATTATGCAACCTCTGTGTGCTTTCCTGCTTCTCTACCCCCCTTATTTTACCCACTTACCCTTCCCCCAACTTCCATTAAATCTTGTGAGGCAGCTCCTTTAAGATAGCCAGAAATGCAGTGCATATTTGTCTCTTCTCCTCCTCTCAGTTTAAACTGCCCAAGTCTTTCCGGTGAAGAAGCATTGCCCAAAATCTGCTTGCTATTCAAGCAGTTCTGGCAATGACAAGCATCACTTCATGAATCATCTGTTATATATTGCCTTATCAACATGGTCCACTGCAGGATAAAGTAAACCTGGCCCACTTCAGTTTTCTGCATAACACAATCAAAATGCAAGTGGCATTCATTACTAGAGTGGTCTGAGGAGTTCCCTCATCCAAGGACTCAAATATAGAGACAACATATGAGACAATCTAAATCAAATCAAAATGCTAAGACACATTTCCTCTCCTACCACACACAGCTTTTACTTTAATTTTTTAGAAGACTGTTTACCCCTTTTACTAGTTAACAATATTGCCACATTTCTAATTATTAAAGCAGACAGCTTTAGTCTTTCTGCTGTTTCTCAGATTAAACAACCTGAAACAAACCCACCTATTTTCATGGTTCCCCCCACAT
>JANZLP010000001.1:11552893-11563520 GCA_026930925.1 Chelictinia riocourii | reverse complement strand
AACTTATTAGCAAGTCTCCTTCAGAAAGTTTCAGCAACCATGGAGTAAGTTCTCTTTTTAACCTCAAGATGTAAAAAGCAAAGCTAGTTTTATCTCTAATGAGGACAGGAGCTGTTGGATTAAACAATTAATTTACTACTTAAGCCTCACTGACATTTCTTCACTATGCATCTTGACAACCCTCTCTGTGAACTTAACATCACCTTTGCAAGTTTTCCCTGGAGACCAGCATTATCATGATGGGAAGCAAGAAGTGAATACCAACAAAAGATGAATTAAAACTAGAATTTCCACTTCATCCAACAAGTCCTAGCTACAACCCAAGCCAATATGGTCAGCAATGCCTCAGCATTTTAGAACACAGAAGTCAAATGTGATGCTGCTGAGCCTTTGCTTGTTAATTATGACTTTTAACACTTTTTTCATTAGTGTAGTGTAGTGTAAAATATTTTTCCATCCCCTTTTTCTTAGGCCTTGCCTACAGGATAGAAACAAGAGATGACAAAAAGTACAAAAGAAGGATTAAATAAGAAGTTTGTTGAATATATTCTACGATGTTTTTCTGTACTTCCTTCTCTTCCCTTTGTCCAACTGGTGTCCTAAATTCAACATCCTATTAAGTCTTTTATAAAAATTATGTACATATTCTGTAAAAAAAAAAGGATTTTTATGAAACTTACTATTTTACTCAGAAAACCCTGCATTACAAGCTACAGATTACTTGGTTCAATTCATGCTAGGCAAAATGCAATGGTATAAAACTTGATTAGCATCTATTTATACCTTGGACCTAACCCATCCTTCAGACACAGTAAATAAATGGCAGTTTTAAAGTTGAAGTAACACAACTAACTTGTACTGTTTGCATCAGTGTTCAGCAACAGAACCTTCATTCTAATTGTTTATCAAACTAAAGGCTTGGCAAATAAGCATGCAGCTAGACAACTTTTCATTTAAAAGCAAATGTGGTATATTTTAATAGCAAATGTGTTATAGTTTAATATCTACTATTATAAAAAATCATGTCCATGTATGAAAGGAACTGTACAAAAGGTTTACCTGAAATAAACAAGATAAATATGGAGCTTTGAGAAATACAGAGAAATCAAGCCAAATAAAAATGAGATTGCAAGAAAAAAAATGAAACTCTTCATGTTTCAAAGCAATTTCAGCATAGGAGAACAAATGAGGAAAAAAAAGTGGAAGGTGTGAAGAAAATAAACAAGGACTGATGAAGGTAGAAGATGATATGTAGAAAAAGTGAAATGAAGAAACACATTGGGGAAGATTGGAGAAAATAGCATCACTGGAATTAAAAAAAAAGGCGGGGGGGAGTGCAAGCTGCACAATGTTCTTTAAATGCTCAGAAACACATATACTGCCTACTTATTTATCTGCTTCCAGATGCCTAGTACCTTAATGTTTTCTTCTTCACCAAGGTCTTGCGGAAGCATGGATATGAAAGAGAATGAACTGCTTTGATTCAGTGATGTAGGTTATTGGGGGAGGAGGGAGAAATGTCTCCTTGTACATGTTCAAGCCCAAGGAATCCATGAAGCCTTCAAGTAAAACAAGTATTTCCTTGAATGAATAGCTTAAATTTGGCTTGACATTATATTGATGAGCATGACATTCTGTAGGGCTATTCAGGTGACTGGGAGGTACTGAATGTTTCTGAGAGCCCACAAACTCATCCTTTTGGACTTTCATAAATCCTGAAACCATTCTGTTTGATTCTGATTTACTGTGTTTTGTTTCCTATTTACCTTTCTTTTGCCTTTTCACTTTGCAAATTTTGTTTGAATGATTTAGATTTATACTTCAAGTTTTATTTTTCTCTCTGGCATATACCAAACCATTCTGAAAGGCCTCGGTACAATCTGAATGAAAACAAAAGAGAGGAAAAAGTTAAGTTGGGTATTTCCCATTTTACATTTACTTTTTTTAATTGATCTGTCTTAATGAGTTCAGCCACTTTAAAATGTGTAACATCTGGAGTATTATATCCAACCACACTAAAAATATCCTATAAAGTGTGGTGTGTGTTGGGTTTTTTTTTTCAAGCATGTGCAGGTATAAAGCAAATATACATGAAAGAATCTCACATACCAGAAAGCTGAAAAAAGACCATTCCAGTCAAAATACCTGGTTCCTAAAAAAGAAATGAAAAATTATATCTTGAAAAAACTGTATGCATTGTTAAAACTTCACCACTCAGAAGTCAGTAGCAAAACTCCTACTGAGGTTACTATGAACAAGAATTAACCTCAGACAACAACTAAAATATAATTATTTTCAAACTGAAAACTGTAAATGGCTGGGAGATGTTGCTATAATACTGTACTTGGCAGAACTTTGCAAGAAGGTCTCTTTTTCATGACTTTCTAACCTAAATAAAATTAAAATTCCTTAGACACAGCAGTAAGTCATCCTTCTCCCAAAATGTAGTACTCTCAATTCACTAGAGAGATGAAATAGTGTGTTAATTTGAAACATATTATACAGAACATTTTGCACCAAATGGATACTGTGGACCTTTTCCTTTACTTTACTAGGTAAGTAAAATGACTTTCAGCATCAAGAGAAAAACAGTTTAAAAATATAGAGAGGATCTAAAAACTGAAGGGTTAGAATTAGGACAAAACTGAAGATGTGTAGATAAAGATAACACATTACCTATTTCTACACTAGTTTTGCTAGCTATGTCTAATGAAGTTAATTTTTTCCTCATCCTTATTATGGACAATACGGGATAAGACCATAAGAAAACACTGGACTTCAGATTAGTCTTTCCTACTCCTACTATACATCTGAGCTAACATGGAGTGCATGGATGGTCTGGAAGTCCAGCCCACAGTGCAAGCTCAGGTCCTAAGCTAACATGACAGTACTCATATTTGGGGACTTGTATTTATCTAAGGAGGGTACTGTTACCAAAAAAATAAGAATCCCGTAATGACCACTAAGGTTCAAGAGAGAACAGACCACAACTCATGTGCCAAGGAAAAAGTTTGTTTAAGAACACAAACGTGACATCTGGTAACACTTATCATACTTAACACCCTGCAACCTACTATTTCTCTCAACCATATGGTCTCCACTCCTGGGTAAAGAGGGACACTTTTTTTTTTTTTTTCTTTTTGCAGTAACTTCAGAATACAGCTCAGCTAAATCTAAATTTCTTTCTGTTCCTTTGTTATTACTCTTCCTTCATAACAAACACAAGCAGCAATCTCCTTCAACTATCCAGTGGTGGATACTGTTTGATAATTTTGCTAGATATCTGATTAAGCATAAACTGCTGCATTTCAATAATAAACTCATGTAACACCAAACAGAAGAACTTACTATTTCACTTGTTATTTCACACCTTACTAGACAAAAGTAACATGTACACTGCTGCTACATTTTACTCCACTGTAGTCTTACCAAAAAAAGTGTGGGATTTGCACTTCAGTGTCTGAAGATGCAAATATTTACTCTGGTAAGACAAAGGTTTAAAAGTCTAATATTTCTCAGAAAATGACAGTTAACATTTGATACATTACATTATACTAAAACAACACCACAATGTATGCTCCTCAGAGCATCAAAATGTATATTATTAGACAGTTTTACAATTTCTTACTAGTACTAATAAAAATGATTTTGGATATATGCTGAAATCCTAAAAAAATAATAAGGACTGGCAAAGCAATGGCTAATAAATGAGCTCTACATTTATAGATATGCTATAGTGCCATGGACAAATACAGTCAATAGCCAACTATCAGATCTTATTTGTCCGTACACAATCTGATGGAAACAATTTCATGACACATTTTCCTAATGCATATCCTCTCTTTTAACTGAGCAGTGGAAGTTCAGATGTAGAGAACTTTTCAAACTGTATAATTCAAGAATTGTTACATTGCAAGATCCTTCAGTCCCATACTGTACTTAATATATGAACACTAAACACACAACCCCTGTCATATATCCAAATGACTATGTTTTTTTTAAATCTGTTTCTCCAAATGCATGTTATAATAAACACTGATTGCCTTAAATAAATAAAAGCTAATTCTCCTGCAGAAATAATATACAATTTACTTTTTCACTCATTACAAAAAAACAGACTTGCAGCTTTTCAAATAGGGATACACAGAGCTATTATATTTTTGCTACTGAGTTCCATAAAACACTTACCATCTTCCATTTGCTTATAAAGGCTTGGCACTTTGTGCCGGAGAAACAAAAAATTTTAAGTTAGCTTCTCAGCAATGATTGCTTCATTTACATGATCTATCTTCTCCCAAGGAAAAAAAAAATAAATCACTCTATGATATTAATATTTTTCTACCATAACTCAATACTCTGCATTTTGTCAATGCAGAGCTGAATCCTTAAAGCCTGGAAGCTAAAGGGAAAAGTTTTTTAAGGCCATGAACAAAGAGTGGAGCAACAGAAATGTACTGATCTCAAAGAGAAAAGAGTACCGAGATGACACATGTACGTTTATACACTTCATCATGCTGCTGAAAAAAGACTAATTAAAACAGCATCAAATTCATATGTAGACAGGTCAATGCTGAAAGAAGATACCATCTAGCCAAGAAATTGTTGGTTTCTTCTACGTTTGTAAAAAAGTCTTAGAAACAATTTGATCCTTGCACTTATGATGGTGGCGGGGCTACATTTTTAATTTATTTAGTTTACAAAAGAACCTTTTTCAGTCATTCCTGAGTCAATTCAGTACTTTAATCTACCATAAAACATCTGTAAAATTACACACTATTTGGGATTGCCTGTAGAACTGTTGTCAATGGCTGGGTCGCTGTGGCCAGAGGCATCCCTGCAGCCATCCTGTGCCAGCACCCATCCCAAAATCGCTGCAGCATCAGCTGTCTCTGGCTCTCTGTGGTTGGTGCTGCTGGTTTGCCACAGGGAGGAAGGGGGTGCAATATTTGGGCTCTGGGTGCCCTTTGGAAAAAGCAGACATGGCCTGAAAGGTTTGGGGTTGAGAAGGGACACTTGGCTTTTTCAGAGGAACATTCTTCAGAAGAACAGCTGTTTGAAGAGGTGTCCCCTTACCATCCCTGCTCCCCAGGCTCCATCCAGCCTCATAGCCCTGGCCTCCGCCTGCTTTGCACATTGCACAGGGGAAGGACACGCCCCTGTTTGCTTGGAGAAGCACTGGCACCCAGCTCCCACCCCAGGCTCCGGGGCGAGTGGCGTGTTTGGAGAGGAGGGAGGATCCCAGAGCTGTCTGAAACACCAAGGGGAGCGTGGTTGAAAATTGCATTGCTAACAAAAGCCTCTTTCAGCCTGTCCCCTGTCATCCCAAGCCCTGGGGGCAGACGATGGCTTGTCTGGCTGCAGAAATTGCAGCGTTGGCTCTTACCCCTGTGTGGACCCCCGGGGAGGAAGCTCTGGTTTCCTCTTCCCTTAAAGCTGTTGTGAATTTGGCTTCCTCCAGCCCAAGATAAGCTCCATCCCTGCATCCTGGCATTTGTGGTTGGCTTGGGTACAACACGGTTGGGGACGGGGCAGTGGGAGTGAGTTTGTGGGGTACCTGAGCATGGGGTGTCTCAAAGGTGGGTGCCAGGCTGGGGCTTGCTGCTGGTCCAGGGGAGCCCTGCTCACTCGACCCATTATTTTTGGTGTAGGGCTGCACACACCTGCACACACCCAGCAAAAGGATGCTGGGCTTCCAAGGATCCAGAGTTCCCCACAGCTGGTGAGGCTGAGGGGCTGTTACTTAGCCCTTTCCCTCCAGTGGGCTGGGGTTGCCCCATGGGGAAGCCCAATCCTGGTGTAGGGCAGATGAGGGGCTTAGGGCTGGTGCAAGGCCGGGAAGGAGGTTTCCTCCCAGCCGGGTGCTCAGTTTTAGCGTGCCAAACTTGGGAGGGACTGGGGACTTGGGGGAGCAGGGTGGGCACTGAGCAGTTTCAGAGCAGCAGGCTCAGAAGAGGATCAGTGCATCTAGGGTCTGGCAGAGAGAAAACTTGCCCCTGCCTCTGATCAGTGGCATTTCCAATGTCCCTGCTGCCTGGGTCCCTGTCATGGGGCTGGCGCTGGCATCAGAGCTTGGCAGTGGGGGGAGACTGGGGATGCTGGGGATGCTCCATGTGCACAGGTACCCTCAGGCTTTGGAAGAGGCACCCAGGTTTTCATCTCCTCCCATCATCCCATGAGACATGTTTTCCTTCCAGGCTGGGCAAGGCTGGGCTGATTTCTTCTTTCTTTTTTTTTCTCTTATTTTTTTTAAGAGCTCTGGAGGACAATGCCTGGCTCCAGAGCAGGGTGGAGGTTCCTGGCTGATCCTCTTGGGCTCAGCACACCTCTGATAACCCCCCATTGCTCACCAGGGATGGAGTTGGGGACATTGAATTGTCTCAGCTCCTGCTCCTGACTCAGGATGGAACTGAAATCAGCACCAAATATCTGTTCCCGGTGCAGAACCCTCAGCCGTTTTGAAGCTGGGGTGGTTGGGTTTCCTCACTCCCGGGAAACGTGGAGTTAAAAAAAGCACCCGGCGTGCTTGCTCCCATCGAGTTGGCACTCGCCCGAGCGGTTGACATAGGAGAGGAGGAATCCAGCGCCCGGTGTGTGGGCGATGAGGATGTGCCTGCTGCCAAAACAACGGGAGCTGGCGTACAGAGGGCCAGCTCGCCCCAGCCAGATGTTCAGCTGTGTCGGGTAGGAGAGACCGTCCCGAGCAGAACTTCTCCAAGTGCCTTGAGAAAAAGGAGTCAGGAAAGGAGGCAAGCTCCAAATTGAGATCATCTGGGAAGCTGACGAGGCACGCCGGCTCAAGCCCCATTCCCAGAGTGTTGCAAGGGGATGGCTCTGATTTATTCCCAGCCAGGGTGACCCTATGAGCTTGTCCCAGGATGACGTGGGGGGTCACCGTGACCCTGGAGCGGGTATGGATGCAACACACTTCTCCACAGCTCCATGGTTGTTCAGCATCCCAGTGCTCCAGCAGCATACTCTGCATGTTGCTACCATGGGCAAGATCCCTTTGGTTTTATCCCAACTCAGGGATGTCCCAACTGTGGTTGGAGGGCCAGCAGCAGGGAATGCATGGCATTTTGGGAGTTGCATCCAAATAGTGCTGTGGGAGCAGCTTGAGGAGCATTGCTACCTTGGCCAACCCGCAGCCTGAAGGAAAATCCCAGGCCCTGGGGAGGTCAAGCGGAGGAAGCCGCTGAAGAGCGGCGTTTGGGGGAGGCATGGCCAGTGGTATCCACCTAAGGCACCTTGCTGAGGGTGACCATGCTCGCCAAGCTCATTGTGACCATAACCCCTCCCTTCCTTTTGCAGAGAACCTGAGCACCGAGGTCAGCCTCCTGGAGCTGATCGGAGACCCCCCGCCAGAAGAGATCCTCAAAATTTATGGCCCTGACAACAACCCTGGCTATGTCTTCGGCCCCAACGCCAACACGGGCCAGGTGGCCCGGTACCACCTGCCAAGCCCTTTCTACCGGGACTTTTCCCTTCTGTTCCACATCCAGCCCACCACCCCCCGGGCCGGTGTGCTTTTTGCCGTCACGGACTCCTCACAGAGCATCATCTACGTGGGCGTCAAGCTCTCAGAGCTGCAGGCGGGCAAGCAGAAAATCATCTTCTACTACACGGAGCCAGGCTCGCCAAGCTCGTATGCAGCAGCCACCTTCACTGTGCCCACCTTGCTCAACCAGTGGACACGCTTTGCTATCAGCGTGGAGGAGGATGAAGTCATTCTCTACCTGGACTGTGAGGAGCATGAGCGGGTCCGCTTCGAGCGCTCCCCGGATGAGATGGAGCTGGAAGATGGCTCTGGGCTCTTTGTTGCTCAGGCTGGAGGGGCCGACCCAGATAAATACCAGGTAAGGCCTCAGGTCACCCCAAGGATCATCTCCAAGAAGCCTGGGTGAGGCTGGCAGGATGTGACACCAGCCTGTGCCAAACTTCTTTGTCCAGAAGACAAACCAGCAGCTGTGCTCCATGTGTGGCCCTGGGGAAGGAGACTTTGAGATGGGGGGTAAGGTGGCTTGAGATGCCTCTGACTTTACTGTCTTGGGTCTCACTGAAGCAAAGCTCTCAAGGTGGGCTGGCAGGAGGAGATGGGGTTGCACGACAGCAGCCACCGTTGCCCATACCTTTTCCAGCAAATGCACGGAGCCTCTTCGAATATCCCCATTGCTAAAAATACACAACTCCTTTCATGGAAGAGCTGGTTTGGCTGGTAAAATGGCTCTCTTAGCTGGAAAAAATGCTTGGGCTGGAGCATATCTTTGTTGGCTGATGTTAGGCAGTATCTGCAGGAAGACTTTCGAGAGCAAGGAGGGAAGGTGATAGCTCAGCCTGTGATTTGAGAATGACTTATGTTCTAGATAAAGGTTTATGGAAAGTGTGGGGAAAATGCCCAGCTGACATGGAAATCCCCCGCAGTGGCTGAGGAAAGTTCAGGATTGTACCGCCAGGTTTTGCCTGGGTTGAGCATGGTTTGCCCAGCAACAGAGGCTCTGCCGAGTGGAACGATGATTTTCCTGGGGAGCTTTGCAAAGCACATTTCTGAGCTTAAGCATCATCTTGATTAACAAGTGGCATTGCTGCACTCCCAGTTAAATGGCCTTGGGCAGGGAAAGCTCCCCCAAGAAGGGGTTAATTATTTATGGGCTAGAGACCGGTTTGCACTGGGATTCAGGTTGGTCCCTTGAGGTCTTGAGCAACTTTTTGCTCTTGAAGAGCAATTTTTTGCTCTTGAAAGTGCTGGGAGGGCAAGGTCATGGCCGTGGAAGAAGTGCTGTCCCCAGCTGGAGAGGATTTGGCACCATTTGGAAGGCAAAGCAACAGCCCAGAGCAGAGCAGAGCACTCTTGCCTTTCTAGCAGGTGATGTTCCTGAGCTTGCCAAGCACCTGATCCCACTGCCCACTCCCAGTTTTCCCACGGGGAATAGACGGCCATCAAGGGAAGGAGGCTGACTGCCTCGGCTGGCCGAGAGGGGAGCAGGGAGTGCGGGCTTGGACGTCTCCTTGGCATCTGACTGCCTCGTGGTATTTCCATTGCTGACCAGCCCTGACTCGTGTTATCTGGAACTAACAGGGCATCAAGCTGATTAAAACCTGGCCCTCAGTCAAGCTGCAAGATGAGCTGCTCGCAGGCAGCTGGAGGGCTGCTGGTGGGGTCTCAGCTGGCATCTGTGCTTCTTTCCGAGTTGCCTTTGTGTCAATGGCATGAAACCTGGAGGGGCAAAGCCTGCAAGTAATGCAGAAGCCCCTGGGACAGCAGATATCAAGGTGAATGGGGTCTCAGCTGGGATCTGGCAGGAGGGTTGGTTTGCAGCTGGATGCATGATAAGACCTACGATGCTGCTGCCCCCTTTATGGGGCAAATGGGCTACAAAGAGCCCTTATAACCAGCCCCTCAGTTCAGGGCTGGAACCGGATTATTTCTGATGCCTCTGGTAAGCCCCAGGACCAGGAAAGCCAGGCTGGAATGTTGCATATATTAAAGCTTGGGCTTGCTGCTGGTGCTCAGTGGGGAGGAGAGGGATGGATTAGAGCTGGCTGTCACCAGCGCGAGCAGCTGGAGGAGGTCACAACCCACCTAGGGGTCATTTGCTTCTGGGAGGGATTTGTATATATTTTATTACTTTTTATATATATATTTATATTATATTTATTATATATCTATAGTATATTTGTAATATATTAATATTATAATGCCATAGCCAGACTGGCTGAACTGCAACTGCCCCTGATTCTTGTTTTCTTAAACACATCATGTTTCCTGAGTGCAGCTCTCTTTCCCGGACATGCTGTGCTGTGTTTTCAAGTGAGCTCAAATATTATTTTAGGTGTCTTGCCCAGAGAACAGACACCGAGTGGGAGGTATCTGCCCTCTTCAAGCTCACTTCCCAGCATGGTCCCCGGCACCTCCCCGCCAGGATCAGAGGGATGGGCAGCATCCCATCCCAGCAGCATCCCCATGTTCCATCCCAGCAGTGAGGACCTGGGCTTTGAGATGCGCTGGGTGACTCTGCTCACCGTGGGAGCTGTGGGGTTCAGGCTGGTACCCACACACTGTCCCCAGCCAAGATGGGGATGCTGCCCTCCTGGGCAGTGCAGGTAGCTCAGCTACAGGGATTTGTCTGGAGGCAGCGTACTTAGGAAGGAATTTGTGGTGGTTTCTTGTATAAACAAGTGGCTAGGATGCGCACAGTGCTTGTAAAACCCAAATAAATGGTAAGGAAGTGCGGATTAGCCTAAGAAATACAAAACCGGGGCTGCAGCGGACTGGGACCTGCCAGTGGCCCTTGCTTGGAGCAGAGAAGCCGTCTGCCACTGGGGAGCCCTCCAGAGAGGGGAGACATGGAGCACGGCCAAAAAGGTCCCTGTAAAAGCATTGTTGGCTGGGTGGATGGATCCTGGCTGCTACCTCTGCTCAGCCTGCCTGGTGTCAGAACTGGCACATGGCTTTTTCCATGCCGATGGTACTGGGCACTGGGCAACGAGGCTGAAACGTCTCTGTGCTGGGCTGTGGGTGGATGCTCAGGTGGAGAGCGCTCTCTGCACCAGGTGAAAGAGCCTGATGTGCCTGGGGCACTCGAGGACATGGTGACCGAGCGGCCCAGCAGGTCACACCATGCTGCAGGGT
>JANZLP010000001.1:10402188-10412506 GCA_026930925.1 Chelictinia riocourii | reverse complement strand
AAGAAACCATCTGATTAACTTAAGAGAAAAAATTTAGACAGGTTGAGTAAGCTTCATGCTAGTGAATATATTGCTATGTTGTAATCCGAACCATTGTATTATTGCTGAGTTCCTGAAAAAATAAGAGGTAAGAGTCAAATTATGAAATGCATAAAGCCAGGGTCCTTTTCTATCAACTCAGAACTCATTTATGTATTAAGCATATTCCTAATTCCTGGCTATTTGCTACACTGAAGATTTGCACACTCAGATGCTAGCTCCATGAAACACTTTAAATAGACCTTGAGCTGAATCACTTGAGGGTATCAATTAAATTCTATGACTTCTAGAGTATTCTACAGAGAGAAAAATGTGGAGCAACCAACGCAGGTGTGATATTTTGCTGTTGATCAGGAGCTGCTACCAATGTCTCACCATGCAGTAGAAGTAAATCACCCACTTTGCTTAGCTAATGAAGGGTTGACTCAAATTACAGCATAATACCTACTAAAGTTACTCTGTTGTGGACAGGATCTCTCAGAGCGTGAATGAATGTTCCAAGCTGCTGAAAAGTACAGTCTTCAATGTAAGTCGAGTCATGAATTTTGGAAGAATCCCTTAGCTCTGGAACTGGTGACAAAAGCACACCCTGAAAAGTGGTAAACATGATTGCTTAGAATTGTTGAAAGAAGAGGATCTGAGCAAAAGACAGCTAAAATTGCCACTTTTAATGTACCAGTAAGTATTTTGGAAACAATTATCTTTCCAATCTCTGCCTCAGAAGTTTTACAGAAATAAACAAACAGTGCAGCACTAAATAGATCCTCTTTAAACACTGTTTATTCAGGGGATTTACAGAAGAAAAATGAAAGATTTTGCTCCAAAAGATACCTTGAAAGTTAAAAATCCATAAATCATTTGAAGCTGTTACAACTGAACTCTTTCCAAGGCAGGGCTTCCTTTCTTCTTACCTCTTCTATGGGCCCAAGATGCTTATTCAAAGGCTTGGATGGAGTGCTGACACTATCCAAGGGAGTACTTGGCCTAGGCATTTGGTTGGACATTGTCAGGGATGGAGCAGGCAGTCCAGGAATAAACACCTTCCCCACCTTTTTGTGAACAATATATAGGAAACAAATAGTTGGTTTTCATGCCTTTGCTTCCACAAGCTTGCTTACATACACAGATGTTATCAGATTTTAACATCTTAAAGGAAAAGTTTTAAGAAAAGTGGGTATGTACTTAAACTAAAGTCTCTGAAGAGAAGATTAGAGATTACTTCATGTAATTACTTTCTTCAGATGATGACGCAATAAAGAACTACCATATATGGTCAGTAATGGTCTTCTTGCTGCTCAGCCACAAGTGAGATCAGTGTGGGGATCTCAGCCGCACCAGCTTTTGCCATCTGGCTAGGTTGGGACTGAGACTGGTGGGCAGACCTGGGAGGGGAGGACAAGACTGAGATCACGCTGGGTGTTGGCAGTGGGATGGCAGGGACTGGGAGTAGAGAGTGACAGGACCAAGGGACAGTGGCAGAGAGTCTGGAGGGGCAAGGGATTAACAGAGGAGCTGTGCACGTTGCAGACACACTTCTCTGTGTCCGGAAAAATAACTTCCATGGAGTTTTGCCAATTTAGACCAATTTAGAGCATATGGCCCCGAGTTTCTCAGAAGTCCTGGCAAATCCTTCACATTCACAGGCTCCAAATTCATCCCGATAAAGAAACAGCTGGACAAATAAATAGCCCCACAGATAGCTGAAGCCTCCACCCTCATTTTTCCACCCACAACTTTTTCCCTTCCCCTTTCACTTCTCACGCCAGCTCCTCCCTTAGGGTAGGAAAAATGCCAGCATTTTAATCCTGGTACAATATAATTAACAGAGGGAGCAAGCTTTTTGGTTGACCTAGGATCACATCAGCTGTGGCCAGTGCTGGACATGCAAAGCAGGCGAGAAGTTTCCCAGACCTCTCTGATGGGCTGGGAGCAAAGTCATCCTAAGGCAGATGCAGGGGGGAGACCACGCCTCATCACCATCTCCCAGACATGACCTGGAAGCCCACCTAACGTGCCTCATCAGATCAGTCCAGGCTGGAGGGATGCTGCAAAGCAGGATCTGTGCCAGAGCCCAGCTGGGTGGAGCAAGACCTGGATCCATACTGGAGACACCGCAGCTTGGGACAAACTCCTCCGCACAGGCACACGTGCTCCTGAAACCGCATTTCCAGCTTGGCCTCAGGCACAGCCACTGCATCCCCATGCAGGGGGAGCAGCTAATGAGAAACCCGTCTGTCCCCCACCCCAAGGAGCCCTTGCCGCAGATCTATTTACCCTTCCAGAAGTTGAAAGGCTCTTCTCTGCCTCCTGTGCTTTACTGGAGCCTTATTATAATATTTTTGCCAACAAGAGCTGAGAGGGGCTGAGCAAACCCAGTGGCCCTTCTCTGCAGCCCTGAGCTTTGCTTTGCCTGGCTGATGGCCAGCGGAACAAACTGAAACCCAATCCCCCCCCAGCCGACCCGCTGGCGCAGGAACAGCACGCTGCATTGTGAGCCGGCAGCTACAGGATATTTTGGATACTTCACTCAGGGATCCACTTAAACTCCAAGAGGGAGAGTGATTGATAGGGAGTGAGAAGAGGCAGTTGCCTGAGCTGGGATGGGGACTGCCAGCATCCCACCCCGTGCCCTGAGCCCCAGTGGCCACCCTAAGAGCAGCCGTACCGGGTCATGCCAGTGGTCCCGGTGCTGCAAGAAACCCAGCAGACAGGTACCTGGTCATTCAACCCCTTTCCCTGGAAAATTAGGTCCAACCAGTCTCAGAGACTTAAGAATAAGGGTGATGTCCAGCATCTCCATCATCCAGAGCGCCTCTGACTTGCCAGCCAGCACCCCAAGGCTGATAGTCCTGGGGCTAGCAAAGCACAGAGCAGGGAGCCCTGACCCTAGAGATAACACACAGTGCCAGCAAGGGAAAGATGTCACCACTTTTGGGGAGTCATGGAGCCTTCCTGGCCCCTCAGTTCACCAGGATGTCACCCAAGTCTGCCTGCAAGCCGTGTGAAACAGGAGTCAGCCGCAGAGCCAGTGGTGGAGCAGGGGATAGTGCTGGAAGCTGGTGGGGCTCAGCAGTGCCCACTGGGATGCCTTCACCCATCTACTGGGTGATGCTCAGCTGCTTGTGACACTCAGAGACAGGACTGGTGTCAAACAAAGGGACGTCCCCAAGATGCCCTGCCCTTAGCACAGCAGTTCAGCAGCCCCACGGGAAACTCCCCCTGTGTTTTTCCACACCTTGCTGGGGGGCTGCCATGACCTGGCCTATGCTTTCCCCATTCCCACCTAGATGCCTCCCCTCCCCTGATCCCCCACGCCTCATCTGACCACACACATCACTGGACCCATCCTCAGAGGACCAAACCCAGGGCTGATGCTGCTGTGCAGAAAGGGGGACCGCTGAGGCCCTTGGCTCCCAGCCCTTGCCAGACTGGGAAATAAGGAAAGCAGGGCTTGGAGCAGAGCTGCACCAGGCCATCAGGCATATGGTACGCCAATGGGTGAGTCAGGAGCCAGAGCCGAGTGTGGCCATGACCCAAAGCCAGCACCTTGGGGGGAGCAGGTTCACAGCTCCTCTTTGCAGCCCCTCTTCTCCCTCCTCTGAAGCCGTCAGCCGTGTAAGACATTGCCCTGCACGGTGCTGGCTGCTCCACTGCTGGAAAGCTCAAAACCAAGGGGAAAGCCCAACTAAACAGCCACAGGGGTCCTGCAAGTCATCTGAGCATGTGTCCTGCTTTCTAAGCACCCAATTGACCATCAGACCATCACTACCAGGCAGGCAAGTGCTAAGGATTGCCCTTCTCATCTGCCCAACCAGGAGGGGTATGGCCCAGTTCTGGCTCTCCGCTGAGAGGGCCTGAGACTGGGAATTCAGATTTTGTGATCTTTCAGCCTGGGGCCTCTGCTGAAGAAGCAGGTTAGCTGGATGTGAGGGAGGACCATGTTCCGTCTAGCTGCCACATCGCCCCCAGCTATCGCTGCAGATGCATCCTCTCTCGCCCAAGTTTCCCAACACCGTCTGCCCCAGAGGTCAGCAGAAACATGATAACCATACCAGAGACCCCAGAAAGCTGCTGCAGCAGCACCAGGGACACACGGTCCTTGCTGGCAGCATCTGTCCCAAAAGGAGCCGGGACTCGTAGGTGGTCTGAGTTCAGCCGAGGGCAGGCTGCCGGGAAGAGACAATGCAGATGCTAAATGCCAGCGAGTAGGGGCCCTCCTGCTGCTGCCGGGAATGCAGTAGCCACACAGAGAAGACACAGATGCAGACGTTTAACAGCCATTGCTACTGTCAGTGCTAATGACTCGGTCCCTGCAGTGGCACCGACCCCACAACCCCACCGTCTGCAAGACACCTTGCAGGAGGGAATCCCAGGGTTAAGCAAGTGTTGTCCTTGCCTGCATCCAGCCTCATCCACCCCATCAGGACAGGCCCAGCAAAGACTAAATACTCCACTGAGCCACCTCCCAGGAGGATGGAGTGGAGCCATGTCCCTCCCAACAGCCTCCAGGTCCCTCTTCCTCTGGGGGCCACAGGGATGCTCTGGGAGGTTGGAGACCCCATGCCCATGAGCCCCTTCTGCAGATGCTCCAGCCCCAAAGGAGCCAGCAGCCTCCACCACGCACTGCCCTGGTCCAGCAGTTAGCATGGCACAGCCACTGTATGGGGCTGACCCCACGGAAAGGATGGACACACAGCTGTCACTGCTGGAGCCCAACCACGGAGCCACTAACCATTGGCATGCAGCAGCAGATGCCACATATGGCTCCTGGCTGCAGCATCTGGGGGAAAAGTTGCTTTATAACATAATAACCTGCTCCTACCACCATACCCTGAGGCTGACTGGTACAAGGTGAAATGCCCAGGGTGTACCGCCTAGTGCCCTTCGATTCCCCAGACCCACTCTCTTGTATCCCAGACACAGCATCCTGTATCCCCAGACCCACCCTTCTGTATCCCCAGGCACAGGGGTAAGGTGACCTCAGGAGAGCTGGGGTGCAACAGGAAGACCAGAGGCTGCAGAGCATCACCAGGCAAGAAGCACGTGCTCGGCTCTCACACAACACCCATCCTGTTCCCCCACTAACCCCTGCCCATCATCTGATGCGATGAGAGTTGAGGGGACCAGGAGGAGCAACATGAGCCCAGGGCATGGGTTTCTGGCCAGCTCTCCCCGCCACCCCAGGGCCAGTGCCACCGGCCACCCCCACCCAGAGCGGGGACAGTGTGCACAGTGAGCCCCTGTCCCACCTCCCAGCACTGCTGGCACTAAATGAGGTTTTGTCACCCTGCATGGTGGCGCGGGCTGTAAGCAACTTGTTCCCAGCAGGCTCCAGAGCCCTGCTCAGCATCCCAATTGAGCTATCCTTAATGGGCTTCAATTTTAATTTGCTTTTATTGGAAAACACAGATGGTGATCCCCCCTCCCCCCACCCTGCCCGAACATATACAGGGTAATAACATTTACGGGGGAAAGATATTATCTCCACACACAGCCAAAGCTCCAGCAAAAGCTCCACTGACACTCAACGACACGAAGCTGTGCCGCACAGCCCTGGGCCTGGCTCGTAAAGGCAGGGCCACACAGAGCCACTGGCATGGCCAGGACAAGGGGAGGCAGGACAAGGGTCCAGCAAAAGAGAATTAAAGACCAGGACTAGCCCCTGGCTCAGCCAAGCAAGCCTGGCAGATTAACCTGGTTAACTTCTTTCATGACTGGGTCTTTGCAAAGCAACGTGGGGAGCTGACCAGACTGGAGGGATGCCCAAAGCTGGTGCCCAGGGCTGGAGGGCTGTGGTCTACCCCTGCCACCACAGCCAGCCCCTGCCTGCAGCCCAAATGGCTGCTCTGAGAATCCCTAGCTCCAGCCAGTCCCCTGCAACAAGTTCACGTCGGAGCTCAGGGTGGATGTAAGGAGGTGACAGCAGCACAGGGACAGGCGGGGACAGGCAGCCACTGCTGCACAGGCAGCCAGACTACACCAGCCCCACTGAGCTGGGGTGGGGAGTCCCCCAGCAAACAATAAGCATCAAGCACCCAAATGCACCAGTGCCTGTGGCTCCCGCTCCTCTGGCACTGCCGGTGCTGCCATGCACAGCCCCAGACCCCCTTTCCCCCCACCCCCACCGCCGAGCACACGCAGCATGCGGCTGAGCGAGGATGCCCTCCGCCGCACACGTCTGGCTCCATGCATCTACCTGACAGCCAAGTATTCCTGCTTTTCACTGTTTTTACTGACAGGCTGTAAATTGGCTTCTGGTTGGCAGCTCCAAGCGGGAACGGCTTGGGAGGAACCACAGGGCCAGCTGCAGGCTTGGTTTTGCCAAGCCACAGAGGGATGCCCCATGCCCCGGCCTGGCCGTGGCAGCGGGGTGCTTTGGATCAGGCTCCTGGCTACGGGAAGCCTCTCCCCAGGACAGACGCAGGAAATCCCAAAACCCCTGCAAGGAGCTTGGCTTCCTTCTAGCTCCTCCCGAGGCCAGAGCATCTCTCTGCCGCCATCCCTTTGGTATCTCCGGGAGTTTGCTTGCAGCCATGCCAGGAACGCAAACCCTGCATCCCCTCCGGGCCCCCCCGCTGCAGATAAAGCCACATCGGAGCCGGCAGCTGCGGGCAGTGGGTATTTTTAGCGAGCTGCAAACATTTCCTTCCTTGGGAAAACCCCATCTTCAATACCTCACCACAGAGAGGGATTCCTCCTTCACGCCCGGGTAATTCATTACACACTAATACAACCTCCCCAGGCAGCAGGTTGAACCAAGGGGATGTTTCACCGGCGGATGCTGTGAGGCTCCTGCTTGCTGGTGGCCCTGCCCGGGCAAGATGTGCTCCATCCATCCATCATTGTGCTGCCCATCAAACAGGAGCCGGCCAGCTGCCCTCCATCGGGAAAAGGCATCCCCAAAGCAGGCAGGAGATGGGCTGTGGGATCGGCAGGAGAGAGAAGCCCTTCCAGGGCTGAAATCTCAGGTATGATTTGCATCTGTGCTGCAGCAGAGCTGCCATCACCCGCAAGGGCTGCACTGAGGAGCTGGGGAACCAGGGACTGGCACAGGGGTGGAGAACATCCATGCCAGGATGCACCTGCAGGTCTGCAGACCAGCCTGGAGAAGGCGGCAGCAACTTATGAACCAGCTCTGCTGCTCATGGGGCTGGAGAAGAGCACACACTGGGGTCCAGGCTGCCACTGGGATGGGGTCCTGGAGACCCCAACGCTTGCAGAGGCTCAGTTCCATCACATAACTAAATATAACTGATGAGGGTAATCACAGAGAAAATCTCATTTTGAGAGCTGAAGAAGAGGGCATCAATGAACCGACGATGAGCAGTTGCATTGGTAGAGACAACCATAATCTGGTTACACATATGTGGGAAGAGATTTTTGCACCCACCAAAAAGAAACACACCCAGAGGTGGAAAAGGGGCAATTTCCAAAAGTTGAAAGGGATTATTAGCAAAAATTGATTAGGAGGGAAATGTAAACAAAAACAATGAAGAGTAATTACAGCTAGCTTAAGAACGCCTTGCCAAAATCTCATAAATCTGCGATCATAAAAGAAGGCGTCTTTAGCTAAAAATTATCTTGGCTTTGAATAAAAGAAAAAAATTGCAGTAAAAATAAACATATTGTATAAATTAAAACCAGGGGAAGTTGGCAGCAGTAAATTAGCAGTTATAAGATGCAGACAGTTGCGAAAGGATGTATCAATGAAAAAATAGACTGCCAGCAAACATAAAGGACAGAAAAAGAGGAATTTTTAAATACACCAAAAGCAAACACAACCAGAGCTGTGGAAAGGCGAGTCCATGGGGACGCTCAAGTGTGAAGTCAGGCAGCAAGGCAGATACCCCAACACACCAGGAAAAAAAAAAGGGCAAAGCCAGGAGGGACGAGCGGATGTGGTGGCTGGGGACCAGCAGTGACCAGGGTCACCAGAGCCTCGGTCCAGCTGGCAGACTATTGAGCATGGAGTGGCGGAGGAAATAAGAATTACCTTTCCAATAATGCTTACGTCTCAATTTTTGTAACTCTCAGGCAAAGATGGTGTAATAGTTGACATGTTTAGTGTGGACCAGCTGGAAGCTGTAGCACACCCATTGTCAGTGGCTGGCGTGACATGCATACTCCCGTGTGATGTGCATACTCCAGCGTGATGAGCTGCACAGCCCTGTAGGCGTCTGGTCACCAAGGGGTTACAGTCACCTCTGTTAAGTAGGAGGGTTGTTGTTGCCTTTCCTTAGGGTGGCCAGGGGAAGCCAGCAAACTCCCTCCTCAAATTCCAGCTTGCACCTTGAACTAAGGCCCAGGCAGACCCAGCTGGTTTGGACACTTCCATTAGGTATGCTTGGAAAAAAATAGGTTCAGAGTCTTCTGTGAAATAGAAGCTGAGAGAGGAGGCAGCAAGATGTACTGGGCACAAAGGAATAGAAGAAAAACAAAGTGGTTTAGGCAGAGATAAGACACGTGAATAAGGACACAGGCAGGGATGGATTTAAGAGTTCAGTCTCCATTGCATTCCAAGTCACAGGCAGCTTTGCCAGATTCTAAATCTGAATGAAGTTCTGCTTCTGACCAGCACCTCCTCTGAACAGTTTCCTGGAAGGAGACGGCAGGCTGCATTGCTGTCTCCCCAGGTTTAGAAGAAAAGCTGTTCTTTGGCCATTGCTTTTTTCACCCTAAACCCACCCTGTCCCTAACTTAAGGCTTTCTCTCTACGAAAGAAAGTACTCCCCTCTCCCACCTTCCCCACAGAAAATTTATCATGGTGCTGCAAGTAACACATTCCCTTCCATAATGCTAGTTTAATGACATTAATTAGCTGAACCAAAGTTTACATGAGAAGTCGTCATTTCAACAAGAATTCTCCTGAGTACTCTGCTATCCTCTACTTTCAACTTGAGGGACTTCTGGAGACCGATGCATTTTTCCTATCTACTAAAGCTCAGTCAGTCTCTTGTTCAGTCTCCCATGGAATACAGATAAGCTCTTTACATTTGTTACATCTTTCCCAAGGAGATCTGCAAGTCTACCAACTGTTGCAGGAAGAGCCTTTTACCGTCAGCCCACCTTATCTTTTGTTGGCCACCACGCACTCTCATCATCAAGCTTTTCAGTGAAGACATATGCAGTACATTGGCATGGCCTGTAAAGTCTATAAAGCTGTGCGTCTTCTGAGCAAAACCCCCCAGGCAGCCTCTGTACCATGGGCTCTGTGAACACTGCCCTGTGCCTTGTGAAGCAGCGCGTGAGGAATCTCTGTGAACAACGGGCACCTCTGCTGTGCTAACAGAAGGTTCCTCTGCCTTTCGTGAGGAGCTTGAACCCGCCCCAGGCTGTTGGCATGCTCTTGGGACGCTGTCCCAAGCAGAACCCTTCCAGGCACTCACCTGGAGCAATGGTTTGTTTTCAGCGGGGATCTGAGCTAAGAGGGAAGGCAGGGCTGTCCCCGCTGAGCAGCTCGCGGCCCACACAGAGGCAGAGCGCTTGGCTCCCCGGGGAACTTCTTCAGGCACCACCTTAGATACGTGGCTGGGCAGAGCACAGCCTTAGATGTTGGTGTTACGGTTCTGCCTAAGCCTTGCTGAAGGCACTTAAAAGCCCTACAATCTTTAGCGATAATACTAGTAAAAGGCAAAAATTGCCCTTGCACTTAGTTTTATAGAGAAAAAACCCAAAACAAAACAAAAGCAGAGACCTACTAGACCACCTAAGTCAACGCTCTTTCTGGGCGCAATACAGGCCATAAGTGAGCAGAAGTACATCCACTTCACACAGTTCATTCTCCAAGTAACTCTAAGCTCTCTACTAAAAATATGTCTAACACTTAATCTACTCTGTCATATTTAAGTCAAATATTTTTCATCTGTAAGGTGTTTCAGATACTGTTGAACAACCTACCACTTTCATGTGCCCAGGCGTTTTTCCCAGTTGATGGCCTAAACTTTCTGCTTCAAAATTTTCTCTTATTTGTCAGGAATACTTTCTTTTAAAATATAACTGCAAACAGTGACTCACCGTAATAGTAAAACTAATCAAATATTTGTAGACCATATTTTAAGAAACTTAATCCTTTTCTCAGATGTTAGACAATCACATAACATGGCATCATATGTATCTTTAAAACTTTTTGTGTTACTTTTTTCTTCTGTTACTGTTTTCTAAAGCCTCTCTAGGATATTAACCTTTTTTGGTAACGAGAAAACTAATTTCAAATTATGCATACCAAAAACACAGAAAAAACAACTGCTGTCTCTCTCATATATTCACCCAGTTTTTGTGA
>JANZLP010000001.1:10257848-10267981 GCA_026930925.1 Chelictinia riocourii | reverse complement strand
TTATTTTGAATTGCTCAGAATTTCGTCCACTCAAATTTTGAATATTTCCAAGGATGGAGATTCCACAGCCCCACTGGACAACCTGTTTCAGTGTTCAGCTGCCCTCGCTGAGTAGTTTTTTGTTTGGTTTTAATCCCTGCTCCCCCTTATACTTGCTATTAACCTTCTTGGTGTGGCTTATTAATTTTGTAGCTCATCCTTTTGTTGTACACTACCCAGAGTCTGGATCTGTCTGCTCTATAACAATACATCAGGTAGTGTAAGACAGCAAGTAGATCCTTCCTTAGCCTTCCTTCTCCATGCTGAACAAACTTTGCTTCTTGATACTCCTTTTGTATGTAACAGTCCAGCTTCCTAAGTGTTTTGTTGGGGCCCCTGCTGGTTTCTTTCCAGTTTGTCATCTGTCTTGAGGGGCTCAAAATGGGACACAGCACTCCAGCTGTAGCCTCATGAGTGCCAGATAACGGAGAGTAATCGCTTCCCTTCATCTGCTTGCTATATGCTCTTGCTAATTCAGCCCAGTAGGCTGTTAGCTTTCAGTGCTGTAAGTGACGTTATGCTGAAACGTGTTCAGTTTCTTGTCCACCAGGAGTTACAGGTTCTGCCCCAAAGCTGCTTGACAGCCAGTTGGCCCTCAGCCTGCACTGTTGCATGGAGTTACTTTGTTCTAGGTGCAAGCTTTGCATTTGTCTTTGTAATAGATAAATACAATCCTTACCAATTTGGCTACAGTAACAAATGTGAGCCCTTTGTTTCCCCATCCTGTCAGATCCAGTTTCTGTTTAGATTTATGATGTCCGAAGTCTTGCTGGAATGCATGAGTGAACTTCTTTTCTCTTTTAAGTGAAAAAATTTCGGTGCTTCAAGATACTTTTCTTCCGCCCCCCCCAGATGTTAGCTGGAATCCCTTTACAAGGCATTACCTCACAAAATTCCTTGTGGCCTGCAGTCAAATAATATTATAAAGATCAGGAAATTAATTTATCTCCAACTTTTTTCTATTAAGTTTGCCAGGAGGACAATGCTTTTTTCCTTATGATTGATTTTTAGTTTATAAATCAGGCATTCAGAATTCACAGGCATTACAAACCAAAATGTGGAACCAGGTAATGACTGGTTGCAGATATGTGTTTTGGTAATATTCCTTTAAAAGAGAAAATGGGCAGACTTGAAAATTTGACCTTTACAGCTTATCACCTAAGAAAAATACTAACAATATTGTTGGAGTAGATTTTATGGCTGATACTATGCATTTGTCAAAGACTGACAACAAGCTGTAGTAACAGCATGGAAGAAATGCCCTACATGCACTTTTGTTAATCAAACTCTTCAACCTTTGGATAAAAAACCCTCAGAATTTTTTCTTGCACCTTCAGGCATTTCTGATACAGATATAACTTCTGCTCATGGTATATATTCATATGTGTATATTGTAGCCATATATAACTATATGCTGCCCCATGATCAAGATTTAACAAAGCAAATTCCTTTTGAGATCTAAAGGAGACTGACTCTTTAGTTTTGAACCTGCATTTTAAAAAATCTGACTGTTGCATAGCTGAACAAGGATAATAAGCTCATGAGATAGCTTTTAAGTGTCTGTTGAAGTTCCAGATAATAAAAGGATGTAATCCTAAAGCTTCATTGGCAAGGACCTTATTTTCTACCCTGAAGCCTTAGTCATGAGCATTCAGACTTGCCCATAACTTTGTTAATGCTCTTGATTGGTGACAGTACCAAGTTCATAGTTTGAACAGTTCAAGAAATATTTCATCCGCGAACAATGCTGCAGTCCCATCTCATGCTGTGCAACCCTTCAACACCATTACCAGGATGCCCCTGGGATCAGAGCTCCTGCTCAGCTCTCCTAGACACATCCCCAGAAGCAGGCAGTGGTCAAAATACTTCCCCCTGGAAACCACAGCAGTGCCAGGTGGTAATGGTCCAGGTCCCTGCCCATCCACAGGGCTGAGGTCCTTCACACCCCAGGGGCAGCAGCAGGGATTGGCCTACCTTGCCCATTCTGATAATGCATCTTCTCCTCGTCAGAGTCCTGGAAAGCCTTGCTGTACCCGCAGTGCCTGCCATGGGGACACAAAGGTCAGAAGAGGTGCTCCTGTGCCTTGGTCCCACAAGCAGCCCAAAGGCAGGGTGGAAGGAGTATGCACCAGGGCTGTAGGCAGCCCAGGAGGAGCTGGAGCTAACACTTGGCCCTCCACCAGCTGCATCCCTGTGTCTTGCTGGACCGATACTTTGGCATGGAGTAAGGTACTTTCCAGATGCTCTTCAAGGCTTGGCAGTACTAAAAGCTGCAGCCCTTTTGTCTTCTCTGGGCAGCAGCATGCATGCCTGGCTCAGTCATGCTGAGATGTAGCAGACACAGTCCGCCTTGGACCTTCTGATGGAGAAGAGCTCTCCACTATTCAGCCTGCTGGCATGAGGGGAAGGTCTGGAGACCAGCTCTGCCTCAAGGAAAGTGGAGGCAGGGTGACCCCTAAACAAAGTCTTTTGGTTGCTTATTAAGCCCTGACCTATGGATGCTCTGGACAAACTGAGAGGACAAAAGTTGCGCCCAAGTACTCCCATCCCTCCTGGCCCACTTGGTGACAAGCCACACTGACCTCCAGAAAACACTTACCTCTTCTTGCAGATTAGGACCACCAGCAGTGCAACGAGGCCAGTGATGAGTGTCAGGCAGATCCAGACAATTGTCATCGTGTCGTACCGGAGAGAGACTGGAAGAAGCAGGGTAGGAATGAGGTGAGCTGGAGTGGAGAGTGCTTTGCTGAGCTCAGAAACTTACCTACCCCAGTGGGGTCATGGTCTTCAAAGATAAAGCACTATCCGCCATCCAGCCCCAGTTTAGGGGCTCTCCCAGTGTACAGGGACCATTTACACATGGGGCAACCAGGCACAGATCTGGGAAAGCCATGGTGATACAGCAAACCAGCGCAGAGAGGAGTCTGGAGCCTCAGGACCTCACCAGGTCTTCCCTGCCCTGACTGCTATGTCCTTCCTCTCTCTTCTTTCTGATGTATAAGAACATCTCAGGAGGGCAAACTCAAGCAAGCCCTGCAGGCTGAAACCCCAGCAGATGTGCTTCCAGCCTCCTTCCCTATGTGGCAGAGGAACAATGGCCATGGAGAAGGGCATCACCATCCCCCATGCTCCCTGCGCCACACTTCCCACATCCCACAACTGCATACACTCACCTGGCTTCCCCGTTTCCACCTCCACAGTCTGACTGAACCTCCCACAGCCAGCAGAGGTGCGAGCCCGAACCTGGAAAATGTAGCGGGTTGCAGGCTTGAGCCCGGAGATGGTGGCAGTGGTGCCCTTGGATTTTAGGGTCGAATAGCTCTGCATTTCCTTGTCCTGGGGAAAAACAACACCAAAACCCTTGCTGCATTAGCACAGCAACCACAAAATCTTCCAAAATAGTCCTTTGTGCAAGGCTGGCTGACAGCAGCAATTGTACCAGCAGGATTTAAACTGAGCCATGCTCCTGACTAAATCCACCATGCTGGGTCCAGTTTGCAGCAGCAAGCTCAGCATTACCTTCTCATAGTACTTGATCTCATACTCCAGGATGATGCCGTTGGGCTGGTCTGGCTCTTGCCACAGCAAGGTGACGCTGTTCTGGCCTGTGCTCTCCTGGCGGACTACCACCACCTGGGATGGGGCTGGAGATGCAGATGGCAGGGTGTTAGGTACCTGCTGGTGTGGGTCCTGCATAGGTGAGGGCAGCAGGACACAGCAGCAGGGAAGGGTGGAACTGAAAACCCATGCAGGATGCCTGGTTTAAACCATGTTTCTGTTTTGATTAATGCCATGTGGAGATAAGTGCTGTAAAGGGCCTTGCAAACAGGCTTTGCTCACTTCAGTTGCCTCAGTCTCTTTCCCATGGAATGAGCAGGCTCTGAGGAAATGGAATAGGAGGGTACTGTCCCAGCACAGGCAGGAGGGGTCACTGGTGTTTTGCTGTGACCTGGAGCCAGAAGGGAGAAGGGGCTGCAGGGCTGGAGGTCATGGAGATCCATATCAGGACCCTGACCCCTCCTGCCCCCTAGCTGGGGAATGGGGAGAGGGGCAGAAGAAGAGGAAAGGGAACATGATAAATGCCCAGAAGGGTGATCAGGGACTGAGCATCAGTCTAAATGTGCCCTGGGGGTGCTCTCCTGCCCTGAGATACTGGTCGTCTGCCTGAGCTTGGGTTGGGACCCTGTGAATCAGTCCTTGTACCTGCCATGCCCAAATTGGAGCTGTCACAGCTAGGGGAGCCAACTCACGAGCCTCTTTTCCTGCTGGGAATACCCCCCCTGGAAGGACCCCAGAGAGTGTGGTGGGTGCTGCGATGGTCAGGCACAACCATTGGGTCCATGGGAAGGGGTCAGTCACCCCTTATGACCCTAACTGCCAAATGAAATTGGGATGTGGTGGCTCTGGGGAAGATAGAGCTGCTGTCTGCCATGGCTGCAGCACAGGGGTGTCCCTGGAGCAGCACAGAGACCAAAAGAGGCCCTGGGGACTGCTGCAGCAGTGGGTTGCCCAGGGACTGAAAGGCAGCAGTTATAACTCAGTTCATCTTTGAGCTGGCTCCCCTGAGAAGCAGAAATCACTGTTGGGACACAGGGCCCCCAGGAGCTGGAATAGGGTGGGATGGTGGGAATCAGCTAAACCCCAAGGGCATTTCTCCACACAGCCCCAGGGCATCTCTGCTGCACCCACTTCTGCCCTGCTCAGCCACCCGGGGCTGGGGGGGTCAAGAGTGACCATCACTTAGCATGGGCAAGCCACCCTGAGCAGGGTGGCAGGGATCCCTTAGCCCTTCCTGGCAGGCAAGGACTCTTTGTGGTGCACAGCAGCTGGAGCACTGTGCAGGCACAGCAGCTAAACCTCAATCACTACCAAATTCCCAGCCCCGCTGGTTTTGCAGCACCTGCTCAGCAGCCACTTCCCAGCAGAGAGGTTGAAATGGAAATATTCAGCACTTCCTGAGAGCATTCCCCTCTGAGGCATCAGGTTGATGCTGCTCGTCAGCCCTTGGAGGGATCATGCAGGAGCAAGCCAGCAGGACTGAGCCATTTCCACGTAGGCTCAGTGGAGTGCTGAAGAAGTGCTACAGGCAGGCATTAGTAACAAAAGGGCCTTGTTCTCGTGCCAGCCATGAGCTAACCCAGCGAGGCTCCCCGGGTTTCTCCTGCTGGCACCACCACCATGAGAGCAGAAGGGGCTCAGCATCACAGGAAGTTCCTGCGGGCTCGTTTCCAACTGGGAAGATTAACAAGAAGGGTCAGTCCCTGCCCTGTCCTCTCTGCCTACAGTGTGCTCCACGGAAAGGGGCTTAGCTGGGCTCTGCTCTGGGGACGTGCCCAGGTGACTGTGGAGCAGGGTCATGGCCCATCTGGGCTAGAGCATTGCTCAGAAATATTTCTTGGGGAAAGAGCATTTCACAGCAAGGGATTTGCACAGATGAGACATGCTTGAGAGAGAGTTTTCCCGGCAAATGTTGCTGTCACCTGCCACAGCCGGGCATTGGTGTGAACTAAGAGCAGAGGAGAGGAAGCGAGAAGCATTGGCACTCTACTGGGAACAGGAGCAACGCCAAGGCCTTGGAAGGAAATACAACACTTGGAGCCCCTGTCATGCCCTTGCTCATCTCTATTGTTACACCAGTAAATCTATGGCTTCGGAGTAGAGCACTGGAAGTCAGCTGTGCCTGGGGATGGTCTCGTGATGGTTTTCCCTTGTAAGAAGGAAGGCTACTCTCAGACCATTCCACTGCACTGAACTCAAAAGTCCAAGGAAAAAAATGAAATTAATGAAAAACCGCTTACTTGTTTTCATCCAGGCCTGTCATGTTCTTCCACAACCCAGGGAATGACTCAAACTGGTATGTATAGATGAAGATAAGTACCAACATGGTGTAAACAACCACTGACATCCAAAAGTACTTTAAAATCCTTCTCCACCATTCATAGTGCACCTGAAAATCACACACTAAAGATGTTGAAACAAGCTGAAGGCCAAGACACTGACAAAAATACTGACAACACCGTAGTGGCGAACAAAGATGAAGAATACTGTTTTTCCTAGCTGGCCTGAAGTAAGCAATGCTTACCCAAGGGCAGCTACACTTTGAGTTACAGTTTTGACTCCTGGTCAACATGCACTCAAGTACCAGCTTTTGTGTAAAAATGTCTGTTGGGACACGGCCACAGACGTAGAGGCCAGGGACAGCTTCAGCCACTCAGAGTCATCACCATTAGGTGATGAAAGTCCAGGAGGAGAGGACTCCACGCTCATGGGGTGTGGAAGCTGTCTGGACCAGCTGTCACAAAACCTGGTGACTACGTAGGACATGCCCAGCACTTTCCCACACAGATTCCAAAGCTCGTGGCAGTGTGGGGTGGTGTCCCAGAGCAGAGGTGTGTACTGTATGCGTCTACTTTCTGTGCGCTTTGCTCGTCACTATAATCAAAAGCCAAAGGAGAATTACTCTTAACCCCTTCAAATGATCTTATTACGCATATCTAACTAAAGAACAAACTCACTGTTTATGAATTCAGTTTGGAGCTACTTTATTACCAAGTTAAAGGTATGAACCATGGTATTCAAGGACAAAATTTAGTGACCTACAGTTCTCACTTACCTGATAGAGGGCCACACAGAAGAGGAAGAGTACCATATAGATGATTTTGTACATGACGATTCTACCCTCAAAGCTCACAAAGAAGAACATGCCCCCGCAGACGTAAATCCAGTACTTGATGAACATAGCCATCACCAGCTTCCCCAGGACTTTCATAATATCCTGTTCATCCTCATCATCCTCTTCCTCCTCCTCCTCCTCCTCCTTCTCTTCCTCCTGTTCTTCTGCCACTTCTCCCTCTTGCAACTCCTCTTCTGCAAATACAGAGTCACATTTGGCCTCTGTCTGTTCTAGGGACTTTTAGTAAGAATTAAAATGGGTGGAAAGTAGAATCTCTGCACAAAACACAGAAACTTATAATATTCACAAGAGACTGTCTTTCTGAACCATACATGCCTCCAGAGCAGGGGAAAGAGTTTTAACTTCATATGAGCTTCAACCTGCTCCGGGAGCCATACGGTGCATAGCTATACATCTTACCAGACACCCATCTTCACTTTGTCTGAAGTGCAGGCAACTGGAGTGGAAAATTAGAGCCTAAGGGTTGCATAATGGATAACAGTCAAAACACTTTCCATGGCAATCCCTATACTTCCAGGCAAGAAACCTTTTAAACCGGAAAACGAAGAAACCACCGGCACTACCAGAAACCTCTCATCTTGAGTTCAAAGTTTAAACTCTCATCTTGAGTTTGAGCCTCTCATCTTGAGTTTTGTCCTTTAGAGAATACTGTGGTTACCTCTAAAAACCACAAGCAAGAGAAAACATTAACATAAACCCAAACAAGCTTAAAAAATACAAACGCTGCACTAAAGCTGCTGTTTTTCAAAGAAACTACCACTTATCCAGCTCCTGCTGCTGCACCCGAGCCATCGCAGAAGAGACGAGCTGCTTTTGCCCTGCGAAGAGGTCCGGATTCCCCAGTTATCAGCCTTGTGAGGCTTGTGGAGGGCAGGGTCAGTGTCCACCCAACAGCAAGTACCTGAGCAAGCACCTAGGTAACACGGCTCGTCAAACTCACAGCACGTAGCTGTAGTGCTTTTCTTCCCACTGGGAACAAGACGGAGACTCCACCATCAGAAGGCTCACCCACTCCTTTTGTCCCACTCACCGTCCCTCTTCTCAGACTCCTTCCTTGCTCTCGCCTTGCAAACCCTTGCAGTGGTCAGCTCTGACGCCGATCAGGTGTTTTACCGAGACAAATATCGCAATTAATCAAACGGGAAACTACATCACTGCTTCCAGGGCTGGCTTTCTACCATTTCAGTGAGTTGAAGTTGTCCAGACCAGCATCCGGAGAGACAGAAAAGGGCAAGGAAGGTGTGGGGGAACGAGAGAGGAGGCCATGGAGCTGTTCGGTGAGCTGACGCTGCAGCAGCAAACTCTGCTCTCAGGTATGTGTCTGAGAGCAGGAGCCCCTGCACCGAAAATACACATGCTTGTTTTCCCACCGAAACGAGCAGTTTAACTTCTGGTCTTGTACAAGAGCTTAGGTACAAACACAACTTCCAGGGAATTTAGCAACTGACTTTTCCTATGTAAACTCTTCTTCTCCTGTGGTTAAGCTCCTAGGGCAATTCATCTGCTGGTTTGAGTTTGGGAGTCACAGGAGTAAACGGATTACTTGAATGTTCTGGGACATTTCTCAAATGAGGCATTTTAATTACCTTCCAGTAAAGAGAATTCTCATTTTATTTGAACTTCTGAAGTTCAAGGGCATTTTATTTTTACATCCTGAGAGACAGCTGCACAGGTAGATATCATAGTATCTTTCTTGGCTAATAACAGGTATCTTGCTAATTGCTTTCAGCATCACAGAAATGCACTAACTGGAATTTCTATCACGACTGAAGGACTAAGTTGGATCTGGCTTTTACCTTTTTCTTCATTTTCTTCACTTCCAACTTTGACCTCGGATAAAGTAGCTTCTTTTAGCTGAAGTGCTTTCTGTTCAGTGAGGTGTTGCCTAAGCAGTAGCCAGAAAGTAATTGTGAAAAGAATCTGCAAACAAAAATCAAAACAAAAACAACAGACTAATTGTATATCCTATGTCCTTCTAACACAAACATATGTTTTCATAATTTTGCATGCCTTTGTTTTCTCTGTCCACCAGAAAACGGCAATGATGGCATCAGTGTCAAAGTGCAACTTTGTGGAAGTTAAGTCATTTAGGGAACATCCTGCCTTAAAACCAACTTTATTTCATTTGCACTTTTCCTTTGAGTAGTAACTTACCACTCTACATCTTTTCTTAAAGGTATTTGCCTATTCTGCTCTGTTCTATTCAGTTTATAACTACTGTCTTGTAACTTTAAAGATCTTCTCATTATGTATTTATAATTCCCATTTGTCCATTTTTGTTCATTTTTCCCTTTTTTCAGGGGAGAACCACATGCAGGTGAGTGTATTGTCATTATTAGGGTTTGGCGCATCCTAAATCTTTTGATTCAGGAGGTCTGGTACTTCAGGTGCTTAAATGCAATTTATTTAAAAATCAAAAATTTCTTTTTACGTCTTTAAGTTACAGAAGACCCAGTCAACTGAACATGCCTTTCACTTGGAGTACCTACAAGATTTAAGATGGCTCTTAATTCTTCGAAGAGCTTTAAGAGATGATAATTCAATAACAGCAGGATACCTTAGAAAGAAATAAATCTCTTTAATGAAAAGTGTATTTCTGTGTTTTCAGAAAGCTAAATTCAACAGCTTGCAATACTGAGAGATGGGTTGGTTTTGTCTGGTTCTGTTTAAATTTTCTCTTTTATTTAATACTCATTTGGAATAACATGTATGAAATTTCTTGTACAGTACTAGGACTAGGCAAGCTGCTTACTGATTGATTAATATAGATACGTTGATTAAAAATTCAGTGTAAGCCACTGAAGCCAGCGGGAGTTACTTTAACTTGTTACAGGGCAGTGTCTGCACTACTGTGATTCAGTAGGAGGAAAGCACAGCAATTGTCTCTGGACAAGTTGGCTTTTCCCTCAGCAGTTAATGCTTAGCTTATCTAAAATTCCCAGGAATTACTTGTGTGGTGATTTAAATTCTACTAAGCATTATAAAAGCTGGAAATGTTGAGGTCTGCTTGCTTTTTGATTGCATTTACAATAAGGTGGAAACTTTCCCTTATGCAAATATCCATCTCCCTTTTGCCTGTAGAGAACCTCCACAAAGGACAGATGAATGTTTTTGGAAATTCGAAATAACAACACTTTTTTTTTTTTTTAATAATTTCAAAAAACATTTGACATTTTTGTGACCAACAGCATATTCATGAGCATGCCTTACAAGTGACACTATTTTAGGGGACCTCATACTTTAAAGAATGCAACACCTGGAAGGCAGAGGCTTTAAATAAATTGGATATGCCTGTCAAGAGAATGTACTGGTATAAGCGTGTTACCAGCTTTTCATCCACCAGTATTCCCAAGTTCTTCTCCTCAGGGCTGCTCTCGATCCCTTCATCCCCCAGCCTGTA
>JANZLP010000001.1:9869738-9880037 GCA_026930925.1 Chelictinia riocourii | reverse complement strand
CAAATTTGGGGAGAAATGCAATTTTCCAATGACATCAGTATTATTTAGATCACTCTGTTGATTTCCAGTGTCTGAGCTCCCAGAAGCTTCAAGTGCAAACATGGAGACTAGAAAAGAAAATTAGCCTTCAGAAATTATTTCAATGCAATAATGAGAGCTATTGTTACTAATGAAGGAGAAGGGTTGTTTTCATGACACAGTTTGAGGTGTTACAGTGGCCTTCCTTTTGTGGAGGTAAACCTGAAAAGCAGAAGCAATTAATCTACTTTTTCCCCACATGCATTAAATTCCTATTAATTGACACTTGTTTTTCTCAGATGCTCATTCCAGAACATCACATATTCTATGTAGAGCATGAACACACAAAGCTGCTGCACGTATCTTTATCCCACCCAATCTGTAGGCTCGTTAGTACTGTCCTGAGGGAAACACTTTGTTCTAACTCTTCATTTTCTGTTTTTAACATTTGAGAAACTTCCCAGTAAATGCCATTGACTCCTGCTGTTTACTGATGAAATGAAAATGTGATCAAATGGGGGTTGTTCAAGCTCTTTTTTACCTCACCACTACAGCTAGTAAAACCCTACAAATTAGAAACCAGAAACTCAATTACTGTGAACAGAAATGGACACAAATTTTCCCCTACTTTACATCCAGCTAAGCAAAGCAAAACTAAAAGGAAAAGGTTCCCCCTATTACAAAGGCACAGTACAGTCATGGGCATATAGCAAGGAATGAGAAAGGAGGTTTGGCCAGACACATAGAAGGAGTGTGACTGAACCATTAGGTGTAAGGAGTACATTTGAATACTGAGAACCTTCTGATTTTTTTGCTTGAAGTTCTCAACTTTAAGAATGACATTAATTAACACCTGAGGGAATATTAATGCATTTTTCATACACAAAAACAATCTGCAGGCAGAAGCCATCCAGACTCTCCCAAAGTGACTCAATCTGAGTAGAGCTAGTTTGTAAAGAAAGGTCTTTTTCAGCCCATGGACTTGTCCCCAGAGAGAGCACACCATAGGAATGGGGGAAAAGGAGTTTTAGCTGGCTTAGGTTAAGTTGCTTCAGAAGGCCAGTGCCTACTGGAGAATAAAGAAGTTCCACTTTAGTGCTTGAAATCTTCTCCAAAGGTCCCTAGTAATTTTTAAAACACAGTAAATGAAAATTGCCTTTTTTCACTAGAAAGGTAAAACATCTGACATGTTCTTAGGAAATAAGCTATTAGAAATTAACAAGACTAAAGCAGTCTAATTACAAATACTGAAATGTCTGTATGTACACAGGTACAAGAAAAAGGCTGCTTCAGTCTCAGCTTTGATATCTGCTGTCAGATGTTCTTTTTCTCTCTTAAAATGAGCACGTTTGAAAGGAGATTTCCTGTGGAACCACATAGAAAATAAGCATAAGGTCTTATTCAAAACACCCCAAATTTTTACATCTTTTCTTTATGTCTCCATTGCAGGTTTTAAGTTTTTTCCACTAGGAGTTTAAGACCTTAAACTTTATTATTTATATTTAAGTACTGACACACAACTGCAAACTGAGGTTCAACAACATGAGCCATGAGTTTAATCTTGAAAACTGTAAATTTCCTCACTTTGTCAGTTTAAGAGAATTTAATGAAATACTTAGTACTGACTTAAATTCTTGAAACCTCTTTGAAGCTGAACTATGCTTATATCTTAATTCTATAATCAGATGGTGATGCATCAAAATACGCAATCCCTAAAAATAGAAAAACAAAACAAAACAAAACCCCAAACCACTCTCTGGCAGATCAATAGCTTTAAAATTATAACTGACAAAAAGTAAAATCCCCTTACAAACTGTTTCATTTCGTACTGGATTGATCACTGTATACATACAATATGCACCAACCCCTGCTGTTAAGTACAAAATACAAGCAGAATACTTCAATCCCATATAAGCAACTTCATATACAGCTCAAGAAACTGGGAAAGTGGCTCAGCTGCCTAGTGTAGCCACCTGCAACAGGGGATAAACTGCTTCAAGAACACAGGTTAATAACCCTTATTCCCATGCTGGCTACTCATGCTGTAAGTCCTCCTGAACCCTCTAAGGAGGTTCTTGAACTTCAGCCTGGGGAAAACAGCGATAATGGTGAGGATGCAGCTCATGCTCTAGCACTGTTCCCACCCTGGTGTCCTGCTGAGGCTCTGGGGCAGGACCCCTGTGGATAGTTTGGAGCATGGAGAAATGTTTTTTGCATGACATCCTCTCCCTAAGGAAGCACATGAATGGACTTCATACAAGGAGCTGAAAGCCATCAAGATGCTAAGAATTTCAAAATTGAAGCTTACTTAGAGAGGACATGAGAGGTAACTATCTCACTTCTGGAAAGTAACTTCTGGACAGAACCACTGGGCTAAAGCCCTCAACCTGCCTGAGCCCATGAGAACCACTGAAAGGCTTGTGTTGAGTTTTGGTCACTTCTAAAGTAAGGCCCATACTCACCAGCTGCATTATAAGTCCCTTGAGTGTTTATATTTCAACTATTAATAAGATATACTTGAAAGTTAACCAAAAGCCTGTAATTACAAGTTTCAAATAGTTCCACAGAGCAACAACTTTGACAACACTTTGGAGGTGGCTAGAGCACAGAAATGGCCTCAGCCTTGGGGAAGAAGGAAAAGAAGTAGCTGGGAGTCATGCAAGTGGTTTGAGCTGTCAGTCCTTCAGCTGGGAGAGTCCCATAGCCCACAGTAAAATGGTGGTGGTGGTGGTGCAAGGTGACATTTTTTCCTGTGAAGATTGTTCATGGAAAGCATCCCTAATCAGGACAGCACCAAGGTGTGGTCTGAAGACCCTTTAAGGCCCGGCTGAGCCTGTTATTTTGCTGTTCTTATGTGGGACTACACCTCAACTGCCAGCATTGCGCCCGCACTTTGCGCTGAAGTCGGTAGACACTAAAGCAGCTGATGACCTTTTAGAGTTAGGTTCTTGATGTGCATTTCCCTTGTGTTAACTCGTAGATGTGCTGATAGCAGGTGTAGAATTCCCCGCTTTTATTTTCTGGATTCATTGATTTCAAAAACTTTTCAAGGTTTTGCATTTGTCCTGTAGTGACTCCAGGTTGAGCCCTTTCAGGTAGGGGGAGAAATCCTGAGAACTACTAGTCAGCCACAGACGCTCGGACCTTGCTTTGTCTGTTACTTTGGGGCTGACAACCACCACAAAATAATCCGAATTTAATTTTCTTTCTTTTACGGGAAGACGCAGAGACTAGAGTAAATAAATACGTTTTGACCACGAGGACAGCTTTCTCCATTCCTTTCCAATTTTTTTGACCTAAACCTTGATTGTTTGATTTGGTTGGGGTTGGTTTGTTTTGTTTTGTTTTTTTCCCCCAAGGGCTGGTAGGTGAAGATCGACCTGGTAAGAAGTGTATGTCTTCTATACATTCTCAGCATGAGTTTTACTGCTCAGCTTTGTTTTCAATTAATTACTAAGCGGTTAAGTTCTTGCAGATCAGAGCCTAAGGCTTTTGTCACTGACGGTTGGGATGCTGAGACGATGATGCTGGTTTTTCAGATAGGGGGAAAAAAAAAGTTTAATAATGTTCCAGTAGGGGAATTGATATTTTAATTCAGAAGAAAAAATTAGAAGCCATCTTAACATTAGACAGAAGAAGTTATGGAAAAATTATCTGTGGGCTTCTTGATGCATAAAGGCTTCAGCCTTAAGCTTTCTGCCTGAAGTGCACAGCTTTGGGGCGATTTAATTATAGAAGGCAAAATATTCTGAATTATAGTTGATAATGATAATAATTTTGTAATTAACAGATTTTAAGGTTTCCAGTCTCAAGATACTCCATGTCCAGGTGCTCTTAATGGGCAGGGACATGATTATACACTGAATTTCAGCATCTGGAAGAGCCCATAATTTCTAGCAAATTTTTGATTGCACACTAGCCTCAATGCTTCTCTCCCCATACCCATGGCCAACTACATTTAACAGTGGTAAAACAGACACTGGCAGAAGTTCCTCTATTTTGAGGCACATTTTTGCATAATGGGAAGCACCCTGCATGCACATTAGTTGCAAAAGATCACCCCTCCTTCCTGTTACACTCAGGGAATGGGAGAGTTGTGGGTGCTACATGCACACAGCCTGAAGGGTGCCTTAAGGATGCAGTATGTTCGGGGAAGGGGATAGCTCAGGCCAAGTAGCAACATACTGTCTGAGGACTGAAGAGAGAAAGCTTTGTTAAAATACATTGCAAAAGTGACTTTTCCCAGACACTGAGCTATCTTGGTGTTTTCTATTAAATCTTAACAAAGGAGCTGGAATGCTTGCTTCAGGGCTGAAGAGGAAGAGGTTGCCCTGCACTCACCTAACCAGAGGAAGAAACCAGAGCAGCTGGAACCACCCTTCCTTGCACGGCGGAAGGCACGCCACCCACAGTGCCATGATTGTGGCCGAGGCAGCAGGACCAAGAGCCTGCTGGGCAACCAGCAGCTTCTCAGCAGAAGGTAAATGCAGAAGATGCTCAAGAAGAAGTAACAGCCCCCACTCCAGGACATGGGAGAAGAGGATCCTTCTGAGAGGAACTAAGCCTTTAGCTCAGCAACAACACTTCACAAGCACTAAGAAAAAAAAAGTGTCACTAAACTCGAGCTAACTGCTCAAACATGCCAAGGTGAACCACAACCAGAGCATGCCCACTGTCAAATCCGAGCCCAGCACGGAGCCCTCCCACAACCAGCCCTTTTGCATTCAGCTGTTTACCAACCACAGCTGGCCCAACGTAAACAGCTACACCAGTTTATGAAGTGGCAGATGCCTTCTTTCCTTGCATCCAAAGCTGCTGGGGCATTTTTGTCATTTTTTTTCCCCAAAACAGAACACTCATTGGCCAACACCACAGCACAGCATCTTTCAACTTGAGAAGAGCTGAGCAATTCAAAACAGCTTGTTACAAACCAAGACAATTCTGGCAGCCTTAGCTATTGCTGCGAGTCTGGCACCACAAGTGACAGCAATCCTTTCCTGTTGTAGTCGGCAGTCTGCCTCTGGGCCTCCCCTAGTCCCACACCACTACACAGTTTAAGGTTTGCTCTAATGCTGTATTAGCTTAGTAAAAACCTTCACCCTGCCATAGTTTGGTCTACACTTGGAAAAGAGGCACTGATGCCACGCAATCTGACCACAAGCATAGAACTCTTAGTACAGATGAGCTGCTATCTGCACACCACCTCCAGAGAGAAAGGCTCAAAAGAAGTTCTGGTTTTTCAGAAGATGAGAACAGTGCATCGACCAACTCTCCTGTTAGGAATTACACCATAACATGCAAAAGTAATGGGGTGAATTAGCAGCACAAGAGCTTAAAATAGAACAATGGTTTTCAAAAGCTTTTGCAAAACTAACTCTGTTTTCTCTTTATAAAACGTCACTTGTTTAGAAGAAAAGTCAATACATCTCAAGAAAAGGACAGCTGCTTTATGGAAGAGAAAACAGGCCAAACAGTGTTTTGAAGTTTTAAAACTCTTTAAAACAGAAGTCACTATCTGAAACTCAAAGGGAACCTTAGAAAGATCAACTACAAAACAAGAACATTGAAACCCTGCTTCTTGTACTATTTTAAAGTTTACTGTGCACCCAGGGCTGGGTAAATGAATCCAGTTCCTCCACCCAAGAACAACGTAAAGGATCCACCACCAGAAGCTGGGAATGCCTTGTCTTAATGCCATTTCTGTCACTTTTCTCAGGCATTTACCTGCACACCATCATAAAGATGCAGCAGGGGCTACAAGAGGCAGCTGACCACTATACAAGGGTGGCCAGACATCCTCAGGGTGGGATAACTTTGTGCCAGGATTTAGCCCTAGAAGATACTCTGGTGAAAGGGTTTTACCTGCCATTTCTAGGGGTAATCTTTTCTGATGGACACCCTTAGCCAGTATGGTGTAAGGTATTTTAAACAGGGCTTGAAGGAAGCCACCTAGTTAAACAATGATAGGCTGCAGAACTGTAAATATACTCTAAATTTCTTTAGAACTTCAGCATAAAAGCTTATCTAATCAACACACTGTCAGTTTTATTTGTCATGTATTAAATACTAAAAATGGGGGGGGGGGTTCACCTGCATTCAGCATAATGGAGTAAGAGGAGCCAAGGCAGAAGTCTACCATACACTAAGTCGTTAAAGAGAGCTTCTTGCTAGCTGGAATACCAGAAACCAATTTCACTTCCATTTAATTTGACAGCGCCTTCATCTTCTACAAAAAAAAGGTGTTGTTCTTTCCTCAGGAAGGGAGCCTCGGGAGCCTCAAGAGCAAGGATAACTATATCCCCCTACAATTTCTCCTTACAGGCTATTACTCTAGTAGATCAGATCATTGAAATTCATATGATCGAGCCTAATGACAGTTGTGAAAGCTCAGCTGACCACAAAAGGCAGGCAGAGAAAACAGAGGGCTAAAATACACAAGCCCACAGATGACTTAAAAGCTGTGAGTATTCACATTAGCATAAAACAGATTATTCACACCTCAACTGCAGTGATGCATATTAATTTATTGTACAAGTTCTCAGGAGCCACAAGAAACATTGGAACCCAGATACAGCAATATGCTGTATTAACTCTGAAGCTTGTAGGGTAATAGATAGCTGTTGAAAAGATGTAAGATGCCCGGCTGTCTATGCCCATAAGGCTTAGAAATTTATTTTAGCACTACAGCTGCATTTTAACCAGAAGCAACTTTTAGGTCAAGATTAGCAGTCAACTTCATGCTGCACTTCACATAGGGCCTTCATATGCTTTACAGGAAAATAAGAAAAGCACAGTTGCACACTCATCAGGGAAACCCCTAGGAGTTTCAGATGGGCTCCATTTCTGTTTACTATTGTTCTGTTAGTAGAAGAACTACAATTTCCATTTTAGATAGTCCAGACACTCTAGGACTTCCAGAACATTTCTATTAAACACTGAAAACATCATAAACTTCCTAAAACTGGCCATCAGTTTCAGGCAACCAACCAACCCCAATGCAGGGCATATAACGAATTAAGAGCATCAGTTGCAGGTCATGAGTAACCAAGTTCAAAGTATGCAAATCTAATGATTAAAATTTCTGCCTAGAACATGTTACCAAACTGCAAACATGTTTTATCTTGCATCGCAGTAGTTTTAAGTCTTCCTTGCCAAGACTTAAAAATCCTTGTCCTCATTGTTACTGAGGCATACAAGTGAACAGTTTAGACACAGAATCATTTTACAGTTAACAATATATCGATTCAAGTCTTAATGTGCATCCATAAGACCCGTTTCAAACATACATTTGCCTACACTGCCTTATCCATAATCCTATACTTACAAGAAGGAACACTTTACAAAGCAGAACAACATATTTTCCACATATAGCTAGCTGAATACAAAGGCTTTCTATCTAAAGTTGGTTTTGCATAAGACCCTTTTGCTAACTGAAAGAGAAGCTTTAAGTGCTTTACTGAGTTATTCCGATTAGCAATACCAGAAGGTTGATCCAGGTTTTAAATACCCTTCCAAAAAAAAAAAAAAAAGGATATTTAGGCAACTGTGATTTAACACTTTGAATAAAACCAGCTAGCACCTCCTTTCTAGGAGAGAAGGAACACAGACAAACACAAGACAAAGACAATCACAGATGGCCAGACTGAACTACTCCTGACTACCCAGTTGTCATTTAACATGGCCTCCTCGTTAAGGCCTTGTCTTCCCCGTGCTTTTGACAAGTGGGTAGCAAAGCCACTCTGGCTCCACCGGTTGCAGTACCCACACGGACAGGGCAACATGAATTCTGACCATTTTGCAATTCTTCATTAAGCACACATTTCACAATGCCGGTTGTTATGTTCACAGCTACCTGGCTATACGAGCGTCTCCTGCTGTTGCCACCAGATGCAAGGTCTACCCACTTACAGGAAAAAAAACACTACTGAAGTCCAGATCACGAAAACGAACCTTTAAAACACAGCTAGGTGACATGCCCCCACCTCCTGTTAGTGAAGACCACTGAGCCCTGTTGAATTCTTAGTGGTGGAGGTGTAGCCTTGTACTTTCCCAAGAGCTGCTGTTAGCCTGGACCTCCAAAAAGCACAGTGCAAAAATCCTTTGTGCCTGTTGCATTGCAGTGGCTGTGAGGAAACTGAAGTTTCAGGAGATGGTTTAGTGGGTATAGTTGATGGTTGGACTTGATCTTAAAGGTCTTTTCCAACCTCAATGATTCTATGATTCTAAGTTCTGTTAAGGAGGCGTAGGATCGGTTGGAGGTGAGCTTTATTCTCATCCTGCTGCCAATGTACTGTATTATGCCTGTGCCTCTGGCTTGCCTGTAAAATGGGGCTAATGCTGCTTGCTGCTGACAGTAGGAGAGGCAGTGAGATGCTGTCAAGGTTTATGCACTCACTACCAGAGCCTGTCCCTAAGTAAGGCAAGTCCTAAAGAAAACAAACCTTGCTCTTTGCAATCCTATGTAAAAGTAATTTTCTCTCTAGAAAAGATGCTTCTGAAATGAGAACGGTCTTGTCACTAATAAGTGCATTAAAGAACATCAGAGGGCACATAAAACAATGCAGTGTTTCTTTTAATTCCCTGCACTGCTATGGTAGGGTAAGAGGTTTTTTTAATTTGATTTAAGCTCCTTTTGCTGATAAAGATACAGAATATGGATGCAAATACTCTTTCAACTGATGACATTTGGAGATGAGCGTGTTTCTTCTAGATTTTATGTGGACGGTATGTTGTTGTGTGTTTTGGTACGCTAAGTAATTGCAAAATACCTGTGTGCTGGGCAAAGGTTTGGTGCGGTGCTACCACATGCATGATTACACTTCTTCCTTCCCTGCCACCCTACCTCTCCCTTTCTCTCTTCTCAGTACCATCCATGCAACATGAATTTAAACAAGCAAGTGGGCAGCTGCTAAACCCAGGAAGCTCTGAATGCTCTCCTTCCTGGGAAGGACCTGAAAGCAACAGTAGGGGTTTTGTTTGTACCAGAAATTTAGGTGGAAAAACAAGGTTGGAAGATACAGTTGTTATAGCTGTGGCATGGAATTATACATCCTTTGGATTAAGAATTTTCCTGTGATTTGCATCTTTATCCTGGTATTTTATATCAGGAATGCTGGAATTATTTTTTTTATTTTTTTATCTGGCTTGAAAACAGAATTTCCATGGTGGGGAGGAAGAGGTTTGGGACTATTCATTCTGGTGCAAACTGAAATTGGGCGCCTTCACAGCATGTTAGGACTTGAACTGCTAGGACAGGAGACACGCACTCCCCTCTGGGAAGATGGCATTTATGGGGGGCATGGGAGCCAGGTTGGAGTATCCCTTCTGCTGGTTCCCTCCTGCCAGCTCCAGGCCAGGCACAGAGTGAGCCTGACCCTGCTTATGCCCCATCTCCAGCAAATGTTGAGGTGCTCAATTATTTTCATAAGCAATTGCCTTTTGACCTGGGAAAATGTTCTGCAAGCACATCAAACCCCATCAGCTTGACATGAATCGGCAGCTCCATCAGATTGCTGGGCAGTGTTTTGCAGCTGTGCTTTGCTTTGTGAGGATGTTGATAGCGATTTTAATGAGTCTACCCCTGAATGAGAGCAGCTTTTCTTGCAGTTGACGGGCCCCTGGGGCTGACCTCACCGCCCACTGTGGCCCAAACCCTGGCTCAGCCTGTCCCCCTACCAGCCTTGGAGTGGCCAGATCCCCCTGAGGCTGCTGATGCCCTCTGAGAGCTACTCATGTGTCCTTCCTGCTCACTTTCCTGCTGACCTACCTGTTCAGAGGGCTCTGTGGGGGGAGGTCTGTGTCAGTCCCCCAACACCCTGCCCTCAAGCAGGATTGCTTTGGCTTTAGTTACTCAGCAGAGCTGGTGTTTCCTGAAAAGGGTTACTTCTGGCATGCTTCCAGCCTGCTGTCTGTGCCCTTTTTATTATTCAAACTGAAAAAAATAAATACATGAAAAATGTGTTTCCTTAATTTCTATTAGAATACATTTGCTTTTCCCGTATGAATGGAAATAAGCAACCAAAGTGTCATCTATATTTTTTCCATGCTTTTCACTATCTGAGACCTACAATAGTCCTGCAGACCACCTGCCCCTTCAAGCTCAGCCCAGCTTCTTCCAATTGCATCTAATGAGATTCTTCCCCATTTTTTTTTTACTTCCCTGAGGATAGTGGCTAACCTTGTCTTTATACTCCAAACCAGCAGCTATTCTGGGGTAGATCGTGGGTTAGGTGTTATAGACCAGCACTGTACACGGACTTATTAAGGGTTGTTTCATAGATG
>JANZLP010000001.1:7725288-7737096 GCA_026930925.1 Chelictinia riocourii | reverse complement strand
GTCCCCGAGCTGAACAGAGCAGCCTTGCTCACGGTGCTCCAGCCTGCAGACAGCTCCTGCATCAGCCAAGTTCCCCTGAGACATATCAAGTATCAAACGTATCCCATGTGCTCAGTCCTCTATTCCTGCCAAAGTGAAATGGGATAGTGTTGAAACACTGAAATAATCTGACCCTTTAAGCCCCAAATTTTATGCTGGGGAGACTGAGCACTACACCTCAGGCTGACATGAGAGTACTCCTCAGCATGCCAGGGCTTAGGGTTAAAGGGAAGCCAGGAGCTGCCTCGTGCGCTTTTAAGATCAGCCCCTGTTCCCATAAGTAATACAGTTCTGTGCTGTCTTATTAAGGAGAAAAGGAGAACCACAAGGTTTGTTGTAAGGTTGTTGGTTAACAAAGTTCAAGAGTGAAAAATGGCAATAGGGATGGGATGATGACAAGAAATAGCATGAGCAGCAGGTGTGACCTCCCAAGCCAACTGGGCTAACTGGGAGAGAGCTTGCAGGAGCACAGAAATGCTCGCATTAGACCAGGCTTTTCTTCAGACTGCTGAAGAGCTGTTTACTTGCTCTGCTGATTGCCTCTGGCCAGTTTTAATCTTGAGAGTATGCCTGCCTTGTTCTCCGCTTTGATCTCTTTCCTCCTGAGTCAAAACACGAAGATGTTATTAAGATAAATTAGTAAAGACAGCTCAGGAACTGGGTGGGAAGTGCTGATCATCATCTCCCCTGGAGATAAAGTAATCCCCATGCTCAATCAATTCAGAATATGTAACACTCCTGAATGACTGCTTTGAAACATGGGAAAACAATGGTGCTCTATGAATTGATTGTATTTGGCCTAATTATGGAAGACCTTTGGACAGGAGTACTTAGAAATAGATTGGAGACAGTGCTAGAAATGTGCAGTGCTGAACAGGCTACCGTGGGCTGAGTAACCTTTATGCTGTAACATACTCTCTGTGTGCAGGCCTGGTTTCATTAATTGTCATAAGCAAAGGAGTGGAAGTGCTCTGGAAAAAATGCTATATAAAGTTCAGTAAAGAAAAACACATGGGAGCATCTGAATCGTGCGGCAATGTTTCCGTTTGAGAGCAGCCCTCAGGAATGATTTGAGTTTGAGCAAAATGAATGAAAGGTGCAGTTTGGGCTTTTTGTGCTTGCAGTGCCTCTGTGCTGAGATAACAGACCCATTTGGGAACACATAGTTTAAGCTCTTTAACTTGAGCAATAGGACATGAGAAATACCCTAAACAGAGAAGATAAGTTCAGGAGTTATTCTGAAGAGAGAGAAGATTAATAGCATCAGGTATTTAGAATATTCAGATAATAATTTCACTAAGAAAGCTCTGACGTAGACTCAGCCTACAGCTATAATTCAAACCACTCGTGTAACAGCTACACACCTCAGTCATTTGTACTTCTAGAATAATTACTAATAGAAACAATAACCTATTGTCATAATTTCTCCAAAGTGGTACGGTAGAGAATGCTTTGCATATTGCCTATTTGCAAAGATCAGTGTAAATCTGAGATAGAAATAGAGTAATTAATGTACAGTTGCTGTGATTTTTATAATTTATGAAAGTCTATGAACACGTAACAGTGCCTGCAGACCTGAAGGTCATACATGAGGGCAGCATAAAGCACCAGGGTACAATGCAGAAAACAGTGCACATAGTGATGTTCAGAACTTTTGTGTCGAGCCTGCCAGGGAATCTAACCCTGTTAAACAAAAACTGGTGAGGTTTTTTGGGGGTTGTGTTTTTTTCCTGTGGTAACTCCAAGACTCTGCTTTGACCTGCATGCCTGATGAGTTGCTTTTCAGGTATCAGTGGGTAGCAAACCTAAGCATCTTTTGACAAGCTTCTGCTTAGAAAAACTTGTAGGGAGCAGCGAGGAGTAATTGTGAATATAGGCATCTCTGTATTTTCCTTTTGGAGAAAAATAGAAATGGCAGTATAACTGGGAGCTGGGATTAGTCACGATAAGGGGAACCAAGAATTTAAGGAAACTCTCCCTGGAAGTCCATTAAATTGGACAAGTTTGTGACCTTGAATTTTCAGTTAAACACAGCTGAATTTTCATTGGCTTCAAAGTTCTATTCAGTCTGCTCTAAAATGAAAAATAAGTGAACTGAGCACAAGCAGGATGTGTTTCTGAGACACAGGAGTTGCTGTAAGAGTGTGGTAGGGAGCTGCACAGCAGGAGCTGGTTTGAAGCTGGCAAGGTCAGGACTAAGGGAAGAACAATAAAGGAGCTATGGCATGAAATATTATGATTTTCCCCTCCTTCCTCTTTTGTCCTAGGCTTTTCCCAGAAGGATGTTGCTGAAAAGCACAGCATCCCAATGCTCACTTCCAGAATGTGATTGGCTGGCAGTAGAAGACTGGAGTAAGGAAGGTAAGGCAGTTTCATTCTTGCAGCTTATCCAGCCATACACCCAGCACTTGCTTCAGGTTACTGTTCACTGGCGTCTGGTGTTCAGGGCTGATGCAGCGTTACAGTGCAAGTTAAAAGGGTCCATGTCAGAAATGAAAAAAATGGCTTGCAGGTGACTTTTGTGGATAATAAAATAGTAGCTTGTCTTTAAATGGCATCTCTAGTGGCTGAACTGCTTTGTCATAAGGTCTTAAGTGACCATACTGCCCCAGTTTAGCAGGAGGAAGATCAGCCCCAAGTCACAGATTACCAGTGACTTCCTCAAGGTCATGGAAGGAACTGCTGAAGAACCAGGAAGAGAACCCAGTTAAACTGGCTCCTAGGACTAGGGGCCTGTTTATGGCTCAGTATTAGCCCGGGTCCTGCTCCTCCAGGCAGAGAAAGAAACATTTCCCTGTATGCCCTTGTGTGGGCTAAAGTATATGGGAAAGCCAGTCACCAGCAAAAGAAACCTTATAAGCTTTTTCCCCTTTAAAGCAGGCTGACTTTCTTCAAGGCAGGAAGGAAACAGTAGAGTTGCCAGTTAGCACAGCTGGGTCAGGGTAGATACAGCTCTTATTAGCAGTGATGAGAAGTTAATAACTTCCGAGTGAAAAAGAAGTGCCTGCACAGAGGATCCTGGATGACCCAAGTTCCCTTCTCTGGCTGTTGTGCGGCATTGTGACTACGTGATAGAGCTTTTTGAGGATAGACTACGTTTGTTGGCTGTCATGCATCTAAAATTTGTGTAGCCCTGTAGCTCAGTATTTACTGTATTCATGGTAACACACATTGCCGTTGTTTCTAACAGGCCAGAAGTTTTGCAGGAGCTCTGTAAGGCCTCAGGACTTAAGGCTTTGTCTGGGCTTGTCTTGGCCTGCCTGGAGCTTTGCTGTAGCTTGTTTAGCTGCAACAGCAATTTCCTAAGGACCAGATGACTATTACACAATTTGTTCTACTTTTGCTTAGCTTTGCACGGTGGTGTGATATAACCATAATTTGTAACTGAGTCATTTTATGTAGAACGAAGAATGTAGGACCCTAGCAAAATGGTACGGTGTAGAGGACTATAAACATGGTATCAGAGCAGAGGCCTCAAAAGGAAAGCTACGGGATGCATTGCAGAGGAGTACAGATAGGAAATGCCAACAGAGGGCATGGGATGATACTTGAGACCCCAGAGCTATGAACAACGCCTGGGTGGTCAGCACCTAATAGTTAAATAAAGGCAGACCTGGCAACTGGGTACTACTAGTTTTAGGGGTAACAAAGAGAACAAAGGGAAAATCTCCAGTGTATGCAAAACCTCATACACGGTGTGAGGCCAGCCACCTTAGGATCCAGGTGGGCAGTGGAAAGGTGAGTATAACAGTGGAGAAGGGGTAGGAATAAATGATGTGTGTAGCAGTTTCACCTGTAGCATTATTAAGACAATAGCATTCTCTTTTTTCTTTTCTTCTTCTATAATAATTAGAGGAGGATTAACAATTCTCTGATTGCGAGTTAAAGTTTCAGCGACAGTAACAATACATTCTTGGCTTTGCTTATAAGTTATGTGTCTTTTTGTCCATACCGGGACTTTGACTGTAACACATTGAACAAAGTGCATCCAAATGTTTTCCTAAAAAGACTGTCATCGCACATTGAGAATACTCAGGGAAGAGCTATGGAGATGAAATAGCTCAGAAATTCCCTGAAGTCAATACTACGTGTTTTCCTTAGGTATTTATTTACAAGAAAATGAATTGCTTATTTGTTCTGTAGGAGGTGAAACAATGTAATAAAATTCTGAAAAGGCATCTGTATGATTTAGCTGTTTCAGTCCAATATACATCTTTTACTCAGGATGTTTGTTATCAGTACTTCAGTAAGCTTTGCCAAAAGTTATTTACATCATGTGTTTTTGGAGGAAGGGAAGGTGAATGGATCACTGGTTATTAAAAGAAAAGCTCAGAAGTTGTTTGTTATTGATTCATCCATTACAGTAAATATTTCATTCAGATATTTCATGAGGCGGTATCCAAAATATAATGTGTTATATTTTGTTTTGCATCATAACATGGGTATGCTATGAGAAACTTGCAATAAAACAAGATTTATTATTTTTAGAATACGATTTGAATCAAATGCCTTTATAATGAAGTTTGGCACACGTACTGTTACTTTATTTTCCCTGAGCGAGTATGAATATTAACATACCTTATCATAAAACAAGCCTCTAATTAAAAAAAACATTTTTATATGTAATGTACAACGATCTGGTGGATTTATTGGAATATGCCCTCATTTCTTACTTCAGTTTAAGTATACCTCTTGAAAAATCTTCTAGTACATCCGTCAAATTTGCTGATAGTGAAATTTTCATTTGATGAATTTTAATGACAAATTTGTTTCAATATACAGAGATCTCCATAACTGAGACTTTGGTTCTATTTCTGATAGTGCAGCTGTTGGTTATCAAGTAATTTCCCATTAAGATACAGCATGAAAAGTGTACCACTGAAATATGCATTCTGAGCACCCGAATACTCTAAGAAGTAGAGTTCTGGACTGATTTCTGATGTCTAAATTGCAAAGATCTTCCGATGTGAAATCCTCTTTCTACATCAAAATTCCTCTTGCAAGCATCTTGGGTTTTGAGCTGCAGCTTACATTTCTCCCCTGAATTATGATACCTGGCTTGCCGCTTTCTACTGCAGTACTGGGACTTTGGCCCAGAGAAAGTAGGACAAGCAGTGATGGGAGGAGATTTGGATTTACCAACAACATACCACGTCTTTGCAAATTGCAGGATTGGACAAGTTAGCTTAAGAGCCCATATAGATAAAAAAACAAGGTGAGACAGTGGCCAGCCATCCTCATATGTAAATACTACTACAAAAAAATGTTTCTGTAAAAATAATGATATCTACATATGGTAGCCATTCCATCTCACACCTCTTATAAATACCATAACCATTTCAAAATTATTTACTTTAGCTTTGATCCCGCAACATGCCAGGAAACTGCTATTTCTATATTGCAACCATATTTGACCACCAATCCTACTTTTTCGTAGTTACAAGTGGCCATATTTTAAAACTGGCAAGAAAAAATACTATCGATACACTTGCAGCAATTAACGAGGTCTCAAGAGCTTTGCTGTCTTGGAAGAAGCTTGCCTGCTGAAAGCATCCTTTGCAGAACCAAGGGATTTTCTTTACCGCACCATAAAGCGGGATGCGGCAAACCCAACGGGTGAGCGCAGCACACAGGCGACAGCAAACGGTTCAGGCAGCAGAGACGCTCCCCGCTGTTTAGCACTGCTGCCTCGCTAACCAGAACCAGGGCCTGAATCCCCCAAAATACACCTCAGCAAAATTATTTCCCTCTTTCGCTTTTTATTGATCCTGAAGTAATCGGGAACAGACGATCGGATCCTGTTTAGTCCCGACTTGGTTTGCCACCCTTTGCGGAGCGTGCGCAGCTGGAGCTGAGCCAAGCACTCAGGATCCTTATTTTCCCCAGATTTCCACTTGACCCTACCAGCGCCGCGCACAGCCCCTGCTTGCCTTTCCACCTCTTCCCTGCGGCAAAGACTTCCAGGCTCTAAACTGTGACTAAGACAAACTAATCACCGCTTTGTAGCTCCATGAAGGTCCCTCCTTCACTTTCCAGGACAGGTTGCTGGTGAATACTGCAAAATCTGGTCTTCCCCCAGGAGATGGGCACCGTGCCCTGCCCGTGCTGGCGGGGTCTCTCGCTCCCAGTACTCTGCCGATAAAGACCATCTGTTTTACAGCCAGGAAAAGACACACGCGGCTCAGATCGAGCGAGAGCTACATCCAGACGAGCAAAAGGATTTCTGTTTTAGCCTCTTCTCCGGTGCTAACCCACAGGTTTGTTCATTTTCCCATTTTTTAAGTAGGAATGTATGGTCACAGTTCTATTATTCTGTTCAAAGCCAAAACCTTTATGCCATTTTCTTCCTTACATCCCAAAGCAATATCATACAGACGCAAGCTATCGCCGTCTCCCTATTCCCCACCATTCAAAAAACCACATAGGACATATCACCTTCCCTTTATGACTTTCACAATGAACATGCATAATTGCTCAGCTCTGAAAAATTCAGGTTTTATTGAGTTTTAACGCTGCCTTATGGGTCTTTTGTTCATTGGGAAACAAGCTACCATTGAGTCTTACCTCTTTTTATCCTCTGCTTCTGTAATTAACAAAACTTTGTGGCCAAAGCCCTTGTTGTATATAAAGCACCTGCATTTCATCTAATAGGAAGCAGCAGTTTCCTAGCTGGAATGCAAGCACCTGCCTCTTGAAGCTCAGTAATCCCACTAATTGGCTCCTCCTCTCCATTTTGCCTCTAAATATGTATTCTGTAGGGTGAAAAGAAGAACTGCCACCTGCTACCACTTTTTTTGCATGATTCCCAGTGGATTACTTCTACATATTTATCCTGGGCAGAGAAGCTCTTCCCCATCCAGGTCTATTCTCCACAAGTGTCACGTAATGGGTTTCCATCCTTGTAGGAGGGACACATGTGGGTCCCAGAGCCGCTTCCTGAATGGACCCGCAGCTGCTGGCACGTCTGGGATTTGAGAAGCCTTTAATTATCCCCCTTTCATTGTATCAGTCGAACGCTGCCTCTGAGCACGTAATATATTATTTTAGTAGGCTGCCGCAAGAGATCTCTTGGAAATATAATTTAATTCATGAGCTGACATAGGTGTATGCTATTTATATTATAACTTACAGCTTTCATAATATTGGACTGGTCCCTAGTATTTGGGAGTTGATCTTCTGTTTGCTTTCTGTGAATGTTTGCCATCCCCAGGAGTGTTTGTGTTACTGATTACACAAACAAAAAATGTGTAAGCATATTCTTTCGAAATTTCAAATACCTCATGGAAGCTTTTAAATTAAAAGGTACATACCCACCAGATGTGTCCATGAGACAAGAAGAACGGGGAATAGAAAATAAACCTCAACCACAAAACATTGTTTTAAATAAAATTTCAAAGGGAATTAGTGTCCCTTCATTGTTGCTAAGGTCACACATTACGTTACCCAAGTGAAATACACAGTTCTCAACTTGGTTTCTTAACAATAAATGCTAGTGGCAAGAGAGCTATTGATAATTGTGGCACCCAAACGCTAACTGATATTGTCTACAGGTACTGGCAGTCCTCGCTCTTTCAGGCAATTGCTTCTGGTTGAATTTAGACGATGCTCTCTTACTTCTAGACAGAATGCAGATAACATTTTAGCTATAGAAGTCAGTTTCAAGGCAAAACATGGAACTTAAGAGCCATTAGCATAAGCATTGTGTAGGTTTCTTGGGCTTCTGCCTGCTCAGCTTTGCCTTATTTGGGGCTCAGCCATCAGCAAACTGCTGAATAAAGTATCTACCAACGTCCTCGGTGGGACGCTGTATGGGCTAGCATGAGGAATGTAGCAATGAGACACTGCACCACCAAAACACAAGGAAAGACGCTTACCTAAATAGAAACGGACTTAGGCATGAGATAGAAATCTCAATTATGCACAAGAGAGAAATTTCTCAGAAGTGTCAGTGGCTCAGTCTGAAGCTTACCCAGAAAGTGTGGTTTGGCACCCACAGACCCCTATCGCTTCTTAACTCCTGCATATCTTATCCAAATCTCTACTTCCCTCCCTGCCTCCAGGAGAATACCAAATGCTTTTCAATACAGTACCTCTTGCTACTAAAAGCAGTCAGGAAATCACCCCTTCACGCATACTTAAGAACATCACATCTGTGAATCTGCTGTAGATACAAAGGTTACTTTTTTAAAAATTCCGTTCTTAAAAATAATCAGCCCTTGTAAAAATCTGTTTCCCCTCTAGAATGGGCTTCCTAATAACTCCAACCACTAAACACCCCAGGCTAGTTTATCATCTCTTTTCCATGACCTTCATCTAACTTCAGCTTTCATACACAGAGTAGGAGTGAGTTATTTTGATTAACGATGATTGCTTCTTTGTCAGACCAGTAAATCAACTAAAATAAGAAACTCATACCTTGAAAGATTTAGAGGAGTTGCCGCCAAGTATTTTTATAAGGTCTTTATTCAGTCTCCATCCTGTGCTCTACTCTCAAATGTGCCACAATAAAATCTCTTGCACTATCAATTCCCCTTCCCCCTTTTGCAAACATTGCATTTTTCCATGTTTTCAATGGAGCCGATACATTCGTACAGCTGTAGGACTGGTTGATTTTCTTGTTTGTGCAGAGTCATCACTGATCATATGAGCAACATAAGCGCGGCAGAAAGATTCAGGTCGGCTAATAATTCTGGATACGACAGGAAAAATGACATTAACAAGGTGAGTGGGGAGTGCATAGTTATTCTATGCAACTTTTCACTGTAAACACTATTTTAAATACCTTTCAAGAAAAAAAAGCCCTTATTCAGTTTTCATTTCAGATGTGCCCACATACGAAGCCCCAGCTACAGTACCTGCTACCAAAGTGCACTTGTTTTTCCTGCACTAGACAGTAACCTGTGATGTTTTTCCACCCACGTTTGGGTAGTAATAGCTTCATCCTCCTCTGAAGTCCATATAAAAGATAACAAAGTCTTCAGACGGTTTGTCAAGGAACTATCCATGGGGGACTGGTAGCAGAGCAGGTGCACGCTTTGGCAGCAAGGACAATGGCTAATGATTGCAATGAGGAGGTTTGAAGCTTCCCCTTTATTTCTAAGTTTATACCAAGAAATAAGGAAGAATTTGGCTTCTTCTGCTGCACCAGCTTTAACAGGATGTCAATGTGGTAGAGAAGGAACCCAGTAAAAAATCCCAGTGGAAGTAAATGCCAACAGAGCAACACCTACTTTAATCTAGTACCCCTTCGCCAAGTCAGGGAATTAAGGGAAGGAGATACAAGCAGCATTTTCCCTTCGATGATTAACCAGGAAAGGGCTCTGATGAGCCCCGTGCAGGCAGCAGAGTGCCCAGGGCTGGAAGAGCCTCTGGTCCCCCCCAGCCCCACCAGAGTCACAGCTGTGGAAGTGGCAACCGGCGTGTGGAAGAACTGTAATTATGCCTTCAGATCCATGCATTCACGGGAGTCACAGCATCGCTGCCGCAGCTTTTTAACAGAAACTCAAGAGCATTATTCACAGGGGGGGTTTAAGCAGTCTGCAATCATGGGAACTGCTTCCTTTATATTTTTAACCACACAGGAAGGATCTCCAAGTACCACTTCAGCTCCCATTTCAGACCGGATGCTATTTGTGTTAATGCAGCTTTGCGTGCTGAAAGAATTACATTGCGAAAATTCAAAGAAGCCAAGTTTTGAAGGTTTGGCCCAAGTTGGGCCTCCATTTGAAGAATTTAATCCGAAACAGTTCAGAACAACTCTGAAGCGGTTTGCTTTGGAATAGCAGCCCTTGCCAAGATGCCGAGGCTGACACACCTGCCCTGGGAAACGTCCCTCTTCTTCAAAAGATCCCTTTTGGGTGCCTGGCCAGCAGCTCAGAGCTGTCGAAGAGGGAGGGATGGGGCACGTCGGACACAGCTAGCTCCGCGGCAGCCATGTCCTTGCAGCCCTCACTACACGTGCATTAAGGGTAAGATCTCCTGCCACAGTCCCGGGAAGAAGTCGTAAAGGAGACACCTTTGATGCCGCTGGTTCAAGAGCTCTGACATGTCACAGCTCACTCCTCGGGACTGCACGGGCAGAGGATCAAACCGCCGGCTTACACTGATGAAAGAGTGGAAAAGCACCTTGTTGCTTCCTGGCCTCCTTGCAGGCAGCTGTATTTGAGCAAGGGGATGGGGATGGCGGGGGTTTGCCACGGGAAAGAGGACTGCAAGCTGCAGAAGAGAAGGAGCACCTCAGAGAAGAGTTTCTGCCCACCGCATCCCCTCAGCTCAACCACCAAGGGCGCACAAGAAAAAAGTTTTCAGCAAAGCAACAACGACGCCGAGACGAGGATCTGCACCTTAAATACGCCCAAAATAGAGCTGAGCATTCATTGCTATGAATTTCATGCTTTCTTTTAATGGGTGGCTAGTAAAAAATGAAGCCACTGTGTTCTGTAAAAGCAAGGCTAGACACAAATACTGTTTTCATGTAAGATCTTGGTGGCTTGTGCCAATGTAAGACAAGCATCGGCCACAGATGTTAGTTAAGGACGTCTTAATGTTGTGTTCACTGTGCATTCTGCAGCCTAATTACACTGCCTTCATTATTAATAATGTACAAACTGAGTAGTAATAGATTAAGACAGTTTTCATTATTTTATTTTGGGTCTTTTGCAATGTGAGACAAAACCAGATGGATGAAAAAAAAAGAAAAATCCTAAGATGAGTAGGGCTGTTGCGAATGCAAAAATGAGAGTTAAAATATTCCAGAAGAACAGACATTCCTCTTACTACCATTATGCCAAAAATAATGGAGACTGACATCATTTGGAAGGGAAACGAAAACAATTGGGGAATATTAATTGGGGCACACATCATGCGGTGATTTTGAATTCCTCTACGTAGAAAGACAGAGAGGAAAAAAGTTCCTATATTCTTTCAGCCTCTGGCAGTCTGTGGCCAGAAAGGGAAGGTTGTGCTTGAAAGAGGAACCGAAGCTCACCTGAAGTCAGCTGAAGCACATTTTCAAAGGGGGCAGCACTCCCTGCTTTTGGGGGACGTGTTGTGCATTTGCAGCTTTTTCTCCTTTTTTTTTTTTTTTAAGCTGAAAAATTAGGGTATCTTGACTTCCCACAGGTCACCTACCCCTGTGTTCACAACTCACTTCCTTTACAAATGTACTTGCTTCTACCTGTTAACCTAGCTGCTAGAGTATTAGAAAATATATCGAAGTCTTCGAGTAAATGTCTTTTTAAACCATTGCAGAAAACATTGGATATTGGAAAGGTATTTCAAAAAGAAAACCATACTTTTTTGGCTTTCACGTAGTACATATATTCTCTTTCCCTATAGCCATTTCTAGGGAGATCTCTCATGCATAAATAAGCATTAACCACTAAGTCACAGGTGGCACGAAAAGTATTATTTTATGCAGAAACAAGGAAGATGGCCAGTGGGCCTGAGTAAATCACAAGCCATTTGTACGGGCCTATCGTTACTTTTTGCATATTAGGAAAGAGCAGCAAGGAGTCCTGCTAAGTGCTCCACACGCCAGCCAGCCTCCCTGTACTCCTCCAAAGCCTCCCTTCCCAACCACAGCGTGCCAGAGAGGAGTGCAAGAGATGCAGCGCTGCTAAAACAAGGCACTGCGTCAGCATGAAGAGATTCCGCGCTCGGACTGCATCACTCATTATCTTACCTTCCTTGCCCCTTCGTGGGTTGGTCACCTCACACTACTTCTGCCGGGGTCAGTCCAGGGATGTGTAACAGGACAGCAGAGCCTGC
>JANZLP010000001.1:7630235-7641250 GCA_026930925.1 Chelictinia riocourii | reverse complement strand
TTAAATTCACTCTTACAAGTGAAGAACAATTCAGTTATTTCAGCTGGTGCAATTGAAGGTCTCACTCCTCTGTTATGCTTCATGATCAGTAGGCCAGAACATGCTTCTGTTAACTTCCCAGGCTAGCTCATCCCTAAACCGAGAGAAATGTCTCTCGCACCGAAAGGCACAGCGCTATTTCTGTATGCCCTCTGGTACCCTTGTGCGAGCCGGCTGGGAGCATCCGCTGCTCGTGTCACCCGGGCTGCTAGTCATCAGCCACAAGGATTCCCAAGCAGCGACCTTGGCTTGATGCAAGCCAACGACTCCGAAGTGAAAGGCTCCATTGTTCATAATCCAGGAAAAGGTTACTCAGCAGTGCTTGACGTACATTTCTATTTCTCCCGTTCTTCCACAGCTGACCCATCTCGCATACGAGATGACAAGCTGTTGGGGAGCTCAGGTGTGATGTACTTGTGTCCTCCACCTCCACTAAGGGTCTTTTTCTTGAGCATACACAATACTCAACACGTCCTATAGCCCTGAAGGACTATTTACAATCGGCACTGCCACCAAAGACTGAAACAGCCTAACTGGTTTTCCTAACGGAGATTTTGCAAGGGGATTCTACCACTGGCAGTGTTGAGCTGTCTGCATCCTCTGCCTCCTGGCAGCTGCAAGCAGCCCGATGCATACTGTGGTACAGTAAACAGTATTAAGGCAGTAGCTTTGTTACGAGAAAGTTTTTCTCCTTACCTGTTTTTGAAGGTAGTCTTCTCGCCAAAAAGCCACAGCTCTTATAAAAAAGAATAATTAGTGCTGCTTCACGTGACAGCTCAGACTGATGAATGAAAGTACATAGCTATTTAGTTAAAGAATATTTCAGAAGATTCTCAGGCAGGGAGGGAATGGCAGCTCAGCAAAACCTGATCACTCAAAACTTAACTGAAACTGAATGCCATTTAATAAAAATCAGGTAGGCTGCAATGCTGCAAGAGGACGTTGACTGACTTAGGCTGCTGCAGGCAAGGCAATGACATGCAATGGTGACAACAGTGAATTTTTACTCGGGTCAGATTTGTAATGCGTAAGGCATCTTCAGATTTTCTGGGGCGAAAGAGCCATTTTTAGCCTATGTGAAATTAATATTAATACCTATACTTCAGCTGTTCCCAAACCTGTTTGTTGTATCTGATAGTTTTTAAGGAATGTGGCTGAATTAATGCATCTCTGATGAATGGCCGCCCACCGACCCTCAGCGATTCCCTTACAGAATTGCCAAGTCCCATGGCCCTGGACAAGGTATAAAATTCCCCGTCAAGGTGATGTGACGGAGCAAATACTTTAACAGAGACGAATGAAACAGGGACCATTTCTAGAAAGCAAAAAAACCTCCCGCTTCATGCCCTGCTCAAATTTTCACCCTCCAATAGAGGACACCAACCCTCGAAATTTACTGTATTGTGTTGCTTCCACAATAGTGCAATGCTTCAACAAGAGGTTTGGCGTTGAATGAAGAGTCCAGACTACAAAGGTGTTGTGTGCTGCTTATCCAAGCGTGTAGACCCAGAGTCTGAAGCTGTCAGGAGAGCTCGGTCTGCAGTAATTACTGTTTGCATGCATGGAGCTTGATAGACCAAGGTGACATTTCTATCTCCTTCCTCCTCTCCTGCCACCCACCAGAAAACCCCCAAACCATTCAGCCATTTCAGAGCCAAAAAACACTGGATGTCGATTTTGAAGACTTCCTTTGCTGAACTAATAATAAATATTGCCATGATGCAGTTTGTCACATTAATTTATTGTTGTTCTTTTTCTTTACATGGCGGACAGACAACAGAGCTTTCAGTCTTCCAGAGCAACGTTCAGAACCCAAGCATCAACCAGGTAATACCACATCTCCACACAGTTTATTTTTAATAAACTTCTCAGTATCAGCATTGTCATGAGAGCACTGCAGAGCTACCGGTGTCAGCCTCGCAAATTCCTACATGCAAAACCTGAGCTTTTTTCCCCACGCTCTCCTTGAATTTTCACTAGAACTTGTGGTATTAGTCAAGGGCAAAATTTCACGTTTCATCAGCAGGCACGGGGGAGGTTAAAAATTTGCTGCAAAACTGTGAAATTTTGCCTTGGGGAGGAAAAAAAAAAAAAAAAAAAGGCATACTTTCCTGAATTTACTGTGAATAAAACATCCTTGTCGTTCTAGAGAAATGTCACCATTTTTAGCTGATTCTTTTTTCTGAAAGAAAAATCAACCCCCCCCACCCTCCCCCAAAAACTTCATTTGTTATCTGAGGGAAAATGATGAAAAGTCTGGTGCAACCATCAGTTATTTCTTGTCAGTGGTGTGGATATTCTTCTGCCACAGCTTAGACCGTAATGGATCCTTCAAATAGACCAGTACAATATAAAGCTGTGTGCTGTGGTCTCTTGGTTGAGTAACACATGTTATAAAACTTTAAAAACGGAGCATTTACAACCAGGGACATAAAGACGTGCTTTTAAAATTGTAAATACATATTTACAGGCTTGTGTGATAAACCAGAATTTCTCTGGGAAAACTGTTCATATATCACAACAATTTACATACTTCTCTCCTTGAGTTTGTCTGTTATTATAGTTAATACCACTCTAAAAAAAGCAGCAAAAATAAATTGCACAAAAGTGACCTCTAATAACCTCATTGGTATGCCTTAAAGGCACTAAACTCAGCAGCATCCGTGCCAGAAACTCTGTACTTAATTTAACTTACTGTTGCTGGAAGTTAAGTGGATTTCAGAAGAACTGATTGTTTACAGCAGGATTTGGGCTGCATGGCAAGAAAGCTCTTCCTTAGCAACAATCCTCAAGTGACCAGTGAAAATTTATACAGTTAAGTGTCATCTTCCACAAAATGCCTAACAAAGCTGCACTGGGAAAATCAAGGGCGTATCATACTGGTGCTTTAAGACAGAGTATATTAGAGCTGGGTTTTATTAGCACTGTATATTCATTCTTCAAATGACCTAGATGCTGTCCAGACACACAGGAAGATAATTCCTGTTTGAAAAAACAGGGTTTACCATACTAATACTACCTGATGAGAAGACGAAAAAGCGGAGGGAAAATAAAAAGAGAACGTGCAAAACGAAAGTGAGCTAAACTGATTAGAGAGCTGTATGTGCACGCCAGCTTCTTTGAGATATACATAAGGCCAGGAAACTTAATTTCTGTGCTATTTGACCAAGATACACCAAGCTGCCTAGCAGATTTGGATACTCACTTCCAGCTAGTTTTAATGACTAACGAGAATCTCAGTCTTCCGAGGCTGCTGGGAAAAATGTCAGCCTTTGTTTGGAATTTGTACATCACATATTTCAAGAGGAAATTATTGCTAGCAAAAAGCTCAAGGGGGGGACAAATCCTAGAGACTCTCCACTCTAGGAAAGAGACAGAGCTGCCAGCAATGGCACACGCTCTCCTCACAAAGGCTGCATCTCAACGGTCTCACAGTCTTGAATTGGAAGCATCACTTCCAACACGGGAGGGGATGTAGCTTTTTATGGCTCATCTAGTTCTCAGCATCTCAGCCTTCCCGCAAACCACAATTGCACTTAGAAAGCCTCCAATAGGGGTTTATCCGAAAAAACATGTAGCTAGGTAATACAACATCCCAAAGACCTTTTCTTTCCAACTCAAATGACACGTAGCTAAAACATTTTTACGGTGAACCAAACCAGTGTTTCTTGTTTAAAGCTTTTGTATTCATTTTGAACAATTTGATTTTCATCAAAACTATAAAAAAATTAACTGTTTCCAGCAATTTCATACATATATATTAATATAGACGTCATATATATATATGAAGATATATAAAAATTTGATCCTTTTTTTTTACTTTTTCAGGGTGGCAGGAAGGAGTATCAACCGGGCACTTATTTTTTTCTTAACTAACGTGTGCATACACAGATGTGTGCTCATCTGTGTGGAGTGCAAAGACAAGGAGAGGAATAAATTGACTGAAATAAGAGGGAAATAGGGCAATCAACCCTCTTGGCCTCCTTGAAAAATCCCAAACCTGGACACTACATTAGCAGGGATCCTGCAAAAACTCATCTTGACAGAAGGAACCCTTCATCTCGGAGGTGAGATCTGCAGGGGTGTGGAGAAGCACCCCTGCCTGATGATGCACCTGTGTGTGATTGTCACCATTTTGGAGCAAGAGGTAAGAGACCTTTTTGCACTGCACTTTACCAACTGACCTGTCCGTTTCTGCAACTTGTCTTTACTGGCTGCCAGCTACCTTCACGGGTGCCCTGTCTACACGACCACTGAAATGAAACATGCTTGTACTGAGGGTGGCAAACACAGGCTCCATATTTAAGGAAAAGTGCTGCTTGATACTGCACAGCAACATGCGTGTTTCATACTCTCATTAAATAAATGAAACCTGACTATAACAAGAGTGCCAGACTGGCAACAAATGTAATGGCAGCTTTTGAGAAATGGATGCTTGTCCCTTTATGAAACTGGGCTATCAGTGCATTTCACAGAGATCACTTAACAGGTGGTCTTCCAAAAAAAATGTGGGTCCTGATGCACTTTGAAAGCAAGGGCATCATGCCCGTTAAAGCTAATGGTACAAAGTCAAGAGACTGGGGTACCCACAGACTTCAGATGTGGAAACCTCAGCAAAACCTACCACTCCCTTCAGTGGATTTTTGTGGGGTGCCCAGTTCTTTACCCGTTAGGATGTAAAGTAGAAACTAAAATGATGTAACAGTCTTTTCAGAATTTAATTGCATAGTATGTTAAACCCCTCTGTGTTCTACCAGAAAGAGGAGACACATCCAGACCCATCAACCCTCTGAACACAGTTAATCTGCCTGCAAATGTCTGAACATTTCTCCACGTTATCCCACTGGCTGTTGATGCATGGACTCCACGCGGCAGGGGACCCGGAGATCACCCTCTCACCAGCATCCACAGTTCATCGCTCCCTGGAGAAGGCAGAAGCCCTGCTCTGCGCTCTCCCTCTCCCTCTGGAAGGACGGACACTATGACAGAAGCGCGCCATTGCTTCCAGCAGAAGAAACCGCTGTCCCTGTTATCTACTGAGGAACCGGTCTCACCTCATCCGAGAAAAAGCAGGAGAGGATAATGCTTGAGGATTACTTCACCTCACCTTTTCCAGTCAAAAGTTCCTAGTACCTGAAAATACAGAGAGTTGCATTTAATCAGAGTCAGCTTTAAGATGAAGTAGTCAGAGTAACTGCTCCGTTACACTGAGCTGAAAGCAAGACAAGTCATTCAGTGAGTGCTGCGCAGGGAAGAGATGCCCATGATTTAACTTTTGCTTGGGTTTCCCACAACTAAATGGTCTATGCCACAGTTGGGAGTGGTTGCTAATGAAATGTTAATATCCCCATTATTCAGGAGGTAGTAGACTTCTGAATTTTACTAACTTTTTCCCCAAATGTTATTTTTTGGAACATATTTAATAAAGAATAAAATCTCAGGCTGCAGCACCTTGATTCTGCTGGCGCTCAGTCTCACCTTTAGCTTCACCCATATAAGTATAATGTTCCTTAGCTATTACATCACAACCACAAAGGAGGTGGTTACCTGCATGTTACAGGTGGGGAAATGAAGGAATAGAAGACAGCGTCTTGTTTCAAATCAACCAAGAGGAAATCGATTCAGCTCCACCAGTAACACCGGACCAGGTCATTCATTTGTCCAAGCCCATACAGCTCTGCTACACCAGTTGATCTCACCACAACCCCAACTAATGTTTTCGTATGTTATCATGGCACTGCAATTTGCACTGTAATATTGGTCTTTGAGCTTCCAGCATTCAAGCAAAGCAGCCAGCCATAATACACATTCTCAGGCATACTTTTTCTGGTCAGAGTTAATATTTGTTCAGCGTTTACCCATTCAGCCTAAAAGATCTCAAAGGACTTTGCCCACTACTATGATCAGATACGAATACCACTCCTTCCCAGACATGGAAAAACACCATCTCACAAAACTTACCAACCCCTTCAAGCTCCCCACAGGATCCAGAGGAGCAACACTTCAGCTCTTAAAAGCTCATAAACAAAAGAAAACTCTCCTTCCATCTTCCATAAGGCTGAAGAGCTGGTTCCCAGGGCTGCTCTGGGGACTGAGTTGGAGCTGAACGTGCACCTATGACCTGGCTGACTGGAAAAGTGCCTGGCACATATCCAAAATCCCCTGGCGCGTGACTGGGCTGCACTCCCTGACAATACTGTGAGTTTGCATTTTACTGTGAAACAACTGTCTTTTGTTGCCATAAGCAGTTGGAAGACTGGAAATATGTCTGCCTAAGAGGGTTTACCTAGTGAAAAACCAACAAAGTTATTTCTTTCTTTTGCAGTTTTGATTTAAACTTTGTTGTGGGTTTTTTGGTTTTTTTTTTAAAGAATCTTAATAAATTTTCAGCTCTTATTTTACTCATACTCCCCCCCCAAACATTTTACATGATGCTTAGCATTTGTACCTACCCCCAATCAACATTGTGCAAATGGAGAAGATCTTTTCAGCATCGGTATTGGCTGAAACATTTCCAAACCCAACACTGGTGAGGCTGCTGAGGGTGAAATACAGGGCAGCTATATAGGCACTTCTGATTGATGGGCCTCCTAGTGTATTATTCTCATAGTAAGGAGACTCAATACGTTTTCCTAGCTCATGAAGCCAACCTGAAAAACAAAGCATAAAAAACCCTATTAAGGAATACTGACACAATGAAAACTACATATTCTGTAAAACAAAATAATTCTTAAAAAAAACCATTTAGAAGACATTGCATTCTTCACGCAATTCCAAGAAGAAAAAGAACATTAAACTGTAGGAATTTATACAGCACGTTAAGTACTATGTCTCTGGAGTATTTATTTTTATGCATGATTATTTATGATAAGAACTGTATTTCTGTATGGAAATAAAGAGGTTTTAAGCTGCATATTATAGGTCTAATTAGATAATTCACAAGATCCATTAAGGCTCTGAAAAGAATAAAATCATCACCTAATAACACTGCAGCAAGAATGCAAAATCGATTTGATTCTTTCCATTAATTAATGCTTGGAAAGCTTTTTGAGATTCTAAGACTAAATTGTTATAATAATAATTACATATTTAGAGCTTTTTACTTGTTTCTTTTTACAGTAGAAAAGATTCAAACAACTAAGCATAACTTACAAACCAGAATTAATTTTCAAAAGATGCTTCAATAAGTATTTTCTAAATTGTTCATTTAATCTTTCCTTTCATTTTGCTAAATGAGTCCATGTGTGCTAGAGAAAGTAGAATTAGCTGCTGCCTCATAGCTATTTAAAAAACACAACAAACTAATAAAAAAAAAACCAACAAAGCAACAAACCAGGAAAAGGTATGCAGTCCTTCCTTTGAAAAAGAAAACCAAACAACCTGAATGAATTGCATAAACACAATGCTTCTCAAAAAAACAAGACAGGAAAAAAAAGGATAAAAATCAATTTGTATGCCCAGTTTTGCTTGCTAAGCAGTTTGCTTGGGAGATTGGGAATCTTTCCTGAATATTCAAGGAGACCTGCCAAAAGAATATATTCCTGGCAGGCAGAGTTTTATTTTAGAAAAATTGGTTGGGGGTCCCTGTGTTGTAAGCTGAGACCTGACAGACTGAATCACCTCCTGAAGGTTATTCTCTCTCTGCTTCAGTCAGCATCCATTTCTTCATTTTGGATGAATCCAAGCATGAACTGGGGGAAATCACCTTGTACAGAATATCTGCAAAACTAGGGGTACAGATTTAAAGTATCTGTCCCAGCACTTCCATATAAGTCGGGGAAAAAGTCTGTAAGAATTTACCACCTACAGCGGAGTTGTTGAGCCATGGCTGCGACCATCCTCAGCTCCGTACTCTCTTGCACGCTCTCCTACAGAGAAAGCTAAGCCAGAAGGGCTGGGTAGTGACAGCGTAAGGTCTAGCCATGACCCTGCTGACCCACTCTGTGCAGGCCAGTGAGTTGAAGCAAAAGCATAAATGAAAGCGCTCTGCATTGTCATAAGATGGCAGTACTGAGTGGGCTGGTTTACCTTGCCAAAAGACAAGAAAGCATATGAAAATCGGCTTGATTTTGCCTTACTGGAAAGTCTTAATCCCATAAGGCTATTTTATATTTGTGGCTTCCACTTATTTAAAATGAAAGAAAAGCAAAACCAAAAAAGAAAAAAGCCAAACTGAACCTATACCAGTCCTCTCTGTGCGCACTACTGTTTTTCTGAGATTACACTACATTTCCCCAACAATAATATGGCCCTTTGTACAGTGAATTTCATTCCTATGCTCATGTTAGGCAATGTAATCCCACACATTAAAGAATAAAGAATAAAACCCTAAGAGAATCCCTGGCAGAGAGCAGATAGAGTTAAAGAAAAGTCTATCTAAACCTAATGTAAAGAAAAGTAATCACAAAGTTCAACATCAGGTTTTGAAAGTATTTTAGTCATATAAAGAACTGCAAACCTGAAACAAATTAAATAAGTTATTTTAAATAACTGTAACTGATGTGTGAATACTGACATAGTGCCTCTTAGGAGAAAATCTCTTTCCTGGGAGTGTTCTAAAAGCCACTGATTCTTGGCCTCTGTATTCCCTTTTTTCTGCCTTTTTTTATCTGAATGAATTTCACATTCATTGTTCCTGGTGGTCATTTGCATCTGACTGCAAGTTTCTCCACCTCAGTTTCAGCTATCAAACAAAAAAATTGAGTTTACCTCTTGTAACTTTATATGAAACATTATGGGCCTCACTTTCAGACCTAATACATTTTCAATGCTATCCAGAAAAGGTGGATGACTCCATTCTTTAATTGACAGATGTATGTAAACAGCACACTTTATGTTCAAGGTTATCAAGCAAAATACCCAACCCTACTGAAACATCATTGTTCTGAAAGGAATTAATTGCTGCTACTAGAGGTAAGGTACAAAAATAAATGCCTACATTGTATCAAACAGTAGAAGTCCCAATAATATTTCTAATATAAATGTACTACCAAGGTACCAAATACAAAATTAGCATTTTACAGTTGCTAACAAGCAGTTCTGGCCAGGACACCAATATTGGAGATGAGTTCGGCACTCGGTGCCCTCAGTGGCATAACTGAGGTCAGGCAAATGATCTTAATAAAATGAATGGCAAATCACTGAACTACAACAGTAGTGGTTAACAATTATTAGCAATAACTGCTAAAAAAATGACCACTATATAAAGAAAAGCTATTAGGTAACTTTCTTTAGAGATTGACCATGAGACATGGAACAGAAAATGTATATCTAAAAGTGAAAACCCAAGATTTCCTCTGATTTGTAGCTAAGGACATGTTTATAGCTTCTCATTTCTATTTTGGCTGTTAGAGATGATCCTAATCAGGAACTTTTGGAGAAATTATGTAGGATGGCATTTCAGCCAAAGGATGCCAAACCGTGCAAGATCTTCCAGATCAACTATACTGCTCAGACTTTTTGTTGATAGGACTACGTTTATTTTCCATTTGGGGGTAGAGACAAGATACTGTTGCTGTAAATACTTTCATTAGCCAATGGAAATAGTCGTAAGGTAGCATGATTGACTACTGCCTTTTACTTTTTTGGTTCCTGTAGGTAACAGCTCTCAGCAGATTTTCTGGCAAACTTGAGTAATTAATTTCTGCCCTCAGGGAAGAAGAGAAAAATAAATATACCTTGTAGTCAGAGGGAGCTTCCCAGAATTCAGGATTATGAATCTTGTCTGGTTCTAAATTAGCATTATCTAGATATAGCTCTGTGACTTTGAAAACATTTTTAAGCATCAATTAGCATAATTAAGAGGAAGATTTTTTCAAAGGGAAAATGTGCACTTAAGTAATCAAGTCCCATCGGAAAAGCCAGTAGGAATTGGATACCTAGCTTCATTAGGCTACTTTGAAAATTGCTAGAAGAATCTGTATTGAGTTTCATTTACCTGTATCTGGGAAGTGCTCAAGTACCAGCAGAAACACAAACAAGCATTTAAGCATCCTTAGATGACATACTTTATAACCGGATGTAAAACACATTATCTCATTTACCGGACATCCAGAAACTCAGTGTTCCCTTAGTTTGGTGCTTGCGCTGCATTGAGCAGGTGCATCACTCTCTATAATTTGCAGATTCATTCTATAATGCTACTTAGATTTTCCTTAAATGCCAGACACTTGACATACAAAGATCCTGTCTGGTACTTCAACAACTTAGAAAATAGTTGCATTTTCTAATGCATTAATTACCTACAGCATTTATTCTATAAAATAGACAAATATTTTTTCCAGTTAAAAAGTAGACGAAAACTCTGGTTTATTCTGGACCACAGCATCAGGAAGTGCAAAGACATATGGATGAGGAGTATCTCTTAGAGCATCCCTGAATGTCTGAAAGCAGGAATGGTTCCCCAGCAGACCAGTTAGAAGAGAAAGGGTGGGACAAAGGGCCACCTTCTCTCAGCTGTGGTTCCATGTTAAATTCAGGGACTTTTAAGTATTCCTAGGGGAAATGCAAAGGTAGAAAAGACTATTTACTCCCACATCATCACCTTTTTGTGTTTGAACAGTATTTGAACCTCATTTAGGGCCAGACATACTTGGCTTTTTCATGCTAGTGTGGAAAGAGAGTAATCGATGTAGGGAAACAGCTGATAGTAGGGAAAGAGAATATATAATGAGTAATGCTGGGATAATCTAAAGGACACTGTCAAGTGTGGGTTATCTTTAAGGGCTAGGTTTCAGGCTGAGTTATGTTTTTGCGACTCAACTGAAAAACTCTGGAGCTCTAAATGAAAGCACAAAAGCTGGCAATAGCTTTATTAGATGCCATGTCTTCTTTGTACTTCTCCAAAACCTACAACTGTACCTTATGAAATAGCAGGCAATACAAACCCATCTAAATAGGCCGAGCGCCACGAGCTCTGCCTTCTCAGCCAAGCCCAGCATCCCCAGGTCTGTTGTGCCTGTGCATAGGCCACCAGT
>JANZLP010000001.1:7500737-7513816 GCA_026930925.1 Chelictinia riocourii | reverse complement strand
TTTTTTAGAAACCCTTCGAGAACACCTGTGTCTTCTAGGACTGGTGTTCGGGAGTGCCAAGCATGCAGAGCTCCCATAAATTGTCTGAGTCTATGCGTGGTTGTCACTTCTGCAAACCGAGGCTCTAGTGTCTCACACTGGACAGAAGGTTCTACAGTTTTGGGTTACATATCAAAAGAAGCCGCCTAAGCATCAGTTTTGAAAAATGCAACCTGTGAATAGAATTTGCTTTCTATTCCCACTTCCAGAAGAATTTGTTTTGTGGACACTCTCTGCTTGCGACTTATACAATGTTTTTTAAGACTAAATCTATTATGCTAAAGACTCAAAAATTGAGATGGGCAATTCTATACAGCCTGATTTGCTGAAAGATTACCTCACAGTAAAGCGAAGTTGCCTTGTTGAAAGCAGGTAATGAAAAATTTTAGCTATCATTCTGGATCTCCTCTTTCAAGTAATAGAACATTTCCTCAGACAGAATCGGGTGTTTTTATATTTCAGTACCTGCCAAAAGGGGTGGGTTTGGCTGCAAAGGGAAAACAGGAAATGGCTTGAAAATTAATAAAGCTTGCAGAAAACAGTTTTTATGCTTCTGACCAAATATTGCAGGGCCCACAGCTGCCCCTAGGGTACAGCAACAGGAAATTCAGCAACAGAAAGAGACAGTATCTTTTTGGTTACAGTGCAGATTTACAAAGGATATTATCAAATCAAATGCTTAATTTATACTTGTTTAATGTATTTTTAGTGAAAGAGTAGGAAGGGAAAATATGGGTTTACTTTCTATGGACTGGAGATGTTGTAAGCTAAGATTTCATTTGTACTGGAGATGGTTTTGTGGGAAGAGAAATTCCAGCAGCACATGGAGCTGCACGTTCATGGAAAATTCTGTAATATGTCAGGCAGAAGCCAGGACATTTGAATCTGTCACCATGCTACGATGTCTCACAACTTGTGAGACTTTGTGTGATGGTAGAGGGGTAATTTGGATGTTCCTCTTTCAAGAGATGAGACATTTATTTGTGTGGCCTTTATATATGTGTGTATATAGAGAGAAGTCACCTATATATGTACATACTTAGGTCTACATAGTAGACTTTAAACTAGGGAGTATCGGTGATTATATTCCCATCTTATGGGGTTATTTACATGGAAGTCAAAGATTCTTAGAATGCTTTTGCAGAAATACAGACCCTTGCCCTCAGAAGTGGCTTTTACTTTCACTTATTCACAAATTCTTGAAGTTCATCCTATCTTTTCATTGATTTGCGTAGGCCTTAAATAAATAGCCATGGCTTTGTGGTAGCTTTTGGTTTTGAGTCACTGTGCTTTCCGTTTCTAATTTCTGGAAATGCATTTGGTATATATTCTCATGTCTTGCATTTTAGCCTCTAGCTTTTAAAATGGCAATCCAGAAGCTTTTCATTGGGCAAATGTCAGGGAATGGGAGAACTGGAGGATGCTGCTTTCACCCTATTTGTTTTTCAGACAAGCTTTCCTTACTGATAGGGACACCACTTTTGATGCGAAGTCAGACTTGCAGCTGATATAAGACAGAAGAAGTCACTGTTTGAAAATTAAAATGTGTTCTATGGGAAGGGATTGGTATTAGTATTGACAAACTCAAATATTCACATTATGCAGCTATTTTTAAGATAAGCAGCTATAAATCAAATCCTCTTCCTTGACCATCTGTGCTCCTGACTGTAGAGTATTATATGCACAGATTTGTGAGCAACCCTAGCTGTCAGATGCAGAGAAGAGAGATAATTGAATCGGAAAATTGCAACAGTGCTTGAAGTTAGAGATCTTAAGCTAGAGTCGTAATGAAGTTTATCAGTCAGTTTTAGAGATGGGGCTAGATTTTAGCTGATGTAACTTAGTTTCACCAAAATATAGCAGTGTTCACAAACCAGTGCTCCAATATATGGGGCATAGAGGCAACCTAGAATATTTTATGACCTGATAAATGGGCACACACTGAGCCAGCGTCTCTGGGCTATACAACAGGTTGATGGAGAGAGCAATTCTGAAGCAGCCAGGTCCCATCCTAGCAAGGAAATCAAGATGTATTGAGTTGACTCTCAAAATAAACTAGTATTTAAGGGAAAAGAAGTAAGCATCTACACTTGCAATAATTTCATTCAAGATTTATGGGCGATTGTTCTTTGTACAAGCTGATTTTCTCCATGATGCCATTTCAGTCAGTCCTGAAAAGACTTGATTAAGATGGGCTGGGAGAGGGAAAGGGTAAAGGGGGCTACACAGTAGTTTTATGTAAAGCGAGTTGATCTATGTAAAATGTCAAGATTTCTCTATGATGGTGGTTTGATGTTGAAGTGACTTATTTCCTGCTTTTATAATTTCAAAATTGAAATTATTTTTGTTTGTACTGTAAGGCTCTTCATTAGAAGCAGATTAATTGGATATGTTTAACACAAAAGCATGAATTAAAATCTTTGAGTAACACCATTGCCTACCTGAAGCAAAATACCCATGTGAAGGGAGTAAAACAGATTTGGTAGGCAGTCTATACAGTCTTTCTCAAGAGGGTATGTGTGTTGGTTTTTTATAAAAGACCTCTGGAGCTGAGCTTCTCAGCTGCTTTCTCGATAAAGCTTTCTCCTGAGAGTGTAAAGTTCTCTGGGGGCACAGTCCTAAAAACATAAATTTAATGGAATGCAACAGGTTACATGCGGTGTAAGAGCTGGTGTAGGGAGTGAGCATGCTCCTGAGGACACATGAGTTGGGATTTCTGTCATTAAGTACCTTAACCAGAAAAAGTCTTTCCAAAGTCTGCCAGCAGTTGTCTCTACGTGACATACAATGGAGTGACTCAGAGTTAAATATGGAATGCCCACTCTTTACTACTTTTAAACCTGTGGATGACCACCATGTATTTAACAAAAAATTATAAGGTTGACGTAGGTTTTTTTAGGTCAGTAGTGTTCTTTTCACTAGAACAGTTATATAAGGAAAGCAACACAGCAATGGAGCCAAAAGGGGGAAAAAAGCACACACGTACTGTGTACTCAGTCTCTCATTTATTACAGAATGGTTCTATGAGTTTGTTTCTTAATACTTGCAAAGACTTTCACTGCTTTTATAGTGAATTTATACAGATAAAGCAAATGCCTGTCATTAGGATTTTAAATGTCCTAATTTTTTTGAATACACATTGTGTTGTGCTGAAAACGCACCAAGAAATGTTGCAATCCTGACAACGTGGCTGAGATCACACCTGCTTGGAATTTAAGCAGAACCCAGCACAATCCATGTACTATTTGAAGCCATACTGTGTCCTAGCAGCTAGTCCATCATTTTCTGGGCATACTCAGCTTGGGGCAGGATTTTGCCTGGGTTTATAAGGAGATGGACAGACTAAGGCACACACAGCATATGGGTGCAGCAAGTTTTTCTGTAAATGAGTAATTGTCTCTTTGAATAAGCTTGTGTGTCTTTTAGAATAAATGAAATGCACATGGATGAATAAATGAGAAATATTACCCCCATTAAGTTCCATGACAGAATTCCCGTTTCAACTTTGATTTTAGGGAGGAATCATATATAAAAGAATGTGGTTTCTTTTCCTTTCTGTATACAAAGCATGTTCCCAGGAGTAAGCAGCTTCATGAAGGAAGTGCAAAGATGAACAAAAGCTGGTGGAAAGAATAGTTTGTGTTTCAAGTGGGGGCAGGGCAAGCGGGGACAGAAAAGCAGCCTGATTGTGAGGATGGATACTTACGAATGTGGGGAAGGAGTGAGTGCAAAGTGATGTTCTCCAGTGACCTTTCCTGACTGTGCCATATTTCATATAACTGGGATTTATCTGCAAAAAATGTAAGTGAATAAACAGAAAGAGACCATCTACATAGTACTCTGCAGCCACCAGAGGGAGTGATACGTTCACAGATACTGTTTTGTTTAAAATTCACTCACTGCCGGGCTGGATTTCACCACTTCCCTAGTCCCAGTGAGGAAAGTAGAGAAATATGCTCCAGACAAGAAAGGTTTTGGGCTATAGTTTTTTTGCCCCATCTTCAAGCAGCAGCATGTTTTTCCACCCTGGCTACATGTCCAAATGGGTATGAAAATACATGCTTCAGTGAAGAGTTTGGTGAGAGAAATAAGGCATAGTGATCTTTCAGCAGTAGAAACCATGGATTTTCTTGAAATGACAGCCCTTGTGGTGACCCCAGCTCACCTTCTAACTGGCAACCAAATTCAACAGAGAGCAGCAATTTGAAGAATTTTATTAAGGGGCAAAGGGTACCTCAAATGAAAATGAAACGAAGCACTGAAATCAGGGCAGGAATCATGGATGTTTCAGCTGTTGCAAAATCTGAATTAATTCACGTATTATTCCACTGACATGTGAATGAATCAGGTACTATAGTCTCTTAAAATGAAATGCTATACCACTGAATTTAATAAAGGGTCTCAGCTGCAACTGCTAGTGCTTTGCCTAGGAGAAATACTAGACTAATAGCATGGTTTTACAAATATTTTTGGCAAATGTTTGTAATATTGGATTGTTTTCCTGAAAAATAAAGTGAATAACTATCATAGCAAGGGAAACAAGAACAATAGAGGACACCAAAAAAATCTAATGAACATTCATCATAATTACAACAATTATTAGATTCAGGGCTTGATTATTCTCTGAACTACACTATAAATCATTTATGTCTAGATAAAATGAGATGATGACTTAAGAATTTGTAAAGGGGTGGAGTGCCAGTCTGAGTTTAGAAGGTGGATGTAGAGGAGTGTGATTAAACTGGAATTCACAAAGGTAGACCTTATCTTTGCATTACTCAAACCATTGCATGAGATCACTTTTTGTGATGTTAGCTTGTCAGGGGAGAGGAAGAGAAGGAAAGACAGTCCAAATGCCGGATTTTCCTATCTAAGGGGTAAGTTAATTCATGCTTTAAATTAGGAAATAAATGTTTTATGCTTTGCTCTGTATTTGCAAGACCTGTCTTGCATAAACTAATTCTAGGACACAAAGGAGAATGAGATAGTTGCTCTCTTGGAGGCCTGCTCACCACTTTAATAGCCCGAGGCCGTCTACATGTGTCTTCGGATCAAGGCGCTATTGTATTGTTAAAATATAAATATTTAAAAGCCCATGCCTTTTAAAATGGAAACGCTGAAAGCTTTTGAGGTGAATACCATCTGACTTTCAGACTCCCTCCTGTTGCCGCTTCTAGTTATTTCCATATGAAAAAGTGGGGAAACTGAGGCACTGAGCGCTGTAGTGACTTTTCCAAAGTTACACAGAAGATTGGGAGTAGAAAGAAGTGTTGTAGATTCTCCCTCCAGTGCCAACACTGTCTCTATTCTATAAATTATTTCATTAAATGGAAGTAGTGAATTAAGAGGGCTTTTTCTTTATTGGAACATCAATATCTTCTTGGTTTCACTGCAGGAAACTGAATTAGAGCACCATGATTCATGTATTTGTAGGCGTAGGCATCTGTACACCAAGTACAATACAAAGAATATTAAAAATTTTAATCGCCTGCAAGCACTATTGATAATACAGCATCTTCCATAGCAAAGAAGATTACTCCTAAAATAAGGGATTTAGAGCCATATATCTTATACCCTGTATAGTCTGTAAGTCTTACAGCAGTTTTATCCTTTCCCCTGTGTAAAAAAGGGAAACTGAGGCCCTGAGGTATTATATTGTATGTGTGGCTAAAGGTAAACTGCTGGGTTTTGGATGGATTTTTTGGCCTTAGAACATGTATCCAGGGAGTCTGACCTGTACTTTATTATTGTGTATAATATTTATGTTGCATAAAACTGTGTGCACATAAATCTTCCACAAAGATCATCAAGAATTATGGAGCTCTATTCTTGGCTCAGCAGTTGTGACCCTGCATCCTTCTGCTTTTACCCTGTGTCACTTAAGGTAATAATGATGTGCCACAATGCAGTGGGCAGACCAGACAGTACTTTTTAAAAGTAAGAATAAGGTGTCTGCTCTACTGAGTGATGCCCAGTAGCCATGTTATCAGTGACAATATTTCAACATACTATATTTTCTGAAAACTGACAAGTCTAAAAGCAAACTAAAAATCATTAGGGCTTTCCTGAACACTTGCATTAACTAATCCTTTATGGGACTTTTTTTTTTAGCATCAAAAGTGCATCTAGAATAATTCATCTTACTCCAAAACTAGTCATTAAAATACTTCTTAGTGGTACAACGTGTAACTAGCTTCCTTTGGCCATCCCACGGAATAGCATGTAATACCTGGTTGGAATAGTAGCCAGAGGAGATGCCCTTCTGGATAACATGTGACTTCTTACATCATTTTGGTGAAAAGGAAGTTCCCACTTTTAGGGATCCAACAATAGCAATATAACAAAAAGTGATTTTAAATTAAGTACCCCTCCCACCACCATCAAAATCTTTCATTGTCAGTAACTTCAAACACTCCAGAGTTGTTTCTTGGTAGGTAACTTTTATGGAGGATTGCACAGGTGCCATATCAATGCCTTGACAGCTATTCCATGCCTGTGTCCACAACAGTCACATAAATGCTTTGACAGAGATATAGTACTGTCTGTGGTAGCTTTGAATAATTGGACTGCTTCTGCACCTGCTAAGAAATTAACTTGGAACCATCTTTCTTCAAACAAATAAAACCTTCTTGTTTAAGGAAAAGCAGGAAGATAGGCTTGTATTTGCAGGAAAAGCAAATAAAGTGTTTATAATGTAAAACTGTTTCAGAAGAAGCCACTCATACAATTTTAGCAAGTGTTTGCCTAGCATCAGTAGAAGGAACTAAGTAATTTGTCTAAGTGTCTGTGTCAAGATATAAATGGAAGCCTTGCATTACATGCTTAGATAAGACATTTCTGACCATAAGTTACAGGAGGTGACATTTTGGAAAACTCGGAAGATGATACCCTACTGAGGAATATCATAGAGAAAATGTGAGAATTAACAAATTAAATCCCTGGTTAAAAATGGAAAACAGTTTCTAAAAAGAAAAAAAAAAGTAGTGGTTAAAATTAATTTCCAATTTTATTTTTTGTTGTTGATACTGTTTTATTGGACATTTTTGGCTTCTCTATTTTTAGTCTGCAGCCATTCCATGATTCCTAAAAATGTCTTTTTGCTTACAGCACAGCCTGAGAAAATGGAGAGTATAATACATTCCACGTGTTACCATGTGAACAATATTTTTACCATATTCATCTCCTGTGCCATTAACTTACTGAAAAATTTACAAAAGCCTGAAGCAAACATACTTTTTCTTCTGGGTTCCCTTCAAATTTGAGATTTAAAAGACTTCACTTATTCCATTTTTTTGTGAGATGCTTTATTTTTTATATTACTAAAAAAGAAAAAAAGTAGAACCATCCCAGAGATTGTGATGACTGTGAACTACACTGTGCATACTGCCAGCACTAATGCCCATTAACTTCATTAACATTCCCCAGGGAGGAAATTCTGCATTTTATCTTCTTTTGGTGATGTTTCTCAGCTTTAATATCTCTGAAATGAGGCAGCCCCCAAAATTGTAGAAGACTGTATAAGCAGATATATGAAGGAGTTCATCCAAATATTAATTATACATGCAAAACAGATATACCTCCTGGCAAAGGGCAGTGAGTTACCCTTGCACAATAGCCCTATGTGGTAGTGTGCAACAACTCTTGGATGCTGGAACTGTGCAACCAATTACTAAGACATCTCCACCTCCCAGTAGTACTAAGGGTCTCACTGGAGTTCTAGTATTTAAAACTACTATATACCACTGCAGTATCAGCATGTAGGCTGAAAGAAGTTGTGTTAAAGAGAGCAGCTGTGCTAGTGATTACTAATGCACCATTCAAAGTGTGACTGTAACAAAATTATGGAGGTTATGTTTGGTATCGCTGAGTACCAGAGAAGTACCCCCACTTCATTGTTGGTGAGGTAAGTAATTTCTGAAACAATTATGAAAGCTAGTCATTGTAATAATGAGAATTGGTTATCAACTTGTTTTTGAAAAACACATCCAGAGGCAGTATTACAAGGCTCCAAACATCTCCCTTTTGGGGATTGCTGCACTCACTGATATAATTTCACCTGACATTTCACCCATCATATTAACAACGCGAGTGAAATGTCAGAAGGCATTAAGTCAAAATATGGTGCATTCCCTAAGGGACACTATACTTCTGTATAGCCAGAGAAACTTGAAAGAGGATAGAAAAGAGTGAAGACAAGTGAATGACCAGGATCACCTACCATGTACAGGACTGTAAATACTTCAATTATGCCAAGAGATTGGTAATTATAATGAGTTTCTGTCATCTTGCAAACTTTTTTTGTATACAGTAAAGCGTACGGGCCTTTTCAACATTTACTTTATACTTCAAAGGTAAAAACAAGTCCTTTGCATCAGGGGATTTCATCCCGTTGGTTCAAGGATCTTTGTCACCATTTTGTTTGGTTTTTTGCTTCATGTAGGTATAAAAGAACTAGGTATTTCTTGACTGTAGAAAGGGAATTTGATTTATTTAACAAAGGATTAAAAAGAATGACAGATCTGTCCACAGAAAGAGCTCTACAGATAAAGCATAAGGGCCAAATTTTCAGTTGTTTCTGCTAGATTTCCTGCTTTGCATTCTCTGTATTTGATTATTATTTTTTTTTAAAGAAGGAACCGTATATGCATTCATTGAGATATGTGGATGCTGGGCTTGGCTGAGAAGGGAGAGCTCGTGGCGCTCGGCCTCGGCCTCGGCCTCGTCCTCGGCACCAGTCCAGGCTCCCTGCCACCAGGTCCCTTTCCTATCCGTCCACTCTGGCTTTGGGGAAAATCTGCCCCAAGCCAAAGTTCATTTGGCAACTGAGCCCCAGACTGTGCATTGCTCAGCAGGGAAGGGTCTTGGTGCCGACTTCCAGCCAGCAATGTCTGCTCAAAAGTCATGCCCTGCAGCACCTGGAAGCTCCAAGTATCCAGGAAAACCTGCCTCTTCCCTCCTGGGGTCTGGTCACCAGGCAGGGGAAAGAAAGAAAAAAGCCTTGCAAACAAAAGGATTGAGAAAGTCCCTACAACCAGTGCTGGCTGCAAACGCCCCCAGGCACCTTCACAATTAAATATCTGACTACTTGTTATGGGAGCCCTCCAGGTGGGAATTTCAGATGGTCCTGTCCTACCTGTGTGCCTGAATGTGCTGATCTACACCCTGGGTGGCCTGTTCCAAAGCATCCCTGCTGCAGCAGTGATCATCCTGTGCAGAGACAAGACATTCATAAGTAGTCAATAGGAACTGCCCCTGCAGAACTGGTCATGTAGGATGGTCCTCTGTGTGTAGTCAAGATATTTAGGAGATGTTTTGCATGTACTTGAGGTATGTCAATGGCACTGAATTATGCATGTACTGGGGGCTCAGGTAGGATTGTGGCCAGCTAGATTGTAAGAACTAAGACAATGTTTTGCAGTCTCTCCTGGCCCAGCTGAAGACACAGCAGCAAGAACCCTTGTGATGGAGACTCCCATCACCACCAGACAGTGACCAACTCTCCTGTCCAGTGGATTGATTTCCCTATGCAAGTTTTATCCTATGCCAATATCCAGTTTTTTGGGTTGTTTTTTCCTTTAACACTCTGAGTGTCTGTGCAAAGCTTAAGAGACACAGCACCAACAGGGCTTTTCTCCTGCACACACCTATGGTCCCACACAGCCCCTCTGGCTTGTTGCCTTTTGCAAATGCTGAACTCGGAGCCTTTTCCCTAATCGTCCTGACTCATTGCAGCCCTAACCTCGTGAACCCTTTGCCCAGCCCGGTCCTTGCTGCCGCAAACACTGAAAATGTATATTCCTGGTACAGTAAGAACATTTATCATTGATAAAACCATTCTTAACATCAGCTTACAACTTTGATGCATAAGGTTTCACCTGAAATCACCTCTTCACTAAAGTTAAAGGTATTTTTTAAAATACAATATAAGTGCACGCACAGAGCTTAGTAGTACACATTTATATGCATTTTCCAGAGAATACAATTTGTCTCAGCTGTTACTATTTATTACCAAGTCAATCAAAAGTCCAATAGCAAGGTGTAGAGGCAGTAATACAAACCCACCTGAATCTGTTGATCATATAAGTAGGTGAAATAAATTTTTGTGCAGTAGAACGTGTTTTAAGCAGTCATAAAAACACACCCACCCATTTATTTACTATTTTTTTCTTAAGAATGCCATGAAGTCTCAAATTTCTGTTCCAGAAGTCCTAGAGAAACACCACGACTAGGATTTTTTCCAAGTTAAAAATTAAGAATTAGGCAAGAGCTATGCCTAATTCAAGAGTGCCTTCTATTTGCTGAAGTTCTGGAGCAAAGTTACACGTATGCTGTCACCACCCGGGCTGGGTAGACCGGGAAGGGGTTTTGGGGAGGTTGGAATTCCCTCGGGCTAAAAATTAAGTTGAAAAAGGACACCAAACGATCAGGTGAATTTGTTACCCACGGCAGAAGCAGCCTGAACTTGGGAGGTTTAGCAGTAGGTGGCGGGGTCTCTCACAGCAGGACCTGCCACGGATTTACCTCAGAAAACGCTGTAACCCGCGGTAACGATCCCTCCCGCTGGGTCAGGAGGCTCCGAGCAAACCCCCTCGCTTTCTAGGCTCATCTAGAAAGGGATGAGGCCGTAGGAATTACAGAAAAGGAAAGAGAAAAGAAAAAGATTCCACCAACCCACGGTCCAGCGTGGCTCCAGTCAGCCGAGGGGCTCCAGTCAGCCGAGGGGCTCCAGTCAGCCGAGGGGCTCCAGTCAGTCAGCCCCGCCTGCGGGGCTTCAGTTCGCGCCCTTTTATCATCTCCTTGCCCCACCTTCGGGCGGGCACTCTAATCATTAGGCTAATGAGGTGCCACGCGCGGTTTGAGCCTTCAAACCCTTTGGGAAACGTGGTGGGTGGGCTCGGGGGGGTCGTTTAGAGGAGTCAGTTCCCTCTTCCCTTCAGACATGGCCGCGGCCCGATCTCAGCCCGCAGTCGGGGAGCTGCCCCGCTCGGCGGAGCGGAGCTGCCCGGCCTCCGGCCCGGCCTGCCCGGCCTGCCGCTGGGGTCCGAGCGGGCTGATGGCTGCTTTCCACCTGGGGTTCCTTGCTGGGCAGGTTCGTCCTGCGGAGTTCGTCGTTAGGCAGAACTTGCCCCACCACAGGGTTTCTTTCAGAGGTTAACTCGGCCTCTCACAGGCCCCATCCTCTCAGCAGAGCTACAGCAGCTTTCGAACTGTGCTCCCCTCAAAATCTTAAGGCAGAAAAGAAATATATATGGCCAAGGCTTCACTGTTAGTACAACAGACAGTCTAATACAGAATCGTTACGAGTTCAGAACTAAGTGTTGTTAACTGTCAAGCTGAAGGACCACCACAGGGTTTCTTTCAGAGGTTAACTCGGCCTCTCACAGGCCCCATCCTCTACAGCAGCTTTCGAACCGTGCTCCCCTCAAAATCTTAAGGCAGAAAAGAAATATACCTTATATATGGCCAAGGCTTTGTTGTTAGTACAACAGACAGTCTAATACAGAATCGTTATGAGTTCAGAATTAAGTATTGCTAACTGTCAAGCTGAAGGACATTTTGAGTTGGTTCTGTCTCTCTAGCTTTTTTGGCTGTCACTGGATAAAACTTCTGGGATCTGCACAGAGAGAAGTTCGTCCTCACATGAACAAGCAAAGACATCACAAGAGAAGGTGAAATTCAATGGAAAAATACTTGGCAAAGAGAAAGCTAGGCAAAGCTCATTCTTCCTCACACAATTTTCTTTTCTTGTATTATAATTCTGAACCCAGGCTTTTGTACGAGTCCTTCCTTCAGATAGTGATGGTGCCACTGGCATGTCCTTGTCTCTACCCTGAAATGAAGGAACATGTTTTCATAAAAACATCCTCTTGAAGAAAATCCTAAAAAACTCTAAAGACCACAATAGCAGCAAACCTCACCGTGAATGGGACTTGTGTGCAGCGTGCCATTCCCTGACCAGAGAGGTCTGTGTGATATTGTATCATCCCAGATTTCCATCATCATGGATGGAATATTTTATAAATTACTATCACCTTTTCTGGAATATTAGTGTGTGTAGCTTTCTTGTTACGATCCAAAAAGAACCAGCACCTCCTGGTGCAAACCAACAAATACAACTGTTAAGCCTATGCTAAAAATCAGTGTAAAGCTCTCCCCTTACTTTATTCTATACCCAGCACTGTCATCCCCACAGAGCCCAATCCCAGGACGCTACATTACTAATATCTTCCAACATGAGCTTCGCTACATCATGGCGAGATGATAACTTTAGTCATGGCCTGATGCTGAAAAGACAAAATTTCTAGTGCTACATGACCTTGCTATGACAGTGAAGCTCAGCTTGCAACTGATGGTATTACAGAAGATAGGTGCCAGTGTGTGTGTTTTAAGAGCAACAAATTTCTCACCGCATCTTCCTATTTCTTTATGTACACATCTTGTACCTTTTTGGATTCACAAAAAAGCACATACATCTGCATGAGTAATAATTTCATTACCTGACTTCTTAGTTCTCTATTGTATTGACACCCAGGGCTTCTCTAGACATGCATTTAGTTTCTGACATTTCATGGGGGTTTTCATTGCTAATGTGATGCCAGATATTTTCCAAATAATTTCTGAATACCTAGTTAAATCATCCTTAGCACAGTGCAGCACTTCCAAAGAGAAAAAACAAACAAATGCCCCACATATAAACTCAGGGTTTTTTCCAGAATATTAGAGAGTAAACAGTTCAAAGAAATTTACAGATAGTTTAATCCTAAACATACCTATAATGCTGTTAAGAATAACACAGATTGAATGAGTCATACAAACAGGGAATTAAAGTATGGGAAACAATAAAAGGCTCAAGAAAAAAAACACACACACACATTCTCACAAAACCCAGACATTTATCCTCTTGTTTTTAAAAGGGAAATCTTCAAGCATGGGGCATTGCTTATAGATAAAGAGCTACCAGGCAGACTATGAAAGTTCCATTAGAAAGCATGTTTAGGGTTTTTTTTTTGTTTGGGTTTTTTTACAGTCTGGAAAAATCC
>JANZLP010000001.1:7310077-7323429 GCA_026930925.1 Chelictinia riocourii | reverse complement strand
AGTCAAAAGATATAGATAGTTTCTATTTCCAGCCCTACTACCAATGTGGAAAATCTCTTCCTTTTCTGCCTGTCCTTTTCCAAGGTTTGTTCTGGAAATCTAATTAAAATTGCAAGCCTAATTAAAGCTGTAAGCTTTCCAGAGCAAAGCCTATACTTGCTTGTATGACGTACTAGTAAGTACTAGCACAAGTATTTTAGTTTTGCTTGCTGTTATGTGTTATAGAACCAAGTCAGATGAGAACAAAAGTGAGGAAGGTGATAAAACTTCCTGAAATAAGGTCATTTGGAATACCTGAGGGAGTAGAAAGCTAAGATGCTAAGAACAACAGAAAAGTGTGAAGGAAAAAAAGATGGGGAAAATGGGAATGGTGTTGAAGAGATAAATACTGAGTGGAGATTTTTAAAAAATCAAAGAAATCTAAGCTTTAAGTCAAATACCAGAATGGTATTTTCTGACAGAGGTCATTTGCAATGCATTGCATCACTTTGCCACAGTAGTAAGATGGATAATACATAGCTAAAGCTTTGAAGACAGTGCTTGGCTTGCCAGTATGGAGCCTGCCTTCACTTTTATTACTGAAGGAGGATGTTTTTATTTGCCTAGTGCAATGGATTATACCCATAAATTCCATCTACTCAGCAAGTCAAATTAATGCTAACCTACAAGACACATTAGGTTTGGGTTTATATCAGTCAGTTTTTAAGATATACTGCAACCTAGTTTCTATCCAGGTTTGCAATATATTCACCATTCAAAATACCCTGCAAACATTCTTCAAGATGCATTGTTTGTTGAGGTGTCTCACCATTGCCAGCAATATAAAGAATACAAGATCTAATTCGTGTTGTTCCATGATCACTGCTAATGAAACTGCAGGCTGCCAAAACGTTGCAGTGCTATGGGAAAATGCACCCAGCTGAAACACATTAGTTACTCCCATAATAGTGAAATCTAGTACTTTCCTTCATGAGTAGTTTGCACTGGGATTATGTGACAGTGTGAAATCTTTTCAGGTGATAGCAGAAAAAGCTGATGAGTTATGTGTGAGTCTTTAACGGTGTATGGCAAAATTAAGGTCTACTCAATGGTGATGCGCAAATTTTGTCCACTTATCAAACTGTCCTATTTTACATAATATTAAGCATTTGTGTGCTTAATCAATTATGTGCTGTAATGTGTTTGTATCAGTTATGAAAATAATTTCAGAGTTAACAAACTGATTCATGTAGTTGCAGAGCTACACATACTGCAATTATTTTAGATGAGAAAGGGGTAGGAAACACAAAAGGAAAGAAAAATAGTAGGGAAAATTCAGAATACAGAAGTTTCCCTAGAGGAAAAGCAGGATGTAGATACATTTCTAAAGCATGTGCCACTCCTTTGTCAATATTTACCCAGCAAGTGGAATGATAATGTGCAGTCATTATTAAACTCAGCCGTCTAAAAGAATATATTTCTTGCCATACTGTTTGCTTTCTGAACTTTCCTTCAAATATTTAAACACTTCTGGATAGCTCAGTTTGAAACCTTAAACAAATTATAGGAATAAATCTACTTGTAAATACACTGTAAGAAGGACATTCCGATTATCCTGAAGCCTCATTATCCCTCCTCAAGCAGTTGCACCATTGCTTGTGTAGGAGCATGGAAGTGATGGATTTTGTTTGCTGAGGGCACACATATTTAACCTTGTTTTCTAGTCCAATGAGATGGCCACAGAGAACAAAGTCATGCAAACGGTTTATAAACGTTGTTGTATATGAGCATCGATAACTGAGGGGAATGTATCACTGGCTTTTCTGGTATCATTAATGCAGAACAACATGTTGCATAGACAGGCCTAGGCATATGATATAGTTTCCCAGAGGAAGCTAAAAGCTTGTTAACTAAAATCTAAAGAAGTATGAAAAAACAAACCCTATTAGATACTGACATACCAGCAGTAGGCTGGAGAAAATCATCTTCATGACAAGTGCCTTACAGCTGTGGATGACAGTGCCATAGAGGCAGAGAGTAAGCAACTGTCATGCAAGCTATTTAGTTGAGCTAAACTACAGAGCAGGACACAGTCCCAGGTGAATCAGGGGACTGAAAAGTGCAAAGACTTTTCATAAAGCACCTCCAACCCCCCCTTGAGAATCACAGACAAATAAATCACAAAGAACAACAAGAAAGGAGCTTTTACTCCCCATTTTTTGGAAAGCCGTCCCTCTGACCAGCCGCTGGGACTGGGGGGGGGATGTGCTTTGGGGTGACACCCTTGACCACACGGGTCAGCCACGTGCCAGCAAATTTTGGTGTCGCCGGCCGCACCGGGCTGCAGCCAGTGATTACGGCGAGCCTGGCCGGCTCAGGAATGGGGAACGCCCTGCCCTAATAAATTCTGCAGCCACACTACTCTGAGTATGCACCACCAGGGTCCATACGTGGATGAAGGAGCAAATTTACCAGGAAGGTGAATAAGCAACTGTCCTCTCTGAGTCACTGCGGAGCCTCGTGGGTGTTTCTGGGCACTACAAGATCCTGCTTTGCACAGAGGCACAAAGCTGAGGTTCTCCAAGATACACAGAGTAGACAGGTACTATCTATTGTTAATGTAAAGCCAATTTAATTAAAATATACCTGGCTAAATATCTTAAACATAAAGGGAATTTATTAATAAATCACACTCAAATGCAGGCATAAGTAGAACCTCACACTGGGTGCAGTGATTTATACACATAAGCAAAATAGATCAGTCTCACATTTCTAGAAAAGGACACCAGATGTCTTTGACGTCATCTACATTATCTCTATTTTTAAAAGTTACTCTTTTCCATTTGCTGCCAACTCAGAAAGTCCAATTTGCCAAGATAATATATCTAGCGTGGATGAAGATTACCAAACTTGAAGTATCAGTCTCTTAGCAACCGTAGTACTCTTTGTATTAAAACGGAGCACAGTGAAACTGTCGTCTTCTGTAGCCTTTTATGCACCTAATCAGTGAATTCCCATTAAAGACACAATATTGGAAAAATGGCATTTAGGATTCTAGATGCATACAGAATATATATACACACATATATTCCATATTCTCTCTCCACAGAAGGATAGCATATTTATAGTAGGTAGACATGTCAGGGAAATATGTGGCATATCTTATTCATGCAAGGAACTAGATAAGAAATAAGAAGCTGAATGTAACAAAAGGTGCAGCAAGAGCCAATAAGGGGAAAAAAAATCATGGAAAGAACTTTTTCTTCCATCTGGGACTGATTCAAATGGTGGCCTTTAGGCAGTGGGCAGGGGTGAGATAAAAGAAAGCCTCCCTTTTCTTGTCTGCTATGCTTTCAGCCCAGTGCTGGAAAAGCCATTTGATGCCTCCCTTTCTCCAAGCCCACAGTAGTTGTGGAAAGGGCTTTCAACTCCCACATTCACATCTGCTTCTTCTAGCCCAGCACAGAAGCTCACGCTCCTGGTAAGCTTTCCTTGGGTAAATAACACTTCAAGGTACTCTGCAGGAAGATATGGTGTCGCAAAAGTACGTGAAACCGTTCTGAATGTAGAAGGGATCACACAAAGCAACTTCTTTCTCTGGGTCACCTATCCTTGTGGAGCTCATGTGCTCCCTACCCAGCAATTCCGGCCATTTTCTTTCACAAACATGGAGAAAACTTCAGAAAACGAAACGGAAACATGTCTCCTGACACAGTAGTTCAATATAGATAGTCTAACATTGGTTTCCTACCTCCCTGCACCCTTGCAGGGCTCTGGTCCCATCTGAAGACCAAGCCATACCTTCTCCCTCTGTCCCCCAGGACTCAGCCTGAAGGTGCCTTGACCTGGCTGAAATCCCTGTCCTCCCTGACCACAGTGTGAGCAGGACCAGAGCCATGGGTTCTGCACATATGAAGACCAGGAGACAGGACCAGTTTGGGAGTTTAGGCATCAGGTACATTCCTCTGCCATGGGCTCTTGCAATGAGGACCCTGGTGGCTAAATCCACCAGCCTGCACTGCAGACCGGACTCACCTCGATGGCTGGTAGTGGCCAGCAAAGAGTGAGAGCAAGGAGCACATTTCCTCGCACTGAAACCATTTGAATTGAAGCTCTGGACTGAAAGGAGAGGGAGCAGCTCCCTGAGCTGCGTTGTGCTCCTTCCCGCTGCCGTGCAGCCACATCTCACACCACAGCCCCATCCCGCAGTAGGGCTGGCTGAGAGCGCATCCCGGTGCTCCCAAGCGCTGACTGTCATAGGTCATCCAGACCTCCAGATCAGCAGCTTATTGCTCACCAGGCACCACCGATCCTGCAAAAGGGGATGGAAGCAAAAGCCTCAGAAGAAGCCCGCAGGCAGGTGCCTGCTGTTCCATCACCGTGCAAACGGCACAGACAAATCCCTGAAGCTTTTACAAACATAGCGGGACTTATTTTCTTTTCCTTCTCCCTTGACAGATAAAAAGAAAAGGAAATCAATTCCACCCCTACTCTGTTTCTGCTCTGATCTCGGCTCCTCCAAGTATTGCCAGCCTTTCTTCTACAGCACTCACAATAGCAGCCCTTGTATAATTTCACTGTATCGCTGTGGTTGTTATTTATGTCATGATGATTGCATTGCATTCAAGGGCAGAGGGAAGAGATGGTGAGGTCCGTTTAGATTTACAAGACGGAGTAGCTTCCCCATTTTCAGCCAGCTGTGTTATTCACTGTGGTTTTACTTACTGGCACATGAAAAATGATTGTGAAATGATCTAGGGCTGACTGTACAGAACTTGATTTCAAATGCACTTGAAGTAATCAATCTGACAGCGGGCTTCGAGGACTGCCACACAGGTCTGCTATGTGCATACTTCATTTGTTGTCTCAGGCTACTGAGGGGGGAGCAACTCACGAGAAATTCTGCTGATAGAGAGCTATGAAAAGCATATGGTTCAGTCAAGCTGATCTGTCCCCTTGTTAAAGAAACCTAGGTAACTTTATGGTATCAGAGGCAAATGGCTTTACCTTGTCCTGATTGATTGCTTTTTTAAGGCTGTTGGAGCATTGGGCCACCTACCAGTAGGCTGTAATAAAGTTGAACCAATAACAGAAGTGGGGAATTGGAAGTGTTTTGGTCCTAGCCCTATATTTGATAAAACTAAGCATCATAACATGTACTGATTAAGAGCCTGCTATCGAGCCTGGATTTTATAGAAGTCCGGACTGGAATCCAAAGCTCTGGGCATAGTTTTTGGTTTTTTTTTCAGAAAATATAAGATTATGTGTTCCTTCTTTGTAACAACCATGCTTTTAAGAATAGAGGTGTTTGGAGTGTGGCCATCAGTTTTGCAACCGAAGTTAAAAAAAAAAAAGTATGAGTATGGCTGTATATACATACATTTGGGGCATGGGGGTATATATGTTAAAAAAGAAGTATATAAGCATACACACACAGAGTGTTACTCTTTGTAAGAAACCAAGTTGTGTAAGTGGATTTTGAGCAACTGTTGACTTAATTAAAATGTGGCTGGTTTTTTTTTTGTTTGTTTTTTGTTTTGTTGTAACCTGAAAAGAGTATACTCCTCCAAACCTGCTCTTTCAGATCCAGGTACCAGAGGTGAAATCATTGTGATTAGCAAATAGAGGCACGTTCTTCTAAGAAGAGAAGCAGAGCAAGCAAGATTATTCCTACAGGAGTCATTCATTACCTAGTGGTTCAAATGCTGTAGAAAACAGGTCAGTACTAAGCTGTATTACAGAGAAAAATTAAAAAAATACATAGAGTTGGCCTACGATCCTAGAAAGTGTAAGTATTCTGTTGGTGAGAAAAATAGATAAATGCTGAAAATCAGCATGCAGTCTAGGAAATGGGATAGCAAATAGATCAAAACCACCTTGTCATAGGAAATGTTATGATTATTTTTCTGTTTTGAGATGTGGACCATTTAGCCACTTAAATTCTCTCCACAAATATGTAAGCACTGCACTTTTTTGGTAAACAGCATTCATGACTTCAGCTGTTCAGCTAGTAAGTATTATCTAGCTGATTTATTGGAAATCTAGTCAGGAGCAGAAGGAAGGGAAAGATGTTGGTCACATCTTGCACACTGTTTACCTCACTTCAGGCATACCTCATTTTGTATTTCCTGTTTCACTGCCTAGACTTTAGTTATAAATGGCTAAGTAGGTAACAGAATTGTTCATAATGTAGTAATGACTATAACAAAAAAGTCTGTTTTCAGCCTGATCATACCATAGTAAGATACATAAGTACGTGTAGAACCTCAGCCCTGGTTGAGTAATCTGTCTAAAAGTTAATGAATTTTTTTTTTTCCAGTTTGTTCTGTGACTTCAGAAAGCAATTAATTTCTCTTCTTCCAGAGCCAGCAAGCGGGCAGATACCTTATCTTCTCATCCCACCTGTAGTATGCTAGATCCTGCTACCAGCTGAGGACTATCTCCAGGAATACATTTGGTTACAAAAATCATCTATTGGTGAGTGGTGTGTGGGGGTTTGCCTCTTTTAGCAGCCATATTATGCAGATGTTCCTGTATTTTTATACTTCTGCGTTACCAGCAATACTGTTTCCTTAGTGGAGGGGAAAAAAAAAAAAAAAAAAAGTCTCTTAATGGCCTTGTCACATTGCTGTTAGCGATGAGCGTATCATAGAGCTTACACCAGTATGATCCAAACTAGGAATTCTCTGTGGTTTTGATTGCTTTGTCAGATACAGGGCAGCAAAACTGAACTTTGCAGCCACAGCTGTGGACTTAGGTCAGAACAGAAAGGACTTTTGTAGTTCTGCTTGTCCAGAATAAAATGACATTGCCATCTGTGTTCTTCTGCATCTCTTGCACATTAAAAACTTGCTTACCTAAGGCAGTCACGAACCTGTCTCAATTTAGTGACAGCAGACTACATGGGTCTGGATAAGTGTTAGAAATACTAGGATGCATTTTTCCTCTATAAAATTATATTAATACCTAAAGTGCTGTTTTATTGGAAGTGTATTGTTTGACTTAACGCTGGCATTGTGTAGGTAACGTACTGTGAGGTGTTACTGTAGCACAGAAGCATTTAAATATCAGCCCTGGTGGTTAACTGATGTGTAAGCAAGACGCCTGGATTTTATTTTAGAAGATGTGCTTTTTCTTTGAAGTTTAAGTAACTTAGATAGATAGTCTAATTTTCAAAAAGAAGTCATTTAAGAGTGGGAAAAGAAGATGCTATCTCAAACATAATTATCTGAGTGTCCGGGTCAGAGAAATGCAGTGTAAGTCTGGGGTTGACCTGCAGTGACAACCAACGTTCCAGGGGGTTGTCCAAGTATTACCTCCAACATCAGAATTACGTGATGCAAGAACAGTGTTGAGGGCTGTTCTGCCACTCCAAGAGTCACATGCCTAACTTGGAGAATTACTCATTCCTGTCCTCTACAGTCATTTTTCTATTCCTGCACATAATTAATGGTTTTGCAAGCAAGGGCACAGGAAGAGTGTGTGGGTGGAATAAATTTATTGCACTTCTCCAGAATGACTGTGAAATAACTCTTATGTCAATAATCTTTATTTTACATTTCTTCAGTAGCAACTCCAGCAACAAAACGAAGTTGGTCAGGGTAGGGAAAGTTGTACAGTTCTCAGCAAAATACACACAAAATCAAAGCTAACAGGCTGAAGTAAAGTATTTCTACCTCAGCGTATCACTGCATGGGCTATAGCATTTTTTAACTACTGCCTGCATTGTTGATGTGTTATTAAATCTTTATTAGAGGGTGAAGGTGAACAACTTTTTATAAAGACTCGAGCAGAGGCATGAAAAAGCATTGTCTTCCCTGAGTTGTATTGGCTAAGTGCTAAAGACAGTGACCAGGGGGGAGAAAGCTGTGTTACTGTTGCCTCTCATCAGTGAATTTTTTTCCTCCCCAGCTTCTGAAAGTTGAAGACTGAATTTGTTTTCATTGCTGCAGCAGTCACACCTCTGCAAATGAAACCAGGCTAAGCGTGGTAAGCATACTGTCTTCGTAAGGCTCACAATCTGAAGAATGGTGCAGAATTTGGTAAATGGCACTATTATGTTGTCTTGTCTGCTTATAGCTTGTGTTTGAGTTAAGGATTTGAGTGAAAACTGGAGACTTGCACTTACTCTCCCCATCCTCTGAAAACTATTTTTGAGTATGACCCCTGGAATCTGAGTTATATTTATTCACTGAGTAATAATGTTAGTGGTGCCAATAGCAATAGGAAGTCCACAGTAAGAGTTCTGAAATTATATAAAAATAGTTGGGTTACAGTAATAAATAACATCATTTGCACTTTTAAAAAAGACAAAGTTCTGATGCAGTTTATTTTGGAATGCTAAATGAGGCAATATGCTTCTTTCAGCTACGTCTGTACATTACTCCTAGTAATCAGCACCGTGTACGTACCCTTAGGAGAAGACTTGGCCTCACCTATAGATGAGTGAGCAACTTCAGTCACCATAATCAAGAGGAGCACGGTATCAGGAACAGTATGGTAACATACTGGAATAACCTCAGCCACTTATGGTCCATGGTACTTGTATGCATCTAGGCTAGTAGTACACTTTTCAAAGGGTTAAATAATGTTCTGTTTAATCATTGTCAAAAGAACAGGTTAAGCGTAATCCAAAAGAAATAAACAGATACACAAATTAGATCAGTTACCTACTGTGGCTGCCTGTGTTCCCATACATCAAAGGGTGTACTATCAAACTACTTTTCAGGTGCTTGCATGTCAGCTCCTTATATAATTGTTACAAAACTTAAGCATTCAAGCCATTCTCCTGTAACTTCTCCACAGAGAGTGGTGAACTAGTTTTTATTTTCCTTCCCCATCTACTTACCATCTTTAGCAGCTAGATATTCGCTGCTTTAAAAAAAAAACTTTACAGGGGAGAGAAGGAGGCAGTCTGGGTAGCAGAGTCCAACAGGACCGACATGTTAAAGCACTGTTGAGCCAATGCACTTGTTGAATTCTACATTTTACTTAAAAATTATACAGAAAAAATATACAAAAGTGGTGCATTAAATCAGTTTCATTTGTGTAATGGACCTTTATGGATTTTGATTTCCAGTCACAGACCACCTCATGGCTTTCTCATTAAGTGACTGTTCACTTCCTTTTTTTTTTCTCTTGTGAAAATTGTTATAGAGAGGGCAGAGAGGACAGACAACAGGGGACACAATGAGCTATGGTGAAAAGAGGCATTGAGCTAGGCTACGGCTTTTATGGACCCCAGAAAAGACCTTTATAGGCAACTGGAGGAGCAAGACTCTGTGGGACTCACCCAGGGAAAAGGTGCCCTGCCAATCTGTACAAATATGAATCAGAAAGAAAGTTTTGGGTCAAATCCTTTCTTCCACTGAGTTCAGTGAATTCAAGGCATGTTTTACTTGCTCATCTTCTGAGTTCATATTCATAGCCATATGTGAGTTCTAGTGATGGAAAATTCAAACTGAGGAGGTAATTTGAGTAGAGACAAGAATGCCTCATATTTACTAAAAAATAATAATTTTTTTAAAAAATCCAAATAAAAAGGAAGAACCAACACATGCTCAGATGGTGCCTGTGAGAAAAATCCCAAGGGAATTCAGACTGTACCTGTTCATTTTAAAAAATGGAAGTTGAGCCTAACCACATTTGGAAGCAAACTTTCAGACCAAATTCAGGAGCCTGAAGTTAGACTTCGTTAGTATCACTCCTGTATCTGCATGTCTGCCACTCACACTAATGCAAGATAACACTGTTTAAACATGTCTACCCTATACGGCATTGCAAGCATGTGTTATTCCAGCATAGCGCCCCAAGTGATTTTTTTAATTTTCTTTTGGCCAGAGCATGTTATGGCTATTAATTCTGACATTTGGAGATCACTTCCCATTGGTTCTTGAAAGCTTTATGAAACAGGGCTATAAAAAGCACTGATTAATAATCCCTAGTCTTGTTTCATTCTTGGCATTAATCTTCCCTAATTCTTATCTTAAACAGCTGATGTCTTTGTTTGCACCATGGCTTTTTGGAGGGAAGTTAAATTCTATTGTTTTATCTGTCTAAAGCTAATATAGCAGTGGAGTATACGACACAATACATAGCATTTACAATTGATTAAACAGTGGAGCAAATTCCACCTCAATCCAATGTCCAGAAATTCCATCGTTTCTGGAGATCAGATTGAACCAGAATCTGAAATCTCTAAAGTTGCATGGTCTAGAGGGTTTATAAGTGAAGTGTGTATAATTCAGGTTAGAGGTCAGATCAGACTAAAAAGTTATGAAAATACCTAATCTCAGCCATTACTTTGGGGCCAAAAATTGGGTCAGCAGGCTGTAAGACTTTGCCACAGTAAACTCTGCTTATTCTATGACACAACAACAACAACAACAACAAAACCCAAAACAAAACACTAAACTGACTATACTGAAACAGGACAATAATTTGTTTTTACAGAATCTTTTCTTGTTTTCCTGGGGAGTTGTTAGAGCTTTGACCTGATGTTTGAAAACTTGCTGCTGATGCATCATTTCAGGATTCTCTTTTTGATGCACAACTGATTCATAAACTACAAAAGGGACAAGGATACAAAGTTAAAGGGGAGACCAAAGCCACAATATTGTAATTCCATGCAGAGGTCTATATTTGGGAGTTATTTACATATTTTTTTTTCATTCACAAAACTAGCTAGAACTGTGTTGGTTTTGGTGGCCCACAAGCTGAATACTTTGACTAAGTAAATAGCAATCCTCAGCTGGGGGAAAGCTGGATTAATGCATCTTTCTAGGTAGTGGAAATCACAGTATCTGTAGGGGGAAAAAAAAGTCAATTTTTCTTAAGTTTTCTTCTCTATGAATTGGATAGCTAACACTACTTAGATCAATCCTGGAAAGCCGGATTCAGATTTGGTTCCCAAATTTCATGGATAATATTAAAAAAATTTGGAACACCCTCATAAAAGAACTATAAGAATTGTCTGATATTTGGGAAACCTGCCTTCTGGCATGCTTGAGCTGTTGCTTATCCATGGAGGAGTTAAAGACTTTTTCTAATCAAATTCCATAGCTGTCTACATTAATTTGTAATACTGAAGGCTCTTATATCAATAGAAAGAGAAAATAATAGAAAGCTGTAATGATGGAAAACAAAGAGAAATTCACACTAAAAATTCCAAGCAATTTTTGTCACTGAACAGTCCTTCAGGACTTCAATTCTTTAACACTGATTTGTATGCTTTGCTCAAAATATACTGAAACTTGAAAACACATTATGGGCTAGCTACAGGAATTTCAGAACTCTTTGTCTTGGGACATGTAAAGACTAGCTTCTTTTGAGATTCCTACAAATTTTAGAATCACCAAGTCTTAATTCTTAATTCAGAACTGCATTTTCTGGTTATAAAAATCATGACCAGAATGTGGCCTAGAAATTGCTATTCTTATCGTGCCAGTGAGACTGATCTAAGATCCACAGGCTCCGAAAGATTTTTCATTTACATGCTGCATTTAATACACTGCTCTCTTTGCCAGGCACTCAAAGAAATGCACTTTGACTTTGAACTTTATTAGCTCTATTACCATATTTTCTGAGTCAGTCTTCTTGCTTTGTTTCAGCAATTTCCATTCCTTTCATCTATCTGTGAGATTTGTGGTGCAAACAAATCAATTTTCTGGGCTGTTGCTCAAGTTTTTACAGGGAGAGGTATCTGCAGTTGTGGTAACTGAGAGTGGAGGAATTTGAAGTGGGACACATGAAGACAGTAATTTCTTCCCTTTTGGTGGAAAAAATTACTCCTCTGCTGTTTTTTTCTTCTTGGTTATCTGAGGCTCTGTACTCAACATGACTTTTGTCAATTAGGTGTCCATCAGCAGATGGACAAATACTGAATATAAATGGGGAAACAAGCCTTCAAGTTGCTATGGGAAAAAGGCTTTGACTCAGTTCTCAATTCTGCTATAGGCTCCATTGGTGAGTTTATATAAACCCCTCAATTCTGTATGCTTTACTTTCCTCCTCCATAAAATGGGATTAGAAATATTTTCTGTGAATACTTTCCATGATTTACTTACAGTTAGCAATGTCTGCTATCATTTCTCTTACTGTATACTTTGCTGGAAAATTCATGAGAGTGCATAAAAAACATGAGAACAACCCAGGATTTTTATTCATCCAGGCATCCTAGCCTCTGTTCTAGTCATTATATTCAGTTGACTGAAGGGCGCTATTTTGTTGTACTTTGTAACAGCACAGAAAAGTAGAGAATATAATTGTATTATTTTCACACTTAAGAGACCTAGCCAGGGACTTAGTACCTACTGGTACTGATCATTTACAAAATAAAGCAGCTATTACTCCACAGAATTTACAATCTCAGTATAAAATAAGAGCTGAGAAAGAAAGAAGTTTGATGAAACAATAAAGCAATTTAATTGATATTGCTGTCCACCCTTGTCACGTGCTTTGGTGCCCCATAGCACCATAGGAAATAATCTGTGAAACCAACTTCAGTTTAAGATATCTAAATTTAAGCATCTGCATGAAGGTGTCACCAGTGAACTAAGTGTCCACGCTCCCATTATAGCCAGTGATGTGAGGCATACTGCAAATGGCCTCCAGCTGCCTCTTCTAGATGGTGAGTATCCCTTGGCATAAGTACACACACAAGACATGGCTTACCTTTCACTGACACTGGAGCTTGCTGAGATTAATAGAAACACACCAGTGTGAAACAGATACCAAGGAGACAAAAGTCAAACCTAAAAGATCTGGGAATCTTGCTGTATTGCTGTAAACGGTATCTTTGCTAATTCCCAATACATTTATGATCACTCGGAAATGCTCTTTTCTAAAGTGCAACATGAAGTACATGGAGCAATGATATCTTGTACAGCATACATGACTCGCTTTAAAACTGTCAAAGAGGATTTCTTTCAGACTTTCTGGAAAGCATCAAGTACCTCAGACAATTTGCTGCCAGGGGCAGTGGTAACTATACCTCTGGATTTGTTAAGATAAAAGAAATATGTCATGCTGTTCACTGTTGTAATGTAGTGGGCCTGTTAAATGTTGCAAACTTTTCCCAAACACAAACAAAAAAGCACAAAATGAAATGTAAAGTAAATAAGGGCCTTCTTTCTGTCTGCCATGTTCTATACTTTTATATATTTCAAAGGACAAGATACGGCCTATTATTGAAGAAAGACCCCAATAAAAGGAATTTAACAGACTGTCATGGAACTTCATCTAAGTGCCTCTCACTTTTTAAGCATCAAAGTGGCAACAGAAGAGTTCAGAATGGAGCTATATTATGTTTTGAGATTGCTGATATACAAAATGCCTGTGAATCATCAGATGAGTGTTATTTTTCTGCACTAGGA
>JANZLP010000001.1:6185090-6195134 GCA_026930925.1 Chelictinia riocourii | reverse complement strand
AGAGAACAACCCAGTTGTCTTGCTTTCAGAGATGGCTGCCTGGTCATCTATGGCCATGTATTTCTTTTCTTCAACAGCTGTATAAATTCCCCATACCTAGTAATCAACTGAAGATAAAAATAACACAAATCTCTTCATGCTCTCCACAACAACATTTAAATTTACATACTATCACTATTCAGTATTTAATTTTCCCTGGTGTCTTGGATATCAGTTATCTATTCAAACAAGTTGTTACAAAACAAGCATAAACTTCTCCTAAGGAGGCTGTAACACTAGAATATACATATTTGCACAGGCAAAAGGAAAGTGGTTACCGGAGTTCATCTGAGCCTCTATGCCTAGTTTCTTGCACTGTCACATTATTTTTCCTTGGTTATTTCTTTGACCATTTCTACTTTATACACTATTTATATAAGGCTGTCCAGAAATGCACAGTGTTCTTAACCAATTATTACTTTGTCTCCTCCAAATCCTTACTAATACGGCATATTCTTTAAACACCATGCAGGAAAAAAATACACAGAGCATTTAAGTGGCTTCAAATATCTAAGAGGCAGAATACATTAAAGTGCTAAGGAAAATAAATATAATTCAGTATTTATACAAAAAGCCAACAGAGTGTTAAACCTCAGTATGAACAGCAAGCAAATAGAACAGAGAAATCAAAGGGTGAGCTGAGAATGAATAGATCATCCTTGAGATGTAACACATTTGCTAAATTTTCTATTTGTTTTAGAAATATGCGACAACTGCTAAAACAGAATTGTACAGTCATCAAAGCATTGAACCTGTTCAGATTCTATTGAGATGTCTCTTTAGAAAACAAAATGGGCTTACCGATGACTAAGTTTAAGCCATATGATATTGTTATCACAGATCAATGTTTTTCCAGCCTGTAATACACAGGTTCCTGACGATCCTTATACTCCTCCCACAAGGGTCAGCAAAAGGTGAGTTAAAAAAGCCTGTGGGCAGGAGCCTTACATTCACTACATGGAAGGATGCACCCCCACTGGAAAATTTTAGAGTTCATGTATCCAAAAATATTCAAACCCACTGCATTAAACAAATGGCACTTTAGTAACTTCACTGCTACACAGGTTTCTTATGAGTATAGGGAACCCCTAGATTAGCTCAGATAAAAGCAAGCTTATGTAGGCAACACATTCTGTAAGGCAACTGGCAAGCTTCAAAAATGACTGTATAAATATGACACCACATAATATGACACCCTTTTCCTCAGTGGAGCTCCTCACATTTGAGGGAATGCAACCACATCTTCTTGCTCAAATAAAGAAATGTGTTTCAGATATGCAGGATAAATGAGTTACAAAACCAAAAATCAGATTCTGGAAATCTTCCATTTCCAGAGCTGCCTTCCAGATTTCACTCATTAACCTTTCAGCTGCTTTTGTAATCACATTTCATTGCTGTGAAAATGCTTAAGTTGAAGTTGCAAGTGCAGCACTGATGTAGGCTGCAAAGCACTTATGATTAGGAGACTACTTGGAAAAGGAAAGAATGTGATCACTCCAAGTAAGGTCAAGCAGGTGCAACACAGCAGAGCTCAGCAAATGAGTCTATTAATGACAAACTGATGGGATAAGAAGCAGTCACTTGATTTAGCTGCACTGGTATTAAAGGGTTAGCAGAGGTAAAATACACTAATATATATTTACAACTCTGAAATCTGTTCTTTCAAGATATCTCCTATAGAAACAGCTCAAATTAGCAAACAGATTTCAGTCTTCACAATCACATTCAATTAAAATTCACTGTCAGCATGTAGCAGGCTGTATTGTTATATTAGTTTTAGATGCAGGTAGATAACTTTCAACTTACACTTTAATACTGCTTGCTTATGAGTGGCATATAAATCATTAAAAGAGGTTTTATAGATTAAGGAATTGAAAACTCATTGTTAATAGTAATATTTTGCCAAATATTATTATAGCAAGGCAAAATGAACAGACTATTTACATGGTTTAGCAAAAGAAATCCCAATTTATACATAAAATTGATCTCCTTTGTTTTCATTTCAATGATTGGATCACATTAGATTGCAACAGATCCTCCTGTTGTTACGTTTCTCCCAAGAACAAACCATATAGCTAGTAGTTATTGATCTGGCTGATAAATCTATCCAGTGACCACCATGTAAACAGATTAACTATGGTTCATAACCGTCAAAAACACACTTGCTTTCCACAATTTAGTAGTAGGCACAGCCTAACACTAGTCTTGTACTTTTTTGCCATTACAGTACTACAAGAGACCAGGTAAAGACAGAGGCCGACCTCATCCTTCTCTAGGGTACAGTCCAGAGCTCTTTTAGGAGAATCCATTTCCATTTCTCTTTTATAGATGGAACAGCCCAAGCGGTCCAAATGCTCTTGGAGAATAAAACAGGCTGAAGCAGGTCAGCCCAGGCTTTTCCTGGTTTAACAGTCCAGAAACAGCATGCAAATCAGGACTGAAGAAGAAATATACAAGGAGTCAGCATAAGATAAAGTATGGCACAAAATAACAAAGGGCTACAAAAGTAGTCCTTTCCTTTTTCAGGAGGACTGCAGCAGATAAGAATAGCTGCAGTATCTCTACAGAGGTCTGTTCTCTACGGTCTTTAGTTTCTCCTGCATTATCAAGCCTAGATGCAGTAACGCCATGACTGTTCCTATGTCATCCCATAGGGAAAAAAAAATATAAAAAAATCTGCCTTTTCCAGGATTGGCAGCTTTGATAACTTACTGCTTTGGTACTACAGGAACTATGATTAATCTAAGAGCTTTAGTTCTGTGACACACCAGCTCCCTAATGGCTGCTTACTAAGTATCATATTGCCTTTTCCTTCCTCAAGCTGATTTTTCTCTAGATACCAATATAATATTACCTGCAAGGAAAAATAACAACTGGAACACATGCTTCTTTAGAAGGCTTTCAGTTTTTCCATAATTTTCTCTATTGTTTCAGAGATATTAAACTCACAAAACTTGATGATTAAAAAACATTCAGTCCAGCTCTATGAGATGGTGTACAACTGTGGCATTCTGGATGGCCATATGCAGTGGTTTCATGCCAAAACACACTTTTAAGCCTTGTACTACTGTGAAGTTTTGTGAAGAAATCTTCATAAGAAGCCCATATAGTTTTTCTCCAGTTCTTACGCCAGAAGAACCTCAACATGCAGCTTTTAAATTTCTCATAGAACAGTTTGAGTTGGAGGGGACCTTTAAAGGTCATCTAGTCCAACCCTCCCTGCAATGAGCAGGGATATCTTCAACTAGATCAGGTTCAACCTGACCTTGAATGTTTCCAGGGAAGGGGCATCTCCCACCTCGCTGGGCAACCTGTGCCAGTGTTTCACCACCCTCATAATGAAAAATTGCTTCCTTATATCTAGTCTAGATCTGCCCTCTTTTAGTTTACAACCCCTTGCCCTATCGCAACAGGCCCTACTGGAAAGTTTGTCCCCATCTTTCCTATAAGCCCCCTTTAAGTACTGAAAGGCTCTCATAAGGTCTCCCCAGAGCCATCTCTTCTCCAGGCTGAACAACTCCACCTCTCTCAGGCTTTCCTCACAGGAGAGGTGTTCCATCCCTCTGATCATTTTTGTGGCCCTCCTCTGGACCTGCTCCAACAGCTCCATGTCTTTTTTGCACCAAGGACCCCAGAGCTGGATGCAGTACCTCAGCTGGCATCTCACCAAAGCAGAATAGAGGGGCAGAATCACCTCCCTCAACCTGCTGGCCACACTTCTTTTGATGCAGGCCAGGATATGGTTGGCCTTCTGGGCTGCGAGTGCACATAGCCAGGTCATGTCCACCTTTTCATCAACCAGTATGCCCAAGTCCTTCCCGCCAGGGCTGCTCTCAAACCCTTCATCCCCCAACCTGTATTGATACCGGGGGCTGCCCTGACCCAGGTGCAGGACCTTGCGCTTGGCCTTGTTGAACCTCATGAGCTTCACATGACCCCACTTCTCAAGCTGTCCAGGCCCCTCTGGATGGCATCCCATCCCTCAGGCATGTCAAATGCACCACTCAGCTTGGCATCATCTGCCAACCTGCTGAGGGTGCACTCAATCCCAATATGTCGTTGATCAAGATATTAAACAGTACTTGTCCCAATGTGGATCCCTGAGGGACACCACTGGTCACCATCATCTCCATCTGGACATTGAGCCATTGACCACTATGCTCTGGCTGTGACCATCCAACCAATTTCACATCTACCAAACAGGCCACCCATCAAATCCATCTCTCTCCCATTTAGAGAGAAGGATATTGTGGGGGACTGTGTTAAAGGCCTTACAGAAGTCCAGATAGATGACTTCTGTAGCTCTTCCCTTGTCCACCGAGGTAGTCACTCCATCATAGAAGGCCACTAGGTTGGTCAGGCAGGACTTGCCCTTGGTGCAGCCATACTGGCTGTCTTAAATCATGTCCCTGCCCTCCATGTGCCTTTGCATAGCTTCTAGGAGGATCTGTTCCATGATCTTCCCAGGCACAGAGGTGAGGCTGACAGGTCGGTACTTCCTCAGGTCCTCCTTTCTACTCTTTTTAAAATTGGGTGCAATGTTTCCCTTTTTCCAGTCACCAGGGACTTCACCTGACTGCCATGACTTTTCAGACCTCATGGAGAGTGGCTTGGCAACTACAGCTGGGAACCCCCCGCAGCCAGAGCCCGAGCCCGAGCAAAAACCACACAAAGAGCTGAGAAGGCTCCAGAACTGGTTTCATCAACTTTTCAAGTAAGTGACTTCATTTTTTTCTTGCTTTCATGCACGTTTCAGGGAAAGATTTAACAGAAGCTGCTAAAAAACGGTCCGCTGTGAACAACTTTAGCCCTCCCCTCCTACCCACCCCTCTCTCTCTCAGACAGGCACCATAACCACCAAGCAGAGGCTAATTCTATCCAAGAGCAGGAATGTGGGCAGTCCTGAGGGCAGCAATTTGGGTATCCGCGTGCTTCCTGTGTAAATGTGCTCAGCTAAAATTTTTGCAGAACACTATGTCCTCTTTAATTTTGTTTCACAATAAATGCGCTCAACTTGTGAAAAAGTGTTGGCAAGGCTGAGCATTGGACATTTGTGTTTTTCCATAGCCTACCTGACAGTGCGTTCAAGGAGACCCATACTTTTCACAGCACACAAATGCACCATACAAAGAAATAAGAAAATACGGGAGGGGCAGGATCCTGTAAACCCAACCATTGCTGCTGGATACAGACTTCTTGTGGAGTAGGCAGCTGTCCATCACTGCAGTGTAGAAAGCATTTTATTGTTCTTCGTCTTGTCAAGTTTTCCCTAGCCCTTAGTTTTTATGGTTTTCTTTAAGAGCTTCACATCGTGTGGATAAGGATCTTGAAATGAAGCAGTCAAACTGTCCAGCCCGACAGCAATCTCCTTCTCACCTTGCCATGTTCTTATATTGTAAACCATTTGTCATTTCACATTTTGGAAAGTAGCAGACAGCCCAGTTTGGTAGCCAGAACTGTAGGCTAGATGATATGGCCTATATTACAGAGGCTGTACAGCTGGCTCAGAACTCTAGATGACTCTTGGGTGAAGAATGAATTTAAGGTACGACCCCACTGTTACAGTGAGGGGACTAGCAAAGGAAGGGTGGGATATTGGAAATTTTCTCTGTTGCATATTCCTAGAGAGCATAATCTGCAGTTCAAAACCACACCAAGTTCCTTTTAAAGGCAATGGAAGATTTGACCAAGTAGAGAATGAATAAGGCCTTCAGCAGCTGGCCACATGACTGATTCTGAAGGGGTTTAAAGGGAAGGAGATGTTGCAAATTTTAAGACAGAAAGATCTGTTAGCATGGTTGGTTTGTGGCGTTGCACAGTTCCCTGTGGTTCACTACAGCAAACTACTGGCTTCTCACAACAGCCATGGGAAGCTGCCCTCATAGGCATATTGATCTTGCTGACTGCAGCAATTCTTGCATCTCTCCAATTTCAACATGGTTTTGCACCTTTCTGTCTCCACCCCTCTTTATCCCATCTTTTCACAGACGGTCTAGGAGGCCCCTAAATCTCTCCGCAAAGTTTGCAGAGCCTCTTTTAGGATTTAAACCTCAGCTACTTTGTTTTCAAGACTCCTGCCACATTCCTGTTGATCTTTAATCAAGTTATATGCAATGGTCAAGAATTTATGTCTGAATTACACTGTCTTTTTGCAGTTTTCACTTCCGAACTGAGGGTGGAACTGTGAAAAGTAATTCTGAGTCTCCCTTCTCAACTGCTACTGAGAATAAGGCTTCACTGGCCCCTTCATCACCATCTGCTACTTCTGTCACCATGGCAAGTGCTCCTGCCCTCGACGTGCCCACTCCAAGTCCAGCTACTGTGCCCTCTGCCCCCACACTGCTAGCTTGGAAGCAGCTGGCTTCAGCTATACCCCAGATGCCTCAGATCCCAGCATCAGTGCCTAACCTGGCAACTTCACCCTTGGCAACGACTTCCCTGGAGAATGCCAAGCCTCAGGTCAAACCCGGATTTCTCCAGTTCCAAGAGAAGTAAGTTGTAAATGATGGCTTGCCTCCTTATGTCCTCTCCAGCCTTGGAATCCCTTCTTTATACCACTCCTGAGCTGTAGTATTACATCTATACTCACCCACTGAGAGACCCTTCTGTCTAGAAAGTACTCTGGGCTTTATCTCACAGAAAATTTACTTCTATAAAGTCTAGAAAATACCTTCGCTTACCCTAGGAAAAAACAGGATTTTCGAGTACATATGGGAGCACTTTTAGGTATGGGTTTACAGGAGAAATAAACTTGCTGACATACCACTGAAACCTTTTTTATATCTCATGATACACAAAAATACATGCGTCTTTGTATGTATTTGCAGTATTTCTGACACTGAAGGCTACAGGGGAAGCACAGCGTCTTTAAAGTTTTCAGCATGACGCTTGACTAGGGCACCTTCAGATCATGCTGCAAGTTTGAGACTTAACTGTGAGTTTCTGTAGCTGAGCAAAAATCAGTGGGCAGCTGAGTGCTCAGTCATGCAAAGGTGAGGTGTTACTGCAGCAAAGTACACAGAACTAAGAGTAGATGTTTACAGATCGCTGAAAAGGAAAGTTGCAGGATTTCTCCTGGATTTGCCCCCAGTAAGCTCTGTGGCCTTTTCCTAGGAATGCCATCTCTAATTCAGTATAATACAGCTTCATTTTTTTTTTCTCCGTGAAGAAGACTGGGGGTCACATAGTGGACGGGGCACAAGTGCTTGGACTCTGCCTTACCAGGAACGGGTGTCTCGGCAGCTCAAGGAATAGGGAGGAATTCTTTCTCACTTCAGATTTGTCAAAGTTTTGCTGTCCAGCCTGCAGTTCTGTACAAGTGTAATGAGTCTCCTTAAATTCTGTGCCTCTAGTTTCGTAGTGTTAGCTTACAAAGTAATTCACAAAGGACGCTGGCAGAGGGTAACCTACCTTGCGGAACTTCTTCTAAAACATTAAAGAAGTTTCACACTGTTGCTGTGATGTTGATGTTATTTGTCTTACACAGACAGAAAAAGGCACAGAAGTTAACGTGGTTTACAGGACACAGGAGTCCAGGACCAGGTTAGGCATTACAGCTTAGTTATTCAGGCTGGTGGAATATTAGCCTCTGGGCTGTGTATTGAAAGTCATTTGTCTGCTTTCAAAGTATATTAATTCTGTTTTGCGTATCCGAGTAGGTATCATTGGTTACAGTGCTTGGGATCCAAGAGATCAATGTTCAGCTACCTCCAATCTGACCTCTGTTTGTGCAGCCAAACAGCCAGAAATCCATGAAATGGGTGGGGGGGAGTAAGGTACCAAAACCATTTAGCTGATTAAATAGGCCACTGCTGATTTTGTCTAATCAGGGGAAGCCCTGGCATCTTGCAGTGCGCATGCCCAAGAGTTTCATTTCACTTAGACAAAATTGAGATGGGAGAAACTGTCTGAATCCACTGAGGTAAGCATCGGCAGAAAGGGAGAAACAGTATCTATCCAGATCTCGAGAGAGCTTTAAATTGGAAGTGTGGCCCTCAAATACTACAGAACCCACCATGCATTGCTGTATTTTAATAATCTTAATCAAGAAAGTGCATTAGCTTGGTGGAATTGCGGTAGTGTTGCCAGCATCAATTTTAGTAGAGAGGAAGGTGGCTATGGGAAATCTGTAGGCCATGTTTGGAACAGAGGCTTCAGCTGGGCTCCCCTTGAATTAAATTTTGGCAAAGAAACAAATGTGTGAGATGAGTGAAGGTGATGATTGGGTTTTGGATGTATTCCAGTGATCCCTGCCTGGCAACGGACTGCAAGTATGCCAACAAATTCCACTTCCACTGTCTCTTTGGGAACTGCAAGTATGTGTGCAAAACCTCTGGCAAAGCAGAATCCCACTGCCTGGACCACATCAACCCCAACAATAATTTGGTGAATGTGCGAGACCAGTTCGCTTACTATTCGCTGCAGTGTCTCTGTCCGAACCAGGTAAGAGCAATTCAAAAGCAGTGTTCTAGCCAGAGTATGTGTGCGGGAGAAGAAGAATGAGAAAGAGCAAGTGGAAGAGAGGCTGTTTTATTCCTGGTCTAACTACAGAACCCTGGAAGGGTCTTAATTACATGGTCTAGCAAAATGTTCGGTTTCCATCAAATTGAAAATCGCAGCGGTTTTATGTTTCTTTGACTTGGGTGAAGCGAACAAGGCAACTAGAATGATGTAAGAGACACAAGACAAAATAAAATAAAATTATATGAAGAATACCAGGGAAAGCCACGAGTTAGGTTTGGGCTATTTCAATGTAGAATAGTGCAATACAGAATTCATGACAGCAGTATAAAATACATGACAGGGAACAAGGTTGCATTGCAGCTTGTGGAAGATAAAATGGATGTGATCTGGAGTATCAGGTCAGGCCTCTCTCTCATGTCTCAGAGGGACAGCGTTAGTAGCGGGCAGATGAGGGTGCATTTGTTTTAGACATGCTTAAAGCAACCTGCCTGTTTGCTCCTCTCTAGCACTGTGAATTCAGGATGCGAGGGCATTACCACTGTCTTCGTCCTGGCTGCTACTTTGTGACTAACATCACCACCAAGCTGCCCTGGCATGTGAAAAAACATGAGAAGGCAGAGAGAAGGGCAGCCAATGGCTTCAAGTATTTTACCAAGCGAGAAGAGTGTGGCAGACTAGGTGAGTTTTCTTCTTCCCTTGTCACCTTTCTTATGTGGTCTGTCCCGTGTCCAGGCTAAGAATGCCATGAGTTAGAGCCTGCGAGTTATGCTTAAGATGTATTTGGTCATTAAATCACTAAACAAGAAATGGAACAGAACAGAAAGGAGTTCCTGATCTGCCTGAGTTGAAGCATGTTTTCCCAAACAGACCCAAGTTAAATGGACAGAAACTGTAATATAGAGGATTATACACACACACCACACACACACACACACACACACATACACACACACACACACACACATATGTATTTGTCTGGAGATACAGCTTCCCCTTTGTTTCTCCTTTTTATCTAATTGTCAAGGCCTTTTTTTGCGTTTGGGTTTTTTGTGTGTGTGTGTGTGTGTGTGCGCGTGTACTTTGTAGTCTTTTGGGCCTACTGCTTGTGTTGGGTGGAGTTTAAGGGTGCTCTTAGGAGTAAAAAAAAGCATAGGGGAAATGCCGGTTCTGAGGAGTGCCTTGTGTGAAAGTCTTTAGCCATTGCCAGTGCGGCATATTGAAAGCCAAAGGGCAAATAACCAGAGACAGAGTTACGGAGAGAGAAGAGCATTCAATAAACTACTCCCTTCTCTTCCAAAACCATTCTCCACAGCCACTCGTGAGCAGCAGGGAATACAGTGCTGTATACGGCCTAAGGAAACACCTGAGATGTGGCACAGCCTCAGACTGTGGCTTGCCCACTTGCCAAAACTATTAGCAGCACTGCAGTAGTTATTAAATCTAAGTGCCTCTAGTGTAAAGCTGGTAAAACAAACGCACAACAACAGACAGTAGAATGCATTCCCAGGGAGATATCTAGAGCTGAAATCCAGGGCTATGAAC
>JANZLP010000001.1:5738258-5750362 GCA_026930925.1 Chelictinia riocourii | reverse complement strand
ATGGAAGTCTTTGTTGGCTTATATTGGTAGCACTTTGAAATGTCTTGCTTGAAACATGCTTTCACAGTGTTTTCTTTTCTTTGCATTTATCTCTGCTCTGCCAGCTTTAAAACATTCTCTCAAAGACTTCTGGGAATTATAGCTTAGTGTGGGGTTTCTTTCCCAAGTAAACATTTGCACTAAGAATGCTATTTGCTTTCCAAAATTAGAATGTGTTGAATTCCTAATTACAGCAACTGGTCTAGCACCTTGTCACGAGAGTATGAGGAAAAACCAACCTGGTGTGAGGTTGCACTTGTACATACACAGTCAAAACCCCATTTTGAGAGAAATGTTGTCCAGTTAACACCATCTTGCCCAAGCAGTTTGGGACAGGAAAAGTGATGGGAAATGTTTTTATGTGTCAAACTAATCTGGGGTGCAGCTTTTCACATGAAAAAGCACCTTAACTTCTAATTTACATGGATTTCAGAGCACATGCACATTTACTTGATGGTTTTCTATTAAGATTAATTTCTTGGGGAGCACAAAGCACAGGCACAAAGTCTGAGCAAGAATACTTAATTTGGAAACAGTGTCTGATTAAAAAACAGCAAAACGTGTTGAGGCTTACAATTACCACAGAAAAACAATTAATTGCATGGCTAGTAGTTTGAGACCAGAGTTCTTTCAAGAATTGCTAGAGTCTGTGAGACTAAGAAACTATTTATAAATGTAAATTTTATACGTGTCAACTACGTACATATGTCAAATATAAATTTATATTCAATTAAGCAAGCAACAATCAAGAACATTCATACAGATACACTGAGGCTGAGACCAAATCTAAGAATTGTCCTGGTTTCAGCTGGGATAGAGTTAATTTTCTTTCTACTAGCTGGTTTAGTGTTATGGTTTGGATTCAGTATGAGAAGAATGTTGATAACACACTGATGTTTCCCGTTGTTAGACTAAGTCAAGGATTTTTCAGCTTCTCATGCCCAGCCAGCAAGAATGCTGGAGGGGCACAAGAAGTTGGGAGGGAACACAGCCAGGGCAGCTGACCCAAACTGGCCAAAGGGCTATTCCATACCATGTGATGTCACGCCCAGTATATAAACTGGGGGGAAGCAGCAGGATCACTGCTCGGGAACTAATTGGGCGTCAGTCAGCAAACAGTGAGCAACTGCATTGTGCGTCACTTGTATATTTCAATCCTTTTAGTATTACTATTGTCATTTTATTAGTGTTATCATTATCAGTTTCTTCTTTTCTGTTCTATTAAATCGTTCTTACCTCAACCCACGAGTTTTACTTCTTTTCCTGATTTTCTCCCCCATCCCACTGGGGGGGGGGGGGAAAGCAGTATGTGAGCAGCTACGTGGTGCTTAGTCGCTGGCCGGGGTTAAACCACGACATAAGCCCAGGCCATTATCTTAATGTAAATATCCCTTGTTCGTTGGTTGTTTTTTTAAAAAAATCATTATTTCATGAATACTTGCTCTCTTCAGGCCCAAATCTTAATAGTTGCTCTGGAAGAAGAGTTGAGTTTGCATGTGACATTTTTATAGCTCCTGGGCTCTTGCCTACTTCACCTTTGTTTCTGCTTACCTCTTTGGCTTTTTGTCTGCTTTTTAGTACAAGAGTCTTTGGTATCTGAAGAGATCATGCATAACCTGGATACGTGTGAGGTGACGGTGCTCGGAGAGGAACTAAATCAAGAACAAGAAAGCCTGGAGATTGACATGACACGATTACAGCAGAAAGGCATTGAGATGAGTAGTTCCAACCTGGGCATGATAATCACAGGTAAGGGTTACTACTACTTCTGGTCTTTTTGTAGGAAGGGTCTGAAGACAATGATAACAGGAACAGTGTGCTAGAGAGATGGTTTATAACACCTTACTCCAAATACCTTGGTTTTCATGGGAATTTCAAGCTCAGAAGTGTTACAACTATTTTGTGGAAAGCTGTGATTCTAGAAGATACATCATTCTAGAACCTCCTTTCTGTTCTTATCTCGTGTCCCAAATTGCAGGCTACCTCTGCACTGCAGAATTGAAGTACACTTGGCCCCAGAAAAGGCTTGTTCCTTGCACAGAGAATCCAGTGCCTAGGAGCATGCATCATTCCTTTCTGTTTTATATTCAGAATATGTTAATGTGTTTGAAAGAAAGACTCCCCAAATCCCTTTAAAGACTAACTGGGACTAGAATTTTATCACAAAATCAATCCACAGAATTTCAGTGGACTCGCATCTATATGTGTCTATGGTGTTACCTTTTTTCCCGCTACCTGAAAGTCTGTCAGCCAGAAAACTTACTTGAAGAGAGGGCGTAATAGTTGGGAAGTATATGATGTCGTACTAGTCTTTTCCAAAGTAATTATTTTACTTGTTTATTTCTCTCCACAGGGGTTGATACCATGGCTAGTTATGAAGAAGTTTTGCATTTGATACGCTACAGAAACTGGCACACTGTTTCTCTCTTTGACAGAAAGTTCAAATTAGTCTGTTCTGAACTTAATGGACGTTATGTCAGCAATGAGTTCAAAGTGGAGGTATGTAAGCTGATCTGATCGTTCTGAGAAGTTTTAGAGCATGGATGGCGAGGAGGATGGAAGTTGTAGTCTCAGCTGATAGATAACTGATCCATTACCGATTTTAGATTTTTGTCCTGTAAATAAATATTAGTAAACGTGCATTTCAGGGTCTATTTTAAATATAAATGTGTTCTTAATCCTACATTTCATCTTTAAATAAGGCTACCTAAACAGGGGTGAAACTGTTGTGCTGTGGAAGAAATAGTATGGCTCATGGAAGTGTGAAGGTGAAAAGGTTGAATTGGAAAGACAGCATATTAAATTTAGCAAAAAAACTAGCAAATAGACTAAGACTTGTGCTACCAGAGACTTGAGTGGCCTTCATGTGAGACTTCTAGGATTCTGCACATGAACTCGCTGGGCCCTTTACTGTTTTGCTTGTGTGATGCTTAAATCACTGTTACTAAGGGCCTACGTAAGAGCACAGACAGGCTAAAATTGCATTTCCTCTGCAGTAGAGTAAAGGTTAATTATTACTTAGTATGCTTATATCAAATACATGGAAGTACAGCAGAAGAAAACATAAAGGACACTAAAATTTCAGGTGATGGAATGTTAAGTTAAATATATTGAGAGGAACTGTCATGATCTCTGCATCTTTCAGCTATGAGCTTGTATTTCTACATTTTGAAGCTGACCAAAGGGATGTCAGTAAAGTTAATTGTATTTACCACTAGCTGGGTGGTTATGGCGGGCTGGGGACCTCCTGTGTTGCAGAATAGAAATTTTTGTATTAAGTAACGTGGTCTTGTTTCCTGAGGAAATTCTGTGAGCCTGAGTTGGGATCTTACCAAACTGTTGAGCTGCAAATGCTTTCCTCGTTCTGTAGTAAACGTGCTCTCTTCCTGTTGTGCAGCTGGTCAGGTGCCCTGTATCACAGTGTTCCACCACAGGAGGGGTATATTTAGCTCTGCTTGTTTGGCAAGGAAATGTGAAATAAGCTGTGCAAATCATGAGCGTGCAGTTGTACCCAAGTTGTACCCACAGTCAGCTATGCTAAGCATGGGTTAAACTTTTAAAAATAGGGGTTTTTTCTTAACCCTTTGACTGTAATATGGATTTTTTTCTTTGCTGTTAGATGAAGATATACAGCAGAATAAGAAAAGATGGGAATGAAGAAAATGGTTACATATCTTTGTATATACTGTTATTTCAGGATTAACATGGATGGCTACCAAATTGGATAATAAACTGGCTTTATCTCTTTTATTCTGAAATACTGGTGTTTGTACACAAACTTGCCAGGCTAACTAAAACAGATTTGCGAAACTGAAGGGTTTTGTGACAAGAAATTATAACATATGAGGAGCTACTGATTGGGATGATTGGCCCCTGAGACAAGCCATTGCTGTGTTGAAGGAGAATTGGATGTCTGCTCCGGGAAATAGATTTGATTTTTTTCTTTCTTTCTCTCTATTTCTTCACAAGTGAACTGTTGCATTTCTGGAGTTCTAACATTTTTCTTTTTGTTCCTAGGTGAATGTTATCCACACAGCTAACCCAGTTGAACATGCTAACCACATAGCTGCACAACCACAATTTGTTCATCCAGTGCATCACACGTTTGTTGATCTCTCTGGTCACAACTTAGCTAACCCTCATCCGTTTTCAGGTAAGAATTCTCAGTCACTGAAGTTCAGCTGTTCTTTTTTTTTTTTTCTGGTGTTAAAATGTCACAGAGGCTTCTTGCTGCAGAGAGGGTTTTGCCAGGGTTTAAACCAATGTGTTGGACTAACGGTCTAAGCAGCTACTTGGTCCTGTTCTGCTGTTGCCCAAGCAAGGAAGAGTGGATTACTAGAGATCAAGGAGATACCTTTTCCTGGGAGCAGGAGAGCTTTCTGTTGGTGTGTGTACATTGGAAAACGGGAGGTGTACTAGTCTTGAGGGGACTGTAAGACCTACGTAAAGGACTGTGAGGAACTGGGACAGTATTTCTTCTGAATAGCATGAGGGAAGAACTGCAGCATTATTCCCTTGATGAGTCGTGGTATCTGTCCTTTGTGTTTTAATTACATTAATTTGGCAGGGTGTCGTAGGATGTGAGAGGAAGAAAAATAGGTATTCTAAAGAGGAATCTGTGTGTGGTGGAATCTGCTTTCCATGTGTTGTCAGTCCTTCAGATTGATGTAATTATACTTAAGGAACGAAGTTTTAGTTCTTACTCTCCAGCTGACTTTTTAAGTGGTCTTAGACAAACTGCCTGTGTAGCTACATACAATATTTGTATAATGCCCTTTTCCCTCTCGCAGGTGATGGGAACAGAGGACTAGTTATTGGCATTGTCTAAGAGTTACTTATCAGTTTCATCTAAGAAACTCCTTTTACTTTCTTGTTGCAGTTGTTCCAAGTACAGCCACTGTTGTGATTGTAGTTTGTGTCAGTTTCCTGGTTTTTATGATTATTCTGGGAGTGTTCCGAATCCGAGCTGCACATCAGAGAACAATGCGTGACCAGGACACTGGAAAGGAAAATGAGATGGACTGGGATGACTCTGCTTTGACCATCACTGTGAACCCCATGGAGGTAAAGCTGGTGTCTCAGCACTTATCAAAAAATGCCCTTTTGCAGCTGTAATGGGTTGGACAGAGTAGCAGAGCAAAACCGACCACTGAACACAGGGTAGAGACATTAATTGTGAAATTTTAATGAATGCGCCAAAGCCGCAAATGCCAAGAGCAATTACGTTTGGGATCTTGTATAGGTTATAGCTTCATAATGCATAATTGGATTTTACAGGTCAGTGTCCAACACTAGTGTTTATCATGCTGCACGCTACCTTGACCATGGTCTGCTTTTTTTCCCAAGTTGTATGAATTTATTGGCGAAACATCTGTGTCCATGATGTTTCCTTCTCCTGTGGTTGACATCTGAATTTTTAGAAAATCAGGAAGAAGAAAGATAGGCAACCTTAATGCTCTTTGTGTGACCCTACTGAAAGATCCTTTTCCATAGAATTTGACGTACTGGATCACATGTCAGCATTAGTTTGTTTAGTGACAGCTTTGATAGCAATGTTACACAGCTATTTTAAAGAGCACTACTTCCTTTTTCTGTTCTGGTTGCCTGCTTTACTGAACTTCTAAAAACAGCAAGGAATCTGTAATAGCTCTTTCTCAATATAGCGCCTTGTGCCTGAATTCAAAAGAATAAAAAGAATTTTGGCCGGTATGATATCAACAGCTAATTTCTGTCTTAACAGACTTACGAGGATCAACACAGCAGTGAAGAGGAAGAGGAGGAAGAGGAAGAAGAAAGCGAAGATGGAGAAGAAGATGACATCACTAGTGCAGAGTCTGAAAGCAGTGAGGAGGAGGAGGGCGAGCAGGAGGAGGACCAACAGAATGTTAATAGACAGCAACAGCTGGAATGGGATGACTCTACCCTCAGTTATTGATTCTAGCTGTTCCCTTTGTCTTTACGTTTCTGCTCTAGAAGACTCCGCTGTAATACACTCCATTGTTACCAAGGATTCATGGTGTTTAAAAAAAAAAAAAAAAAATTCATTCTGGCCAGTAGATTCAACCCACACACATCCCAGTGTTTGTGATATGTCAGCTAGTTCCTGATGCTGTTTCTAGAATTGTAGTTAGCACCTCTTTTCCTTCAGCCATGCCTCAGTGACTGGATATGGTTTTTTTTTACGCTATGTGAGGAACCACCTTGCACTTTTTTCTTCATGTCATCTCAGCTAAGTGACTCTACAGATCCGTAGCCATTGCACATGAATTTCTGAACTGTCTTTTTTGCTCAGTGAAACAAACTTGGCTTTGTTCTTTTTTCTCTTTCTAAAAGATGCAAAGATTGCTTGTTGACAAAGGGTAAAGCTGCTCATTTCAGCCTGTTGATTCCTTTTAATTTTTTTTCCCAAATTAGTGCATGTGTAAAGTGGCAGAATGAGGTTAATATGTAGAAGATTTAACAGACTTTTTAATATTTTGTAAATACATTGGAATTATGTAATTATGTCATTTGTGGTAGTGAAAACAGGGATTGGGGTTTGAAACATGCTAAAGTAAAAAATCATGCAGCATGAAATATTACAAGTCTCATACTACTGCAGCAGGAGCACGGGCACAGTTATCTAGTGTAGATGTTTCCGTAATACAGTGTCATTGGCCTTGACTGCCGTATGTTCGTTCGCTCATGCCCCGCTCTGTTTTTTCTTTAATTTTTCTTTCCTTTTCTTTAATCTCCTTTATTTTTGCAGAGGGAACAGACAAGCTTGTGAGAAACTGTAAAGGCTTTAGGAACCTCTGCAGAGGTTAGACTGCCCTGTGCAGTGCAGTTGTTTGTTTGTTTTTTCTTTTTTCTTTTTTTCTCCAATCAAGTCTTGCCATAAGGGCTTTTAAGTTATTGGGGGAAAAAACACTACTTGGATGGTGGGCAAATCAGTGTGCTGTTGCTGTGGTGTGTTGCCACAGCTCCTATTAATTACAATGAGGCTGCCTGTAGTACAATGATGGTCTGTTCAGACTGCTGACAGGGTGGATTATTCATTTAGTTGATTGATTGTTACATTGGTAACTGAAGCTGGAAAGCCTGAGACCTGTGTACCTGTGCACCGTGGCTACCAGTCTACATAGATGGGTATTTTGGGTTTTTTTTGGCTGTTGAGTTTTTCTCATTTGGTAGTGGGAGGGTTTGGGGCGTAGCTGATATCATTTCTATTAAACACACTCCTGCTCCTTCCCTGTAGCCCCTTGTACAGTAACTTGGACCGTTGGTGTATTAAGCCTTTGTTTACACTTAGTAATTGTGTTTTCCTGCTGGTGAAAAACTGTAGCATAAATTATCCAACCAGAAGACCTTGGGAATCATGTTAATATTATTCCAAGTCCAGATGATTTTGGTCGTTTCTGATCAAAGCTCAGACTTGGAATCGCAAAGGACTTTTCTAAAGAAATAGCTGAAAGGTACGAGAAGTAAGTTATGACCCCATGGTGGAGGGCGCTAGTTTTTTTGTAAGGCAGGTCTTGTTCATTTAACTTTATTTGGTCTTACGCAGAGCCTTGAATAATGAGTATCTGCTTACCTGAGTTTTACATTTGGAGGTGGACTAAACAGAGTAACTTGTTTTGCTTGTAACAGGAGACTAGGACTCCCTTCACTCCTCAGCACGGTAAGCAAAGTTCCAGTTTTTGATCTTGTATGTAGTCTGCCTTTGTTCCAGTGCACAGAGCACACCTCTCGTAGCCGGCTAGTTAGTGGCTGACAGTACACAGCAGGGACGTGCCGCACTGGGGAAGCGTGCTAGAGAGCAACAAGCAAGCCAAAGGGTGGGGCACAAAGGGTCGTCATTCGAAGGGATAAAAGATAAGGATTGATCCAAATGTTTCTGTAGTTTTGATTTTCAGAGCAGACCTATTCTCACCTAGTGATGTGTGTAATGGGACCTAACGGTGGGCTTTATCTGGGGTAACGCGTGACTGCGGAGTGCCTTTTACAATAGTAGATGGACCTGGAAGCAGGGAAGAGAACCCACACAACTCGCTTACCGTTTTTGGGGTTGTTTTTTTATGTAAAATTTTAGATTTCTAAAATGGGGAAATGGTTTTGACTACTTACGTGGTAATATAACTGCTAGTTTTAAGTAAACTGGGAAACTTTTAACTTATGTCTGACAGTTGTCCTGTGTTAATGTGTAGAAGACTTATCCTTCCATATACTGTTGCTGTAGCTGCTGTATTTTAGACCAAAACTGATCATGACTTAATGGTAATACTGAAAGGTTGTAAACGTCCTGATGCAGTTTGTAGCCACTGTGGGTATGACTTTTCAGATGTGTATATTGGTAACAGGTCAGTTTGGAAAGTCTATAAGCTACAATAAATTTCTGGTTCTAAAGGTTGTTGGCATTTCTTTCTTACTGAACAGAACAAAGTTGAAACAAGTTGCATTAACTGTGTGTTAATTTCCCTCGGCTGATGGTTTCATTGATCTCAAGCACAGAAAGACTTCAGCAGCATGTGTGTACAATTTATCAATAATTTTTTTATTTTTTTACTTACAAAAAATGTACCTAAAGCAACTGAAAAGTAAATACTCTCTTACAGAACCACTGTTTGGCTTAAAAAAATACTTCTTTTTTCAAAGGCAACAGAATAAGCACAATCATTTTGTACAGAGTTAAAAAAAATAATCATGGAAACATCTCTAAATAAATAGGAACAGCTATCACTTTGAGCATATTTATAAAATCAGAAGCTACTTAGAGTGAAATGTAATATTTTTGGAAGTGATAAAAGTTTCACTCTTCAGTACAATTCAACTTGCTGAAAACTATCAGGTGAGCTGCTGTTCTGTAAATCTGGAGTCGAAGGCTCTTTGCCGACCCCGTATAGCCATCCGAGTTTCATTCAAGATGCTATTCCAGTGGTGTAAAAGGAAGGTGGTCTACTTGATGACTCACTACTCTTTTTACTTCTTGTAGGTAAGTCAATTTTGTAGCCTGAAAGTAACATCTCTGTAAAACTGTGCTGGATTGAGAAACACCTTTGGAATTGCTCAGTTCTTGCAGTTTATGCTGATACAACTTTGTTTTATTGCACTTTTAAAATGGAAGGACAGATGACATGAGCCACTGCTGCTTTGTATTTCTGTGAAACTGTATCAGGGCCTGAGTTCTCTGGAAACACTACCCCAACAATGGCTGAAGGTACAAACTGTTGTGAATCTGCAAACCAAGCACCTAAGCAGAGCGACTAAGGAGACTACCAGGTAAGACTGCCTTGCTGCCCTATGACAGGCAGGAGCCTGGATTACCAGTTGGTGGCAATGGGTAAGAACTGCTTTTCCATTTATGGCATTGTAGTATGTTTCTTCCCGTCCACAAGACTGTACAAACCACTGACAAGGTGGTTGTGGTTTCAATGCATCTCAGCTCGCACGTGGCCTGATACTTTTGTATACTTTTTGCTCTGTAAGTTAGTTTAATAAGGAAGGAAATGGCACTATTTATCTATTCTCTAAAATGGAGCAAAGTTGTCTGGCCACAGGGAACACTGCAGGCAAACAGTCTGGACCTAGCACCCTGAGAGGAGGAACACAGATCCTAAATCTCTGCCTCTCCCTAGCGAGGGAGCTGTGGTTTAGAGGGGTGCAGGACTGTCCTCTTGCTGTCCAATGACCATGCAAGGAGCTCCAAATCCTACAGTATTTTCTTTTAATACCAAAACAACTGTTAGAGCTTGAGTGTTGGGCTTCTGTTTTTCCTTTTTGCATTTCCTATTTAGTATTTCAGCAGGACCCCTGCCACCCTTACTTTATTCCATGTTTGTGGCAAGGTTTCTATATATTCCAGGAGGCCTGGGTGCAGAATGCTTGGTCTCCACAAATCTGGCTCTTTCTTAAAAAAACCCCCTTGAATTAAAAAAGATGGCATCAAATCATTAGGGGACAACGATGGAACCTTAGAAGAGCATCATCCTAGAGGGCAGGTGACAGAAAGGTTTGATGCACAAACAAGGCGCTTACCAGACGTTCATTGTGTGCGTTAGTCCTGCATTAACTGGGAAGTAGCATCATCGGACCCGTTCTTCTCGGGGAGGAAAATAAGGTGAGCAACAGCATCATCAGATGGTGTACAGCAGCAGTGTGCAGGGAAAGCACAGCCTCGCTCGCCAGCAGTTGTGGTAGAGCAGCTGACACAGCGTAATCTGCTACCCCAGGGAAACGTCTGCATTTGTCCAAGTCGTTACAGTAATGGACTTTTTTTAATCAGATGTGAGATGCACATTTAAATTTAAATTATGATGCCCAGCACCCTCCTAGCCTCTGAAGCAAGAGGCTATATAATCTGGCACAGGAAGAAAAATTCTAACACTTAAAAGAGCTGGGGAAAAAAAAGGTCTAATGGTTTACTCTCATCATTTGTTGACCAGTTCAGTTTCATAATACTGTGCTTGTAATTGCAAATACAGATTCACTGTTTTAAGATTTTATTTGAAACCTGAGACAGTACCTGCTGTTCAGTTCAAGAAAATTGTGAGTAGTATTCTAGATTCAGGAGAACCCCATCAGTGGAAGTAATTTATAACATATTGCAGAGAGCTCATCTTTCACACAGGACAACACTCCAAGACTACAGGAAATATCTTTCAGGGGCTGTGATGCTGCGGAGAAGCCCACACTGGAGCAGGTTTTCTGGCAGGACCTGCGGCCCTATGGGAGTGACCCCACACTGGAACAGAAGAAGAGCGTGAAGGAGGAAGGAGCAGCGGAGACAACTTGTGATGAACTGACTGCAACCCCCCGCTTCCTTTCCCCCCGTGCTGCTCGGCAAGAGGAGGTAGAGAAGTAAGTGAAGATGAGCCCAGGAAAAACAGAGGGCTGCATTCCTGCAGACATGTTCAAGTGTTGCAGGCCTATTTCTCGCTCAATCATGAGGCAAAGGGCTTGAAGGCAGGTTTGTCTAGGGGGGTGTTGCACAGCTTTGACCGCTGTTCCCCATCAGTCTTTAAGTAGATGGGGCAACCAGCACATGTCCAGTTTCTACCTGCACTGCCAGAACTTTGCTTTGTGCTGCTTGTGCCTCTGTGGGTATTTGTACAGAAATTATATGCTTTCATGGGCATTTATGGTGGTAATTAATTTTAATCTCTCGAGCTTCACAGCATCAATGTGCTCTTGTGCTGCTTGGATTCATGCTGCTAGTCTCATTTGTCTTCCTTTTTTGGGATTTGACAGTAGTCACCCACCCAATGAAATGATGATAGGGAATGGCAGTCCACATGTTTTTAGTTCTGCTGCTAAGACCATATTGTGCAAGATGCACATGCTGTGCTGAGACATTGTATAGCACAATATTTATACTTTGGAAATAAGGTGTGATAGTTGAGAGTGGATTGCACTGTCTTATCCTGACTCTCTTGAATGACACTGATAATGATTACTCTAGTGGTGTGACTGGGACTGAGTCATGCTTTGGGACTCTTGACAGGCAGCTGGTAGACAGCAATAGGCCATTCATTTCCCAGACTGTTGTGAGAGGAAGTCAACATGGAGGAGATGTGTTGGCTTGTGTTCCAAAGAGGTAGATCATCATTTGAACGTTGGGAGGAATAAGGGGCATATTTGTTATTCAGCTGTCACTGAGAGGTAGTTTCTGTAAATCTTTCTTTGTGCTATTTACTCTGTAGCAGAGAGGCTGCCTGCTTCTTGGTGATTAGAGAAGAATCTCCAGGATGTTATGGGGTGGGAGGAAGGGCCAGTGCAGATTTTCTTGAATGTGGAATGTGTCTTGTAGATGCTTTATTGTGCTGTGTTTTTAGTTTTAGCAGTTATTTGTTCGTGATCTTGCTCATGTTTTTGTTAAGGACTCCGAGGACTGCGGTGATAATATATGTTATCTTTACAAATGGAGAAAGTGTGGCACAAAGTGGTGAAGCAATGCAAGTCCTCATTCAGAAGTGGAATGCATCCAGTGGATCCTAGTCCCATGCTCTTTAATGTAGGCTGTGTAATTTGGGTAGAGAGATTCTTCATACAACTTAATGTGGACAGTATGCTGAATTGTGACTTATACA
>JANZLP010000001.1:5485430-5497973 GCA_026930925.1 Chelictinia riocourii | reverse complement strand
GCCACTGGTGGCCTATGCACAGGCACAACAGACCTGGGGATGCTGGGCTTGGCTGAGAAGGCAGAGCTCGTGGGGGTATTAAAAAAAGAAAAAAAACTTCAATCCTCTCTCCCTCCACAAAACCCCACTTTTCTCTAGTTGTTTTGTGGTTTGGGTTTTAGATTTTTTTTCTTGTCTCCTCAAAGATGGCTAAGCCATTTTACTAAAATTAAAAAGAACAGAAAACAAAACACAGTCCAAGGCAGACACTGTATGTGGAAAATGTCAATGCAAGAGATTTGCATTTAACAAAGGCATCTGAATCAGACAGCAAAGTAAATTGATGGAAATACTGAGCAACCTAACCACCCTCACGATAAAATACTTCTCTTCGTTGAGAGCTATACTCAGCAGAGGTTGCCCGGGAAGTCGCATGGCAGCAGGTTCTGATACCTGCTCATAATGCCATTCTGGTCAGACTTTCAAAGCAAACATTCAGCCAGATGTAAAGTCCAAGTGTGACAGCTCCTAATGTTGTTCTTGGCTTATACATGAAATAAAGCGAAGAACACGGCTTTAAAAAAGCTGAACAGGATGCATGCCATTCTCAGTTTGGCAGTTACTTGAAGATCTGACCTAGCACAAGACAGAAGAAAAATTATGCAGACAAAAACTTTAGAAAAGGTAACAAAAGGGGAAAATGTTTGAGATGTAAGAAACTTTTAAAAAAATATATCTGCATATTTGTTTTTAAAAAGGAGCAATGAATTTCTTTTTAGACAATATACTTACTTTGTGGATATGCAAAAACTAAAATACTTCAGCTTTGGTACTTGACTTGAGTGACCTTTCTCTCCTGACAAATACAAGCGGTAGGGGAGAGATCGCCCAGGGACAACCTAGAGCACAGTTAAGCTTTTACCCTGATTTGTCTGCAGGCTACACAAGGAGCTAGAGAAACTTCTCTCTTAGCGTGAGTACTCTCCAAATTGACTCACTTCCAACTAGAAGCAAAATACTCAAAAGAAAGCACGTATCTGACCAGAAGGGCAATTAAAAAATTACTTAAAAACACAAAACAAATTAAAACCCACAAGTCTCTGGTTCACACGTGAAGTCATCACTGCAGAGAGCAGAGCTCAGCAAGGCACAAACACTGACAGAAATTCACTCCAATCCTGGGTAATGCACAGGCAAAAAGTTCTCCCCAGCTTCAGCAAGCAACAACAAATGCCACCCAATGCACCAACAGGAGTGACTGTAGCAATAGCAGCAATGAGCAGCACTGAGGCATTGAGTTTTCATGCTTGAACTCTTAAACTAGATGATCAGAGTGACCACTGACTAATCAGATATGTTTTAAAGTAATTCCTCTCTTGAATGTCTCTGCTATACCGCATCCTGGAGTATGGGCAACTTGGGCTAAAATCCAAGACTAACATTTGTATTCTTAATCATTCGCAGACTTTACTTTTCAAAAAGTTGCACTATCTTAAATGAATTATATTAATTAAAACAATCTTGAGTTTCAAATGGCCTTTGAATACTTTCATCATCATAGTCAACTGGTTAGTCCTTTTATAAAACAACTGAACCTACACCTTTAAAGTAACTCAATAACCAGAAGGAAAACTAATAAAGTAGAAAAGGCAATGCAATTCTTACTCACTTCAAGAAAACATGGTTAAGATTCTTAAGACAAAATTGCTTTTGTTCTGTTACTGCTTATGTATCTAGGTCACCATCCTAAAACGTTGACTATACTTAAATTATTACTTAAAATATTTGCTTTTTCAATAAACCAAGTGCTTTATTTTGCTAATTTTCAGTTAATATCATATATTAACAATTCCCCTAACTACCTGTAAATACTTTGTGTTGTCAGTAAAAATATATTTATGCCTGAAAATTATTACATTATATCTGCCAGTGAAGGATTTTGGCTGAAAAAGTTTTATTCTCTGAAGCTTTTAAAATGCATTATAAAACAGAAGAACATTGTAAGCTTAAAAAAAAAAACCAAACAAAAAACCCAAACTAAACCCCAAACAATATGAAGTGCATGGGCTACTCCCTCTCCTTTAAAAAGTTAAATCTGAGTATCTCCCTTTATATCATCTTGTTAACGGAATACCAGTCAAAATCAAAGTTGGAAAATAAGTAACCTAATTGCTCCAGGATCCCTGGAACTTTGCCAGAATTCCTGAAGCAAAAGTGTGCACCCATACTTTGTAGCACCAACACAGTAAATCCAAAGCTTCAAAATATTTCCACAGATACTGTACTTACACTGCAAAATGCATTAGACATGCAACAGTTCCAACATTTTCAGGAAGTGCCTGCATTAGGCAGTTCGTTCACATGCATGCTGGAAAAAATGCCAAGATTTCTAAATGCATGGCCACATGTCCAAGGCAAATCCAAGAGCTGTTCAACATACAAATGCCAACCCAGCTGCCAACTTCTGTCTACGTTTTTACATTTACTTCCCCTCTCCCAGTGTATATTAATGATGCAGCTACATAATTAAGTTGTATATATCACATATTTTGCCACCTGTACCGAGAATTGTTCTGGTCTTCCAAGAGAAAAAAATTTATGGATCTTTCAGAGTTGGGCCTGTATTGCCAAAATATGTTCTGCTGTAATCTTATGGTATTCTTGCAAATGGGGGATGAAGTATGACTAACAACCCCCTTTGCACTTCCAATCCAATTAGTATTCAAGCACATCCCGCTTCTCCTCAGCTATTCCTCTCCTTTCATTTCCCTTCTCAAAAACATATTTTTTAAGTGGGGACAGCTGTCAGGTAAAAAACTATTTTGGAAGAAATTTTCTGGTCTTGTTTTCTTGAGAAAGAAAGAAGGAAAACCAGCACTTTTGTTAGTTGGTTTTCCTTCCTCTTTCTGTTTTCTTTTACTCCCTGTCCTGCATAATCAGTTTTCCTGCCAGATAAAAGGAAGAAATAAGGGAAATAAAACAACGAGCGAGTTTATATTTTTATCTGTCTTCAGTGTGGATTTCCCTTTTTTTCCACCAACTAACAGAAATATTCCCAGCTGAGAATTAGGGCACCTCAGCTCATTTAAATTAATGTGCAAGATTGAGCACATCCTTAATGAATGCAGCTCTTTAACTGTGGTTAGCCTTTGCCCCCGATGGATTAATTAAGGCACAAAGGGGAAGAATAGTCCATGGAGGGGTTAACACAGACCGTGAAAAACCCAGGTTCAAGTCCACAAGCTCCTTACTGACTCTGAATCATCCCTATGGCTACTTTTTGTTTCGTTTCTTTGTGGAATGGGAGTGGCAGCCCAGACCCCATGGGCAAAGAGCAGTGCATGGGATCTCTTGCCGGGTCTTGCACCACGAAGGTGCAGCCTACGGGGTATTTGCAGGCAAAGTGGAGTCAACCAGGCAGGGATGCTCCCGGAGCAGCTCTGATAAAAGTACCCCAACTTTTCCCCCTTTGCAAAACTTCATTATTCCACTTTTAGGCCATGATTAAAAGGCTTTCAAGGGGTGAGCGCTGGTTTTGCCTGGCACCCCCCTCCACCCTCCAGCATCCCTGATGAAGACGGCTCCCGCGGGGCGGGCGGCCAGGACGCCGAGCCTTCACACTTGCTACGGCTCTTGGAAAGCCTCAGCTAGCGGCTGTTATAATCACACATTGTTCCCGGTCGCTGCCTCGTCGTTTAACAGCACTTGGAAAATGTCAAATGTGGGAGTCCGGCAGCCTTAGGTTAGAGTAAAAACTCCCAAACATATTTGGAGGGCTGCCAGCACTTTGCAAACCCTCTGCAGACTCAGATAAGGGGCGACCTTGCAGCCTGTAGGGGTAGGCCGGGAGTTTATAAATCCTCCATTTGCTTGGGTTGAGCTTTCTCAATATTGTGATCATCCCGTCCCCTTCCAATGTCTCCCGGTGCCGTGGGGTGGGAAAGCAGCGTGCGAAAGCAGGGGTTGATGGCAACGGTGACCTTCGCCGAGACGTCTGGCGTTCAAGGTGGAAGAACCCGTTGGAGATGTGACGTCCAGAGCCGGCAGGGACGGGACCCCCACATGCATGGGAAGGCAGAAGGTGCCTGGGGCTGGATCTGTCACGGCCGAGTGAGCAAACCCAGCGCCCCGTTTTGTTTGAGCTGGAGGTTACAGACGTTAGCCCAAAACCCCATTTGGTTTTGCAGCAAACGAGGGTCCTAAAAGTGCGGATGGGGAAGGATGGCAAATGCCGCTTGGCGAGGAGGGGGAGGAAAGGTTGAGTTTGGGGCTTCATTTTGAACTGTAACGAAATCTAAACATTTTGAAATTCTTCCCCAAATGACAAATAATGTCAAATACTGAGATAGCACTGGGCTGGATTTGAGCCGCGAGGCACCTTCTTATATTCCTAACTTCTGATAAAAAGGATGGAACAGAGTCAGGAAAACTTTCCTCTCCTTCCCCTCATTATTTTTCTTTTTTTCTTTTTCTTTTTTTTTTTTTTTTAAAGAAAAAAAAATACACAACCTCAGTGAAATCAGCAATGTCTCCTGAAATGTTCCAGTTTGGATGGGAGAGCCTTTCGTAGCAGGAAATGTTTCCCTCCGGGTTTTCCTGGCCAGCTCTGGCTGACTGCACGTCCCTGACCCGCTGCTGTTGGGCTGAGGGTTCAGCCTGGGCATGGCGGCTTAGCTCAGGGGTGGGCAAAGAGAACCCCAAAAATCAGCTGTTGGGGAGCTGGTAACTTCATATACACAGCACAGAGAAAGCAGTTTGAATTCCTATTAATTGACAGAGTTAATTAGCTCAGAGGCAGCACAGTAGCTATATTAATAAAGGATGTGGGCCATTAAGACAGCACTGTTCATTTGCATTTTTCCTTTTTTCTCCTTTATTTTAGACTCAATGTTTTCTGATAAAACATTTGTGGGTCAATTAACCAGTATTTATACATTTTTGGTCCATGAATCATTTACAAACCCTTTCCCCCTATATCCTTTCCCCTATATCCTTACTGCACAGCTGTATGTGGCTGAATTATTTCTTGCCCACCCATACGTCATCATGGGGAAGCAGAAAACCGAGTTCCCTGCCTTTTTGATGGAGGGCCATGAATGGAAAATGGTAGCAACCAGGGTAATACAGGCATAGCCGCTGTGGAGTAGCTCCCGGGAGAGCAGGCTGACCGGAGAGCTCACTGTGCCACAGGAGATCAGAGCTCATCTCTGTGAGGTGTGCGGCTCAAGGAACGGCAGCAAAAGAGTTGGTGTTAGAGGCCCAGATGTGTTGGTGTGTGCCTCTAGGAAAAGCTCCCTTTTCAGGACAGGGCTGGGAAAAGTGGTTCCCGCCAGCTCCTGCAGCATGAGGAAGCAGCACCCTCTGCTGCTGGCATGCCTGCCTCCAGAGCACCTTTTTACTTCCAGACACCTAAGTGCTTCCAGAGAGAAGCTCAGGAAAAGCATCTACGGCCACGTCCCTCTGCAAGTCAAAACACTGCAGCATGTGGGTGGTTTGTTTGTCAGACATTTGGTCATGTCAAAATACTGCTGTTGGGAAAGGAGATGCCAGGCAGCATCTGCTTGCGGCAGATAATAGCAGTAAGAACAGGCCCTGGCTTTGTGCTGAAGATTTTGACTTGCTGCTGTTCCTGGCAAGTACTTGGGCTGATAATTGTGTGATGAACATGACTTGATACACACAACAGGGATGCTGTAGGATAAAGCTCTCTGTTCCTCCAGCAGCGTTCCTCTGGCCACTTCCAAACGTTTCATATCCCCATGAGGCAGCTAATTTACTATTGCTGCATAGCAAGAAGAAAGGGGAACTCAGGCAAGCAACGTGACTCGCCCACAGTGAGTCAGTGGCAGAGTCCTGCCCCTTTGGCTCTCTCCTGCTAACCGTGGACCAGGGATTCCCATGGGGCTGGGAACACAAGGAAGGAGTCCCGACTCCTCCCACCGCTAAGCAATCCTAACATGGGGCACGCAGCATGGATGCTGTATCGCTACCAGACTGGCTCCCTAGAAAGCTGTGGGATGATGCAGGACTCACGCAGTCAGATGAATCCTAGTCACCCATGGTTTTTCCCTCCCTTTTGCTGAAGACTCTTGCTTTTCCCAAATCACGCTGTTTAACATCAACGAGGTCTGTCCCGCAAGCACATTCCCAAATGGGATAGGCACACCTCAGACAGACGCAGAGTACTTGGTCTCTTCCTTCTATTTCCTCCCTCTCCCTGAATTCAGGTTGCCCTCTTCCCTAGCATCTGACCCTACATTTCCCTTCTTCATGTGGGGAAATAAGCTAAACTTGGTACCGGCTACAGCTCCAGTCCCCCACAGCTCAGCCAGAGACACATATTTGAGCTCCCATTCCACACCCCCCTCCCATCTCACCATCATCTCCCTCTCCTCCTCTCCGTAAGCAGCAGGGGGGGGAGCCTCCCCAAATCTTCAAACAGAGTACTGTGCCAGTCCATAAAATATGCCCACATTAGTAAAGCAAAGCATGAAAAAAATGCCTGAATCCTGTTAAAAATAGGCTGGGATCTACAGAAAAGAACCTGCTTAACAGTTTGTGTCTGTGCACAGGTCTCATTTCAGCAACAGCAACACTGCTCAGAGCCAAACATCATTCACACAAGACCCAGATTGTTTTGCGGATAAGGAGATGCCTACAAAAAGGGAGCCCTGTTTAAGGAAAAAATGAGGCGATGTCTGGTCAGAGCGCCACCAGGACATAGTTTCTGCGGGAAATTCCTCTCCGTAGACCAATCTGTCAAAGGAGAGCCAACATGTCCCGCCGCAGGGAGCAGCTTGAGGGCACAGGCCTGGCACAGTCTGCAGTGGTGCTTGCAGGAGAACCTGGTGCTGCATTGCTACAGGACATCATGCCAGCTCTCTGCAGGGGGAGCAGCTGGAATGAACTGGATCGATTCACATTACCCACAGACATTTCACAAGGCAGCTTGTTTTGGGATCGCTCTGGCTCCTGAAATGTACTGTTTTTCACTCTCTCCCCTCCATCTCCTTTCTTGCCCCTTTTTAGGCAACGGCCACATTTTCAGTCATCTGTTTGGGGAAAGGAAGGCAATAAACCAAATCCCTACTAAGGCAGGCAATGAATCCGGAGACACAAATCCTCCTAAGGATTGCCTTGACCCGTGGCCAAAGGAGAAGTCAAGCACAGCACAAAAAATTTGTTTTGCAAAGTGTTAAGACACTGCAAATTTTGCTGCTTTTACCACCGCTGCCTCTGCTCTCTGTGCTTGGGGAGGATTCACTAATCTTGTAAGTGCTTGGAGTATCTCTCTTTAGTGATGTGCAATGGTCTCTAAACTGGAACAAAACTCTAAACTAGAATTAAACCACTCCTGACCTGGATGGGAAAACACTGTCCCAGCCCTACGATGTGACTGTTAAATCTCCTTACTTGCACGGCCATCTTCAAATGCACGGGTTGCTTAGATAATTCAGCATCACCAACAGCATCAAAAAGTATCATACGCACGTCATAGCAATGTACCTGGACGCCCAAGGAAGCGCTGCAGAGGATTTGGATGCTGAAGAGAAGAAGACCCACCATCACTTGGTACTACAGAAATGCTCCGCTACATTAGCAGCCATGGGAATCCGCTGAAAATGCAGAAGTGTGAATGACAGTGCCCTTTCAACTGCATTCAGGGGAACTAGCATTTGTGAATCAGCAAGACTGCAGCAAGAAAACATCTGATTTAAATCCTCCTATCCTCCTCTTGCCAGGAAAATGAAGCCTTTCCCTGGAGCAATAGGATGAAATTGCCGTTTTCCTCCTCCCCTTTCCGGGGCACACGGCACCTTTTCTTTCTACGTAGCAGAGGTGCCAGGAGAGACTTGCCTTTCACCGAGGAGGTGGTGGCTGGTCCTACCCGGGAATACTTGGGTATCGGCTAAACCAGAGGCCGGGCCTCCGTGCTGGGAGCGTACGTAATGTCTTCCTAGCCAGAGTCACAGCACAGCTCGTTCTTGAAGTTCAGCTGCATAATCTCAGCTCATAGATCTGAATAGATTATAGTTAAAAAGGCAGCTCTATAAAGTCTATGTTATTAAGCAACTCTGTACTATGGTGACAGTATCTATGGAAATGCAACTCAGGGAGTAAATGTGGATCAGTGGAGACTTTCCTAAGGCCTGGCGATTTCAGGACCCTGCATAGTCTCGGGTGATTCCGTCTTCTCACCTTAAAAGGGCTTTGGCTGCTCCTCTGTTTTGAGAAGTCTTGGCCTTGTTTGGATGATACACAAAAAAAGAGAGTCAGAGTGAACATTTAAGACCGCTGGTTTCACACTACAGAAAATTCAACATTGTTCTCTTCGTACAACTGGAACTTTAAAACTTCATTCCTCAAGAGGACAGGAAAAAACCAGAATGACCACCCATCGTTGAAAGAAATTAAAAGACGCTTTTGTTAAAAACTATTTATTTTTTATAAATATAATTCTCTATTCATTACACAACATGAAATGAATCACAAAACTTTACTCGTGGGAAAATAAGATTTTACAACTTGATTTATAAAAGTTGAAGTGAAAAATTAATTACTTCCAGTGTTAGTCTTCTGTAAAACATATAAATAATCATACCACTGAATTCCAGGAATGCACTTGCCATTTAAAAAAATAATAAATTGGTATCAATAATCACTACCGGGAGAAATAGACTATAGGAAGTTACTCCATGGAGTTGCTTTTGCAAAGAAAGGTTAATACAAGCTCTCAAGAAGATGCACACCTCCTATTAATAGCTTTCACGAAATAAAAATAGCACTGCTTCCTTGGCCTATAGCCCAGTGGATTTCTACCATTCTTCCTCATCAGCTTTGTTGCTCGTTTAACCCTTCCTCCCATCCGCAGTCTCTCTCTTGCCAGTCACAAATTTTATATATTTAAAAATATTTGGTTTTCATTTGGCAAATGCCAAGTATTAAAGAGTTTAGTAGGGAAAATAAAAAATACAGTTCTAAAAAAAACCCAACCCAAACAACCCAGAAACCTATGTTCACCAAGGAAAACATGTGTAAGCTTTTACTGGGTTTTAATAAAATCTAGGGTGAATTTTGGGGTGACCCATTAGAAACTTCACATGAGCCCTATTTTCAGCTGCAAAAGAACAGCAGCTCTCTGGGAAAAAAACCACATGCTTATTTAAAAGTGCAAATAAACCTCTCTAAAATCGGTGTTTATTTCAAAAGGTGCCAGCCAAATATTAACAAGAAAGTGTGCAGAAATTAGAAAACACCAATACCACAGTAATCTGTAAAGCAGCAATAAATTGTGTCATTCATAATAATATATTTATTCTCACATAGGTCAAGTTTCCATTAAAACTTGCTCCCTCACACCAAATACAAAAGAACTGGAATGAAGTGAACATGGCTATTTTTGTTTAAAAACGAAAAATTATGTTTGAATTTATGGACATACCAGACCTAAAACATCTTCCTCTGCACAGCTGTTTCAGCCACTGTGGTATATTTTGGAGCCAGTGTTTGCTAGCACTCATCTACGAAAAGAATTATTCCAGAAGAGTTATTCCAGTTAACTCCTAGGAGTATGCTTTTATTCCAGACTCCACTGTCAGCATATCCACTTGACAAGCAAGTCCTGCAGCAAGGAACCTGCAGTGCTCGCCTTCCTCCCACTTTTCTATGCTACTCTCTTCCCCTGTGATTTATTTTCACCCTTGGCTGTTTGTGCTGGTAGTTAAGCCTGCCTGTAACCATGAAACAAGCAGGAGCGAACTTACAAACACCCACGAAAGATGGATAACCAGCCATCCTGGTTGTCAAACCGGACCAGTTAAGACACTTGTGTCTCTTCTGCATTTGAGCTTTTGGGAAAGCCACACCACCACAACTCTCCTCCTTTCCCATGCAAAAGCAAAGCGATGCGCATCAGTGCAACTCAGCTCAGCTCAGTCAAATACAGTATGTAAAATGCAGCTTTTCTGGACCATCTGCAAGGTGGGGGAGGGTGCCTGCCAGAAATCACAGCCAGTCCCTGAGAATTTGGCCTTTTCCTGCTGCACATGGCTTCTGCCAGGTTATGTTCTCTCTGGCTCTGTTTGCCTAGGGACTGCTGACGAGTTAACAGGCTCTCTAGAGCTTGCTCAGTGCACCTTTATCTGTGCCATTAGCAGAGGACAACGATTCTGATTTCTGCATTAATATAAGCATTATGCTGAAAGGCAAGAACTCGCGAACCTGAGGTATCTCACTTGCATTATGCATTCCTCATACAACAGAGGACTTCTCACGAGCATATACAGGCAAAACATACACAGGATTGGACTTTTGATATGGTATAAGCTGGCATGAGAGACCTTCAGACATACAGACAGCAACTGATGTCAGGGCCCATCATACCTAGAGTGGTTAGCAGGTGCATAAAAGGCAGACTATCATTCCAGCTTAGAATTAAAGCCACAAAGGTACAGCACAAAGCTAAAAATCATCTTTCAAGTTCATGAAGGACAACCTACAAACCAATTCTACTGAAAAATTCACCTTTACAAAAGATGGGGGAAACGAAGCCAAGTCTTCCTCAAACCAGAAGTGCATTTAGTTTCATTTAAAAGTGAGGAAGACATGCTGGGATCTCATTCTCTGCAAACTTCAAACTGCAATGGGAAGGAGTCACGACTGTTTAGCACAATCACTATCGCCACTAAACTACATGGTATAGCACAAATTTTGGAGAATGGTACAAACAGAATCTGGCTGAAGCTGCTTATCTGTAGGATGAAGACTACAACGATGGAGTTATTCAGCCTTTGAAATAGGGTGTGACAGTGATGCCACATTCAGCACTTGCAGAGACCTCATTTCACCCAGCATAAAAGAGAGGGTCTCTATTGCTTCTGTGCCCTTGTACTCAGAAAAGCTCTTTCTCGTCACCCCACTCTCCTTGGCTAAATGCAAGACTGCTACCAAATCATTCATTCAAGCTCCTAACATTTACATGTGTAACCTGCCTCGAATCAACCAAGAAACGAAGATGAATTAGCAGTAAGGAACAAGCAGCATAGCCTGCAATACCACTGAAGTACTGCTACAGTCAGCCAAAGAAACTTTATGTATACACTCCTATTCAGTGAACAGTACAGAAAAATAAGGCTTGTGTAGGAGGTAGGAAAACAAAGAGCATAGGAAGAAGATAATCTAAGAAGTTAACTTGTACCACAGTATAGTGCCTCCATTATAAATCAATGTTGTTTTAAGATGTCTAAATACTAAGAAATCTTGTGAACAAGTATTTTATTCCACTGCAAAAGTCCACATACACCCAAGGAACATAAAAGATTTCAAAGACCATTTCTTTCTTTAGCTTTAAAACAACAAGTTTTTAGAAGTTTTTTATTACCAGCAAGTAGGTCTGCAGAAGCTGAGGAACTAGAAGCAGCCTGGGTTGCGGGCTGGGGTTCAGAAGCACTACTTCCAAAAGCATCTAAAGGGAATTCCAGAAAGCATCAAGAAAAGGTAAAGAATTCAATATTAAATGCATCAATTCATCACTTATCACAAACAAAAGATGACAAAAGGATAACCACTTCATTCATCAGAAGAAAATGAAAGTGCTTGGCCATCTTTATTGCAGAGCAGTACCATGGATGCAAAGTTCAGGTGGAAAAAAGGAGGTGCAACAAACCAGCACTTGAAAGAAATCTCTGTTCTTTTAGTTGGCCCTCTTTTCAGAAAACCCATACAAACCAGAGCGTTCTAGACAAGAGGGTTAAGCCCTTTGGAGATGAATACATCAGATGAGAGTTTGGAGTAACTCCAGCCAGAACCTACTGACTCACATAAGTCTTTTTAGAGGAATATTTCACTTATGTTTGAAAATTCACTATTTAAAGCAACATTCCTGTTCTACAAAACTCCTAGAGTTGGTTGTGCCCATCTTAATTTCCACCTTGTCAAATCCAACAAATATCCTGTGATCCAGGTACCCAGGTTGAGACAAGCCACCCTCAAAACTTCAGCTGCTTTGAGAAACGGAACTGAGAGAAAACAACATGACCATGGAGAGTTGCAAAGAAGAAAAAAAGAACACAAGGGACATTCATTGGATCTCTGAGGAAGACCCATGCATGCATTGACTGAAGACAGAATGGCAAGTGTCATGACAACAGAATGACTCCACTGACAGTGTATTTGCAGTTCATTATTGTGCAACACGAAGAACTGGACATGCTAGTCTTAGCTGTAATGCCACACAGAAAAGCTGTGAGAAGGGGAAACCCGCAGCTTTAGCAAAGCGCAAAGGTAATTGAAATGAAGTGATTCAACTCTGAAGTGGTGAGGAAAGAAAAATACCCACCACCAAATAGGTCAATCACACCTGAAGAATCCACCTTTGCTGGAGAGGCAGTGGGTAGAGGAGAGGGGGCTGCAAATGCATCCACTGCAGTAAGCATAGGATAAATAATATTTAGTATCAGCAAGGCAACAATGATAGCTAAATATTTCAAAGCCACATGGGCTCCACCAGTTAGAACCACAGGCTTGGTAAATTCAGGAAACAGTCTTCAGAACTGCAAAGTGTTA
>JANZLP010000001.1:5290958-5304192 GCA_026930925.1 Chelictinia riocourii | reverse complement strand
GTTGCTCAGAGCCCCGTCCAACCTGGCCTTGAATGTTCCCATGGATAGGGAATCGATCACCTCTCTGGGCAACCTGGGCCAGGGTTTCACCACCCTCAGTGGAAAAAAATTCTTCCTTATATCTAGTCTAAGTCTATCCTCTTTTAGTTTAAAACCATTACCCCTTGTCCTATTGCTATGGGATCCCTGCTTCATGTAGTCAATTTTACATATATTTCTATTCTGAAGTAATTGCTTATTCATTGTACACAACAATGGTGTGTACAATTTAAAACCATATATGTATCTATGTATAATCACAATTTCTCAGCTATTTCTTATTAATATCTATGTAATCACAATGGTGTTATTTGTATGGTTTGGCATTTGTTTGTTTTAGTTTACAACGGCTGGAAGTATATTTTCTTCTATTATACACAGTAAATTTGATTTTATATGACGCTTTATGTAGGACAGGACAGCTGCAGAGTTGAGACTTACCTAAAGCCCTGCCATTCACTCAGCTTCTGGCCTTCTACAAGGCCTTGATGCTTGTTTTGTTATATGTTATAATATATAACTATTATAACTACGTTATAATAAATCTGTGCCCATCAACAGATGGTAGAACCTGGCCATCATGGACACTTAGAGCATCACAACATATGATCCACTTCAGCTCCATCACATCGGTTTACTAGCCTGGATCTAGATGTAGTCTCTCAGCCCAACTCTTAAGTCCTGGTACTCAGCAGAGCTCATTCTGTCAGAAGCAGTGCCAGCCTAAGGGAGCAAAACCACACCTGGATCTGAGATGGATGTCAGGGCTTTCTGGCTCTCTGCTCATCCTGGGCTTGGTGAGATCACGGGGCTGTCAGAGCAGCTGGACCTTCCGATTTCTCACTGGTGGCAGTGAATGACCTTAAACCTAGAGAAGCCCAGCTGATTTATTACCAGCTAGGGGCTTTATGAGGCTTGTGATGCAGTTAGGAATGTTTTTCAGGAGCAGCTGAAGCCCTCTGGTTGTTTTTATGTAAATGTAATTTATATTTGTGAAGTGGATATCCTTGGATGAAATCCCTGTGTATCCCATTAACCCATGGAACAGCTCCAGCGGTTGTATGGTTTACTAAAACCACCGCATCCCTGCAGTTCTCTACCAACATCCCTCCTTGCCTGATGCTTCTTGATGGCTTTGAGAACGTCCAATGTTTCTGCTTTGTCTGACACAAAGTGATGCAAAACAAAAAAGCTATTCCTTACCGAGCAGGGTTGCTAACTCCGCCTCTCTTCCCTGTTTTACAGCCACAACTGGCCAGACGTCCTGACCAGGAAACTCAAATCTGTCCTGAAGGGCACAAAGAGGACACTGACAAAAGCAACCTTTAAAGAGCTGGGGAGCATGAAGGAGGCCGGAATAAGTACTGAAGAGGATGAAATCTGAGAAGAGCACAGCAAAAAACTAGTAAGATCAGGATGGACATCTTGAAGCCAACCCAGCAGAGGAGCTCACACCCTCTATTTAATTCCCTTCCAGCCAAAAGCAGTATAATTGATGAAGCCTCTTAGCTCTTGCAGAGGGTGAACCTGAGCAGGCAGATGAATCCTGACCACCATCTCTTGTGAAACTGGGCACCAGCTCAGAGCTGTATGTGTGCGTTTTTGGCAGGGGTCCACTGGGGAGGAAAGTGATGGTGGTGGTGATGGTAATGCCAGCTCTTCATCAGCAACTGTCACAAGGATGAGCCCAAAGAATATTTTAGCTAGGTCCGCACGGCAGCACAAACATGTCTGGCTGCACTTGGGCCTGGATTTGAGCAATAATGCCAAGTGCTAAACCGGTTTAACTGTTTTGCATTAAATAAGTTGTTGTTGTTGTTGTAGGAAACTCTGGTTTCATGAAAATCAGTGCAACTTAGAAGAAAGTGGGTTTGACAACAACAAAAAATATTTTTTACTCCCCCACAAGGGGAAATTTTGAATCAAAATGTTTTGTTCCTATATGTCAATTTAAGCTGAAACATTTTCTTTTAAATTGACATTTCAGCTGCAAATGCCATTTTAATGCTATTTTCAAACTGAAATGACAGTTTTGAAATGAAACAGTTTGGTATGAATCAATATTTGTTTCCAAATGCCAAAATGTGATTCTGCTCAAAATGTCAAAATATGTCATCTCCGCAATTCAAGATCTAAGCTGGAAGAACATTTTGTTTCACTTTATACACACATACATATAGCATATCTAAAACATTTTATGCTTTTCATCCCAAAGCAGGATGAAAATGGAATGCCAAGATATTGGAAAACTGAGATGCAGAGAATGACATTCTGCAGTTCCTTCAGCTGAGTAATACTAATAAGATAAGAATTTTCTTTCCTGCAAAACTGGAGCTAAGGGAATGAAAAGTACATCACTTAAGCAGCGCAAAGCCTAAAACATATCACTTTTTTTCCTTCCCAGTCTCCAAGTGGTCTCAGAGGCACTTGTCTTCAAAGTAAGCCTCCCAGCGGGTAAAAATACCTTTCTGAAAAAGGGCCAGTATTTGGCCTGTAAGCACTTCTCACAGAGCGCACTTCATCAAGGTCAAATAATTTTGTTGTTGGCCACTTCTTCTTCCAGTTTTTTTACTCCTGTTCAACATCTGGCTCCTAACAATCTGCTGGGAATTGTTGTTCTCTCTTCTGCAAGGCTGAAGAGAACAGCAGATACACTAATTTAATCAATATTACCACCAGAAGCTGCTCATTGAAAACATGGAGACTTTTCTCAAGCTCAGTTTGAACTCTTCTCAGCAGAGCAACCAGAGCAGATTTTTATCATTCAGATGATAAATAAGGGTCAACAACCACTTGCCAAACCTTCTTTGGTTATTGCAAATATCTTTATGAAACAAGCCAAGTGACACTCCACAAAGCTAAAGATATTATTTTCACAACTAATTCACTGCAGTAAGTATAAACCACATGAACTATCGAAGTAAGAGCTGTTTCGAGTATAAACATCTGAAAAGTGAAAAAGGAAGGGAAATTTATTAATGTTTAATAACAAGATTTTACTCTGTGGCACCTGGTTTTTGTGAAAGAAGCTTTTGCCTATTTAGTGATGAGAGTTGATAGTGGATATCAACAAGTCAGTGATTTCCATGGACAATATGGAATAATGCTATTTCACCAAAACTTGTATTGTCACCGTTCATGATTCAGTATTTGTCCAGCCGATTTGTGGGAATATTAACTAGCTTAACCAGATATCTTACATGTTTCTTATCTTTGAATAACTGCAGTATCTTTGGAGTAGCACTCATGTAAGGTGTTATAAGTCAGATGATGAAGCTTGGAATTTGTCAAAACCTTGCCTGAAATTCTTTTTTAATGAGATATTTATAGAGAGGCAAACTAAGGCAAAGTAAAGGTGACTAGGAATTTTCTCAGATGCTAGTTTAGCCTTGACCATTCCATACAAGTGACAGATCTGTGTTTGGTTTTCAGTGACTAAGAATGCGTCTCATTTGACAGAAGGAAAATGTTCACTACATGCTTCCCCCATTAGGGTGAGAAAGAAAGACACATTGATGCTTTATTCACTTCTCTCTTACCCTTTAAAAGAGGCCAGGCAGCCCCCTACCTAAGTAGCATAAGTGGAAGCAGAGTTGGAGAGTTATGACAACCTTGACTGGCACTAACAAAAAGTGTATTTCCAGAAATGTGGAATTAATACAGAGATGAGATAATGATTATTTGGTAAGAAAAAAAAAGGCAAAAAACCCCAACCCTCTAAAAAGAACCTGGACTTTGTTTCAGTGAGACCAGTAACCTGTTTCAGAGATAGAACATGGCTGAAGTTACATAATCAGGCCTTCTTTAGCTAGGATGCTATCTATAGGCATGCAGCCACTTTGTCATGGGTTTTTCTGAAAAGCACTTTTGTATTAAATTAAACAATATTTTTTTTGACACAAAAAATTTTCATTTTTCTCCCTCTCTTCTTTATTCAGTTAAGTTAATGATTTCATTTCTGGTTTCTGGTATATTTTTGTGTGCACAATCTGTTCGTTGTTTTACAGTAGCAGGAAAAAAATGACAAAAAACCAAACAACAAGAAAACAAACAAAAAAACCCAACAAGCCAAAATCCAAAGCTGAATTATTTCAGTGTGCACTTTGGTGCAAACAGTTAAAGCTCAAATATGTGAAAGTATGTTTCAGCAAACATGTATGCAGAACATTTCTAGGCACTTATAAACAAAATCAATTACAACACAACACAGATGCTGCTACATATTTTCATGATTGTTTACAGTATTTTGAGCAAGAATATTTGGTAATAGATAGCCATGCACTTTCTTTTTCACAAGTATTTTGCACACATTGCATATATTTGCCAGTATGGATTTGCATTATTTCACTTTAAGGTTCTTGGTATCATTGTGCCACTCAGTTAATTTATAGTGCCTCCTTATTTAGCTATTCTGTTCATTAATATTGCATAGCAGAATATAGTAACAGGATTTATGGCAACTGAGATTAGCTGTTCTGATTACAATTCAGTTTGCTAAAAAAACGAAGTATGCACGAATTACACACAGGCAAACTGTGTTTAGTCTGCTAAGTTTACAGATACTGGTTTGTTCTTTTGGTAGCTCTAGACACATTGAAAGCAATGTGGTCTTTTATGAATTATGGACTGTTCTCATTCTACAGAGTTGCCCTATTTATTCCTTCTTTATTTTTAGTAGCAGCATTTTTGTCTGGACCTATTTATGAGATATAATGTAAATGCATTGGATGCACACCTTTTATTTTCAGAAGTTTCTTAAAAGCACAGGCCAATATCATCATATTGTCTATTTATGTAAATGTATTCTTTAACAGTACAACAAAAATCTGCATAGCCCTCACCGTAAAATATTATAACTGAACAGAAAATTGCTTTGTTTATTCAGAATTTAAAACTATTTTCACATTTATCTTTAAGTCAATAGAGATGAACACTGAACGATGAATAGAAAGAAAATCCTCAGAATGTTTTTATTAAAAAGCTGAAAGTTTTATTTTGCTTTTTTGATCAGAGCCAGGGGCTGGGGGAGCATTTCTGAAGTGAATTTTATGTATGAAATCAACTGACCAAAATGTTTTCTGTTGAGATGGCCTTGAAACATAAATATTTACCCTTATAATAAGCATATTATAGCACAGATTTAGCATCTGTGTTGCAACCTTCATGTTTAGACTAAGCTGGAGTATCACATTGCCTAACAGCAATCATTCTGACCTGTAGTCCCAAGGCCAAGGACATGTATCCTCTTATGTGACTGTCTGTGCCAGTAAAAAAAACTTCCTGCCCCTCTGATTGTCTCCAGCTACTAGTTACTAGCTGTCCCCATAGGTTAGTTCTCCCTAATGTATTCTAAAAAAAAGTGTTCCACTATAATCCATCTCACTCTGAGATGCTAAAAAATAACTATTTTTTAAGTTAACTAGGTCATTTTGCCTGAAGATAAGGAATCATTTGTCTGCTCCTTGAGTACATGATTTGCACTTTTTACTAATAAGTTACATCCCATCCCTACTTACTAGTTTCAAGTGCAAATCATCATCCTCAAAATCAATCAGTTCTGGCTATATGGATATTTTGACCCCTTTATCTACTGTGTTATCCAATTTTGCTAGCTAAAATTTTCAGTCGAACTTCATAATTCTGTGTCTATTTAAAAAAAAAGAACTAGTCTATTGTGCGTGGAGTTTTCACACCCCTCAGATTTCTGTGTTCTGTGCCTTTTGATTCATTGGGGCATACAGGTTGGTTAGCTTCTTAGTAAACTCTTCCTTGTAAATTAAGTTGAAAATAATGCTTGCATAATACTGGCAGAATTGTGAAGCAATCTAAGTAAGAAAGTTGAGGTTCTGTATTTTTCTAGAGAGTAAATGCCGTTGGATCCTGGTGATGAGCAGGTTTGATATACTTGCAGTGTTTGAGGTGGGAGCCTTTCGTATGATAGTCTCTTGAATTTCCTTTAATTGTGTACGTGTGTGAGCCAAAGTTATTTTAAGGCCCTAGGTTGAGCTGTTATACTTGAAAACTGAAGAGTAAACAGAAGCAGCAGCCAGTATTGTAGTAGCTCTTCAGAGTAGTAGATTAGATTATTAGATTACTTGAAGATTATTCTAAGTGATTTTCCACATTGAAACATGAGAAACAGAGATGCTTCCCTCACTGTTACGATTATTATTTTTTATAAATCTTACATTATGTATATTGCTGTTTCTCCATAGGTTACAAAGTACTTCACAAAACAGTGGAGTATCACTCAGTTTAGATCTGGTACTTGAAAAGACCGTACTTAAGAAAAAAAAATTGTATAGACCGCTAGCTTGTTGGTTGTTTCGGAGGTGACTTACGGAAATCACGTTTTCAGAGCGGTGGTTGGTGTAGTCGCTAAATCTCCTTCGCATCTGTGCATGTGTCTGTGGTGTCTTGGGGGGTGTGTGTCAGGATACATCCTGTAACAGAGAGATTAGGAAATGTTGGCAGTTGGAACTTAAGGCAGAAAAATAATTGAAGAGAACAGTGTAGAAGTGCCAGCTTCCATCTTGGTCCCATGCAACTTCTCCTGGGAGGTCACGTCTGCTTAAAGGAGGATTTCCCCAACAGCATATTCATCTGACAAGGCTCCAGCTGATTTGTTCATTCAGAACAGATTTGTACAATGCTTTCTTCTTGGAAGCAGCGAGTTGAAAATTGCCATGAACAAAACTAGGTGTAGTTTATATATCTGTGGGGGGAAAAAAACCCAACAACCCAGTATTTTATTTGTTATCTGATATTGAGTCCCATGGCCAAAGGGCAGATTTAAACATAAATCTGTTTAACTTGAAAATGCAGATAGTGTATTGCAAGTTGAAGACAGATAAGTACAAAGCAGGCTCTCGAGCCTTGGAGGATGTTAGAATGTCTATATTTTTCCTGTAGATAACCTTTTTCTTTTGTCAGTTGAGTTGCGCAATTCAAATAAAGGCTGGTGTTGCACAGAAAAGGTGTTGTGCGGACTTATTTTTGTATCGTGTCAGTGTTTTCCGCTCCCTTCTTTTCCCTCTCTGGTTTCCTTCCGTGTAAAATTTAATTCCTCAAATCCATTGTAGTAGATTGACTTGCATCTTCCTGTCTCTAAAACAAGTTATATACAAAGAAGCCTTATTTCGGGGCATTTGAAGAAAGCAGCCTACATTTGGAGTCAAAGGCTTTAAAAATCAGTGTGTGTCACTGCTTCAGCATCGATAGCTTATTTTGCGTGTACCTCTATGGAAAATATGTGCCGTGTTTATCTGTAAATGAAATTTTCCTACCAGTTGTTGCCATTTTGCTTTCTGTTTTTGTAATCATCTTATTTTATAAAATGGCTTTATTGTTCACTGATCAGGTGTATCCTGACATAAATAAAACATTGGCAGTAATTGGCTGTGACAGATTTTCAGCACTCCCTCCTCCCCCCAGCCTGTGCAGCCTCTGACAGTTACAGAAGGCATCTATAGAACCCAGTCCTCACATAGGAAAGTCCCTGGGGTAATTGGCTTTGACGGCTACTGGTTGCTGCAATAATACTGATCCATGAGCTTGTGTGAGCTGCATAATGCCTCAAGGATTTTGTACCCATCAATATGTCCTCAGCTTGAATCATTTTTTTTCATACTTTTTCTGTGGCAGTTTATTAAAAGAAACGCTTGCTCCATTTACTGTGTATTTGGTATCTACACAACCTCAGCTGTCATGGTAGATGAAAACACTATCCTGCAATTCTGTGCAAAACACTGCTCTGTGTCTGCAGCTGATACAAAGAAAATACCTCCTGCAATCGGTGGAGGACACTTGCAGTTCGAGTCTCTTGTTTATGTAGGTACATTGATGTTTTAAAATCATCCATGATAATAAAACATGATGATCTGTTGGCAAGAGCGTAACTGCTCTTGTTTGCAAAAACTAATAAGCTGTGAGACAAACCCAAAAATAGGAAAAGGCAGAGATGTACATGCTAAGTGAGGGCCAACAGTGTGACAGTTATAACCGCTGCTGAGGGCATGCGAACTTGTTTGCTGCCTTAAGTAATAACTCGGATTTCTTTCGTGGTGTCTGGTGGAAAAAAAAAAAAATCTCATAGTTGGTGGTATTGATCTCACTTGATCTTATTAGGACATTCTGGGAAATGTAAATTGCAGCAGATCCACCATGGTTGGATCCTAATCAACTGCAAGACCGAAGGTACTGGGTTCTTAACCAATATTGGCCCATGGAGCTGAAATGCATTGAAAGTAGTTCTTAAAACAGGATTACTTTTTCTCAGCTAGAATAACTGCTTGCTCATCACTTAGAGCAGAATTTTTGTGGATGAAGTGTTGGCCAGAGTAATTGATTATCTCAGCAGTAATTGTGATTGTTTTGGGGAAGGAAGTAGGTATAAATATCCCTGTGTAACTTTGCTCTCTGCTAATTTTAAGGCCCTCTGTTTAGGGAATCCATTCTAAAGGATTCCAGTAGTAGTTGAGGAAACACTGGAGAGTAGACCAAGGCTACAGTGGCTGAGAACTACCTGCTCTTGAAACAGATACTACTGCTGGCTTAAAATAAAGTCCTTCTGGCATACAGCAAATCAGCGTGCACCTGTAGTGGGATCTGGATGAGTAATGCATCTTTAGGAATGATAGTGACTCAGGGGGAAACACTGGGGATTTCATTGTGTTACGTTTCTGTGCCAGACTCTTAACTCAGTAGAATTATTAAGTTAACTGTGATAATTTTAACGTGGTTTATGGGGTTTGTAGTCATGCAATACCAGTGTGTTTTGATGAGTCTTCTGGGGAAATATCAGATATCTCAGTGGGATATTCTGCATCTTTATTTTTAGAAACAAAACACTTCCCGGAGAAAAAAACCCTCTGGTTTAGTTGTCATTATAGGGAGGTCTGGCAAAATTTGAAGTTTCTTGTTTCATGGACTCACCTCTGTCTTGATACTGAAAAAGAAAGTTGTCTGTTTAATGACATACCACAGAGAGGAAGTTCATGATCAATGCCTGGCTGGCTGTTTGCTTTTGGGTTCCAGTTTTCCATGACAACAAAAAAAATATTTCCTACTTAGCTCATAGTTCATGAGTTTGTTTTTATAAGCATTTATATATCTTGAATTTTTCAGCAAAATACTGAAGCAAGATATTCATCATGGTGTGGTTTTCCTATTGGTATTTTGAAGGAAAAGGTGCTGAAATTTTATTCTTTCCACTAGATGAGCACAAAATGCAAATAAAATTTCAAAAATGGGATTTCCTTTTTTTGGTAGATTATCTCCCCTGGAAATTGCGGTAATCATTTGGGAAGAAACCTTTCAGAGGCAGAAAGAACAGTTTAAGCAGCTCACTTTAGCATTCAGAAGAAGTGCTTTTAGGCTAGAATGTTGCACTGTAGTATTTTTATCCTTTTTCTCTTTCAAGTCGTTTACACGGTGACCAGTCATACACAGATTCTGTCCTGTTATGACAGAGAGAACATCGTACACTGAAGATAATGTTCTGTTTTCCAGCTAAACCTTGATTTGAAAACATAATGATATTTAAAACCATTCAGCCTCTTTTGTACTATGGTATTGATATCCTCCCCCCCAAGAACCAAAACCAGGGAGTATCAGTTTTTCAGATGTGCCCAGCAAAGTCTTAGGAATCAAAAATAGCAAAATGCAATTACAGGCTAATTGATTAATGTAATTGCATATATATTTGACTAAAACTGGGTTCTGCAACATTGGCAATTTTATTACAAAATGTGTTATGATTGTAAACCTAGCAAAAAAACATTTTGCTGATAGATGTAGCTGCTATTCCACATCCCATTTTCTACATAAACTGGTTTTAGTAGCTAGTGTATGGACAAGTGAAATACTCTAATTTGCATCAGAATGAAGCTTGCTCTGGAAACTTGAGTACCTTGCAAAATTGCGTACAAAACTTTAACTTAAGTAACTTTAACTCTTACAGCTTTAGACTCTTGCATGCAAATTTTATTTTAAACATCTTGTCATGTGCCAGGTAGTCAGTTCTCTCTTGCACGTCGCTTGGGAGTATTGAATCTATTTAGGAGGAGGCGTCTCTGCCTGGTACGTGTCTTCTCACTCTTCCTCCTCCTACTTCTGGTTTAGGTGTCTGTCTTTCACCAGTGTAACAGCATGAGTTTCAGTGCATGTTAGTTCAGCACCCTGCGTAGGTCAGTTTTTAAAAGCTATTTCTAAGCTCATCTTTCTTGGCTTAACTGAAACCCTTGGCTTGGGACTTAAATTTCCGCAAGAGCCGCAACTGCGTATTGGCATGGCTGAAGACCTTTGTATAGAAGAAGAAAAGGACCGCATGCAGTGGATATAGAAGAATAATTCCTAGGCTATAGTGGTTCTGTCATGTGGTGTTTTGTGGGTCTTTTAAAAATTATTTTATTTGGGGAGTGGGGAGAGGACTTAAAGGGCAAATGATTTGGATCACAACAGTTGCCTGAAGACGTCCGTTTGAGAGAGCGGTGGGTTGGTTTGGCTTTTAGGTTTTGGGGAGAGTCTTGGATGCAGTTGGTCACTGTTCCATGGACAAAAGCTGACAGTGGTCAAGGCGTGCTGCTTTTGTCCTTTGGTCTGCTGAGTGACTTTCCTTCCCTCTATTTCCCCCCATCCTCTCACCCCGCCCTGTCCCCGCAAGTGGTTAAGAATTGTTTCCTGGAAAAATCAACTCAAGCGTGGATTTAGATTGCAATATTATCCTGTGTAGATGTGTATTCTTCATGAAGAGTGCTTCATGTACTGTTAAACAAATGCATTTCGGAATAGATTAAGGTAACTGATACTCTCAGTTGTATTTAAAAAAACCCAACAAACAAACCAAAAACCCCCATGCTATTCCAAATAATTTGTCCACATAGGTAAGCTGAATGTTTAATGTTTCAGCTTCATCCCTTCCTCTGCTTCTCTACATAAGCAAATTATCACGCCACATTGTGCTAGTTGCAATGCCATCTAAGTGTGTTTCTAATTTTCAGAAGCTCTTCATAGTTCCTGAAGGTAATGGCTTGTCTCCTGTGTATTTCTACATGGCTGACAAGGCCGAGCCATATTTCCTAATGCCGAAATTATTTCAGATTTATATGTCCAGTTTGCTTTGCACTCTGTATGTAAGTACAGTTTTTTTTATTACTGTTTTATTCTTGCATGTATATGTTTGGGGTTTTTTAGCTTTGAGTTGAAGGAAGGAGATGCGTTCCTTCTAATGCTGGTACCAGCCACCCAGCATTGCATTGTTTTCACTAGAAGGAGTTTCTTCCACTAACTGTTCACGTGTGTTTGAAGGTAAGTGATATAATCAGAAATGGTTGTGCTAGGAATGGCAGAAGTCCCTATCAGTAGTTCAAAAAGGCCTAGTGAGGTCCCTGTTTGCTCTGTCCTCTAAATGAGGTGTGGCACAATAAAGACCACTGAAGTAAGGGTTTTTCTGGTGAAGCCTGCTTTTTGTGTAGTTTGCTGCTGTTGCACAGGCAATAGAAATAATTCCTGGGCCTGATCCATGTACTTCTTGATGCAAGCAAGGAAAGTGGTGACAGGCGGCGGAAGCTAATCCATGTGGTATCTGTATGGGAGAGCATAAACGTGGAAGACGGTTGCACTGGCCATCTCTCTAGCATTAATATTAGTTAGAATAACTGTCAGTAAAGGTCACAGTCTTGCTGATCCAATGTGAAAGCTACACAATCTTGTTAGCAGATACTGTACCACACGAAAGAGGATTACGTAGCAATAATAGTTCATAGTGTATTTTTTTATTGCTCTCCGAAGGCGATTGATTTATTTTCAGGTGTATGAATGACGAAATACAAAACTTGAGTTAACTTACTTTCTTAATAAGATGTACACTTCATGTAATACTTCAAACGTGCTCTTCTAAATAACCTCATAATGATCCACAAGCTTGCCCTGACTTAAGAAGATTAAGGTATTAATGTCAAATTACAGACATAACGGCAAGTAGTATTCACTTTGTTCTGCACGGAGGAGAGATTGACAGTTGACAAACATTGAATGTATATTTAAGATTCTTTTTTCTTCTTCAAGAAAGAATCTCAACTGTTACAGTAATTTGATGTTAGTGTGTCGTGAGTGTGTACGAGGAGAAGACGGCGTTGGCCAGTGAAACTGTTGTTCTGGTTTGTGAGAGTTTGGCTGAGGGTACAGGCAGATCAGCTCAGTAGTTGAAGGTGTCAGTTTAGTTCTACGTCAGACAGTTTCTTGTGTCAGCAAAGTCTAGGAAGATAACAGTTTCACAATCGAAGTGTACTTGTGCAGTGGGTTAGTTTTGGTGTAAGATAATGATAAAATGCCTAAGAGGAGTCTGTGTTACATAATACTAATGGAATTATGGTTGGATAAACACATAATAGAAAGGAGGGAGAAAATGCACAGATTTTGGCTGTGGGAGGCATGAATGTTGCTGCTGAAAGCCATGGCGTAATTTCTGAGTATGTTCTTAAATTCAGTGTAGCTAGTTAAAAGTAAGATGTAATAAGTCTTAGTTTTCCTAGCTGTAAATGGCTTACCTTAATCTTTCTATTTTGGTCAAGTGAAAGGGAAATGAGGTCTGAGGAAATGCTCTTTAGCAAAAGCTGGAAAAGCTACCAAGATGACTTACCTGTCAGTTGAATCGCAGGTAATGTTTTTTTTATGTGCGCAGCAGTTTGCTCATTTTCAGAATCAGAGCAGTAGTGGTTCTACAGAAAGAATGGGTTATGCTAAAACAGTGGCCAGACTGTTGAACTTTTTCAAAAAAGCAATCTGTATTGAGAGATGATGTAAAGAATTGTAGCTATCAAAGGCTCCACATCTCTTTCAATAGGTTCTATTTTTAGCTACTGTTCTCAATTATTTGTTGATTTTGACCTTCAGAGGTAAATACACACGTACAAAGGCACAAGCTTAAAACTCCAGACTGCTTCTTGCAGTGACAGCTGTTATAAAACTGCAAACTTTGTATGTGTAGAAGTAGAGCACTCTGAACAGGAGGGACAATGTAGACCTTAAAAGCTGTGGTATTACAGCTTTTGTGGCTCAAAACCCAGTATCTTGCAAATGATGTTATTAATCCAGCAATGTTTTACATAGTTTGGCACTTAATTCCATCAAGATATTGCTAAAGATTACGTTCAGAATTATTATATTTAGGGCTTGGGAACCTAATGTTGACCAG
>JANZLP010000001.1:4880638-4891179 GCA_026930925.1 Chelictinia riocourii | reverse complement strand
CAGACAAACCCTGCTCTTGTAACAGTCCCGGGGAATGTCACAAAGGAGGGCATTAGTGTTACTAAAGGGCCAGCGGTTTTCTAAGGAAATGTTTTCCATAATCAGCTATAATCTGAAATGAGATTATGTGTATATATATATAATAATCTGAAAGAGCGCCTAGATACCATAGTGACATACATAGATGGGCTGTGCCAGCTACTCCCTGTAACAACCTCTTGAGGATCTCCTTATGAACTAAAACACCCAGTCACACATTTACTGTGAAGGCTTATAGCTCCAGATGGAAGAAAAAGCTGCATTCACCCAGGCGTGCACGCTCTTGTCCATCTTACTTGGCTGCTGATCGTGAGCACTGCACGGAGCTGTGTCCCCCTCCACGACTGCCGATAGAGAGGAGGCTGGGACCCATCGTCCCTACGTACTCATGAGGGAGAACAAGAGCACAGAGGGGAGAGAGAGTGCCTTTGTCCTCTGTAGAATGTTGTGTTTGCCTCCTGAGATAAAGGTTAAAATGCACAGGAGAATCCTCAGCAAGGGGTGCCAAAGCTGACGTCCCTGGCAGTGCTGATATCCCCAGGGAACGGAGATGGGCAACCCTCAACCCCGAGCCAAACACTCGTGAATTATGGTTCAGGAGGCAAGCGGTGGGATCTAAAACTGGTTTACACTGCAGAGTCTGTGAATGTACTATGGGTACCCCACTCCTTGACTTCTTGGGTATGAGATCTGCTCTGCAAAGAATATGGCAGAAAGCAAATATTGAGGAATTTCAAATACGGATGGCTGAAAGTTAAGCAGACACATTACTGTGCTAATCTCCATAATGAAGGGTAGGTTGTCTGTGGCTTTTGGAGCTGACTTTTGGGGCTGGTTTTATGTTTTTTTGGGGGAAACTCTTGTTTTCTTAGATGATGTGAATCTTCATGTCTGAGCACTGGAGCACAAGCGGACATTCAGATCTCTCTGCCTGCTTTGCCTTGATACGGGCCTTCTGGCTGCTGAAGCCATTTTGGAGCCTTCATGCAGCAGTGGCTGCCATGAACTCACAGTAAAGATAAAACCACGCTGCTGAAAAGGTCTAAAATATTTGCAAAAAGGTGTGGGGTGTGCACCAAACTGTATCTTTGTTTGAACTGTGTGCTTGCTTGCTTGTTTTCCTGCCACCGCAATAAGCAGGTCTGGGCCTGGGCCTGTCCTTTTTGAGACCTCCTCCAAGGAAACCCCCTTGGTGTTGATGATTCAGTCGGTTTCAGCCTGTTCTCAGAGGATCTGGTGGCATTTCATACTTCTCTTAAAAAACAAACAAAAAAAAAGGTGAAGAATGAGATGCCGTGGGATTTGAAATTTCTCAGAAAGTCACATTTATGTTATACAGTATTGTTAGTGATGAAGGAATAGTTGAAAACCCTTTTTCTCTCCCTAGAATTAAGGATCCAGACAGATGTCAGCCGTCTCAGAAAGGACTCCCAGTTGCTGTTCTGGAGTTGGCCTGATGACTTCTGGTATCTAGAGCTTCCTCCTGTTGTACCACACCACATGTCCCAAGAGCAACAACATGGGGTATTTCTTCTGTGAGGATGGAAGCAAATGGTAGGGGCATATGCAAACTATGAGCAGGAGCTACAGGGACCAGGAAACTAAGGGAGGAAGGGAGGAGAAAGAATGGGAGGCTCAGCCCAGAATAACGTGGATCTAACATCCCTAAGCAATTCCATTTACCTGGGTTTGCACCGTGTCCTGGACTTCTCAAGGTTGATGCTGATAGGGTCACATTCATTTTGTAAAGAGAGAAATGAATGGCTTAGTTTGCATGACTGTATTTCAAGAAGCAAACTACAAATCTAATTAGAATGTGGTATAAAATTACATAGGTGTCTATGGCCAATGTGCGTGTGTTTATGTGCACATGTGTACAAACACACAGGTTGCTTCTAAGAAGCACAATGTGTCTGTGGTAGTCTGAAGGTTAATCCCGACTGGGTCTTCATTTCCATGTTCACTCAGTGAGAACGGATACAGTCTTTGTAGTTACAACAAAAATACCAAGTATGTTGGAACAATGAGCATTCCTGCAGTCAAATACAGCAAATTCCCTGCTGAGTTATGCTAGGTCTACTCGCTCAGGTATTAGTAGGAGAGAGGGGGAGAATCTTGGACTCAATAATTTATGGATCCATAAAGATTTTTTTTTGAGCAAGTAATAATTCTTTGGAAATTAAGGCTAATTAGAAGCAATACCATCCCTATAAATGCATTCAGTTACTTTGTCAAGACAATTTTGTATTTGTTTCCTATGATGTTCCCATGTGCATGCTAATCGGTGTTTTGCTGTAATTGTGATTAGAGACCATACTACGGAGACAGACTCCTTAAAAACTGAAGGAAAGTAACAAGCAGTTGGGTGGTAATAGACTTAAGTGTCTTCTGGATATTTACAATGGATTAGGCTTTTTTATTTTAGGGTCAGTGCAGCCTTAACCTATATGCAGTAGTTTATGGCTAATGCCAGCATCGCTTCTGGGTGCAAAGCACATGTAAGAAATGTCTGCACGCTTGATGTACTTAAAAGGGAATACAGGAACTTAAAAAGATCTCTTTCCTCCGCTGCTCATCGTCAGTAATTGGCCCCAACTTCCTCCTAAGTCTTTCCCGGCTAGTGAAAAATGAAATGTGTGTTGAAACCCGTCTTTTTGCCCCTTCAGCTGTTGGCACATCTGTTAGTCTGCTGAGGATGAGATGCAAGTTACCATATGGCTGAAATGTTAGCGACTGAAATTCTGATGACTGCTCCCATAAAGCCAAACTAATATTTCAGCAGCATGTCTCTTACCAGTTGATACGCACAGAACCTCAGGTTTGATATTTTAGCTTTTCCTGCCTTTCTCAGGGCGCAGAACAAAGAAAAATTAGCTCTCTTGTTTACCCAGAATCAATTTTCTGAGTGCACATGCCCATGCATCTCTGTGTGTCTGTGTCTAACAATGGATGACCCTTGGTGCCAGGCTGTCACTACTGCTGTGTGTGTCAATTCCTACAGGACTGTAGCTCTTCCCATCATTTTATCCACAGCTATGGCTAACTCTGTGCTACAGACAACAGATCAAAGGAATAGCTTTTGCGAACAGTACAATGTTGAAAATGGCTTTTTATCCTTTCCTTTTGGTGCAAAATTTTAAACTTTGTGACAGTGTACGGAGTAGTTTGTCAAGTGTGTACTGACAGTGTATCTATTTGCATGCCTGCCTTCTGAGCGCGAAGAGTGCGTGAAAATTGGTCGTGCCACATCCAGATGTAGATCAGTTTTGGCTAAGGCAAGGAAGATGTATGACAAACAAAATCCTTTTCTCCTGCTGTGAACAAAATAGGTTTTTGTAAGTATTTGCCAAAGAGTTTAGGTGAACAATTTTAGGCATCGGGCATCAAAAGTACTTGTAAACTGCTTGCTCTGGTATTTCTGCAGTTGCCACTTGTGGTGTGTCATGGCTCACCATTACTCGGTTTTGCTCAGTGATTGAGTTATTGAACTTCAGAAAAACAGAGCTATAGAAATCTATAGTATGAGATAGAAATGAATGAGGAGTGTGAACAGCTGAAGAGTTGTGCTTCCCAACTGTGCTTTACAGAGACGTTTCCTCTCTGTTTTATGAGTGAAGAACCTAAGTTTGGAGGCACTAGGTGAATTGCTGCAGTCACACAGTGAAGCAAAATAGGCAGAAATAGAAGTTGGAATGCCTGACTCCACATGTAGAAAAGTTCAAGTTTGGAAGTCTGACAAACAAATAAAAACTCGGTGCTAACTAGTTGCAGCAGGCAGCTTCTCTTCTTGTCCACAAGCACACTGCATTTGCTATGAAGCAATGCAAGGGAAGGAGCAGAAAAGTTGCTCTTCTTCCAAGGAACTCAAATTACCATGAGACGATTAAAATGTGTAAGAGCCTGTTTACATATTTTTTGAAATTCCCTTTGTTTTGTTTTTGTTATTCTTTTCTTGTATCTAATCTAATTTTTAGTTTGATTAAAGCACTCTGTTGCAGTGTAGTCATGGCAACAAGTTTACTTGAATAAGTCCCTTTTTCTAGGAATGTAAGGTTTAAAAGAAAAGAAAAACAAACCCAAACAAGACAAGCCTTCATGTGGTCCTGACCCGGCATTTATTCATAATGATGGAGGCGCAAGTGAGTAGCGAGTGAGGAGTGAGTACAAAGTTGTTTCTGTTGCGTTTGTCTCCCTGAGTTCACTGGAGACTCTGGGTATGCCTGTGACCGTTTGTAGGTATGTCTTTGGGTATATTTTGTTCAAATACAAGGTACATGTAGAAGAGACCACGTAAGAGTTCTGGTCACAGCGACGCTGAAGTTACGACTGCCGTCCTGTACCGGCGTTGACCTAGATAGTCCATGAAACAATTGCAGAGAAAGCACAGCAGCACAACCTGCAGTGAGAATTCCCTACAGAAACCAAGGTCCATGTTGATGGAGCTCCTATGTGATGGCTTCTCAGGGTACCAGTGTTGATTTAGTAACATTTACCCGCGGCAGATGGACACTTGCTGCAGTCGTATCTGAAACTGCGGTATAGACATAGCCCTGACTAGGGCCTATCTATACATCATGTTTCACATTGCTGTAACAATACTTGTTCAGAAACATTCCTTGTGGAATTTGCACAGCTTTCTAGTGGGGTGCGGTTATATTAGTGGAGAGGTGATGTATGCTAATCCCATCATTACTAGGGCATTGACTACACTACATCAGTTTCTAGAAAGGAGGAGAATTAGAAGAACACAAAACCTCTCTGCAGAGATGCCCAGTGATTTAAAGACTTTAGAACATGTTAGCTCTAATTAATGTGTTTGAAAATTGTAAGCCAGCTTAGGCAGTGTGTACTTCAGCACCTCCTAAATTGGTCAAGGCAGGTTCTACCTAGTCTTTAATTTGATCTTTCTAGCATGAATTAAAAGCAGTCACGCCTTGATTACACCAGTCTCTTTGGACATGTTACTTCCAAAGGATTAGCTAACAAGGTTCATCTGCCTAACCTAAAAAAAGTGCTCTGTTTGTACACACCTGTTTGTACACACTTGTGAATTAAGGGAGAGACCCATGGCTTATTCGTTTATGGCGCTGTTTGATGTTGGGATGGCACACCTAATGTTACCTTCTTTTCAGTGGTCACCAGTTTTTTATTGCTTTAACCCAGCAATAGATTCCAGCCATACCCACATTCTTGGATAGTCAGTTTTTCAGTGTATCTTTGTTAGGAAGTGAGGGAAGTGGGGTAGCAAAGTGTGATATACAAGGGTTGGGGGACAGCCAAGCTTTAGGTTGATACGACGTGACCATTATTTCACCGTCTTTTGACACGGTGAGTTTTTCTTAGCAGTGGAGCAGAGTAGAGTAGCACAAACAAAGGCTTTAGGAAGAAGAGAGAATCTGGTGGAGGCTTTCTTCTGCATTACAACTCTGGGATCTCAAGTCTTTCACAACCTTTAGGAATTAGCAATAAATAACTTCTGAGGAGAGAGAACTAGACAAGGGAGAAGGATGCATTTTTTATTGCAATATGCGCAAAGAAGTATAGTTTATGCAGAGAGCAGCACAGGGAAGCTGTCCAACGGCTGGAACTGCAAAGGCGGCAGCTCTTGCCTTGGAAGTAAAGGGGTCAGAGGGAATGGTTACTGTAACAGCAGCTTTGATACTTCAGGTCTTATTCCACTGGTGAGTTCTGTAAGTGCTGCTTTTTTTTTACATCGTGGAGGCATCATTTGACTGTAGCTAAACTTGTTGTTTTCCAAAACCTTTGCAGAGAAGGGCAATCTTTTGCTATATTACGGGGGACTACAACAGCGAAGTCAGTAAAAATTTGCCATTGGTTTTACTGGAAATAGGATCGTGCCCTTTTAATTTAAACATCTTGTTGTAGAGATCTCAGGGCTGATTCTGATCTAAGTTACCGCAACATATCTGAACTTCAACCGGTAAGGAAGAGAGATGAATCTGTCCTTCTATCATTTGATAGGTTTTCCAGTGCCATATCTGGTGACAGCACATCACAAAGGGAGACGGTCACTCGGTGCCCAACGGGCCTCCCAGTGCGGTCGCAGGGTGATTTTTTGCCGCGCAGTATGTGTAGCAGCATACAAAGGTCTCTGAGCTATAGGCCCGGTGACTGTTTACAGCACAGCATAACCACTATACCAAGTCAGAGGAGGAACAGAAAATGCGTTCCCTACATGGGAAGTTATTTGTTATTTAGAAGAATGGAGCAGCTAGACCTTGCAAGCGAGGAGCCCTCGCCTCCCAGATAAAACTTCCTTCACTTCTCCCCAACAGACATTTAATTCCTCTAGTTTTTGAGTACTGATCTACTTAGACTGGTCCCATAGCTATACGGGGCACTTGTAGGGAAGGTGATTTGAAAGAGGTATTTTGTGAGAACAGTTTGATGAGAAGAGCGTTTCTTAAAACCACCACTGACTGTCCCAGGCTGTTCTCCTGGAAGCAGACAAAATGCCTGCATTGGATAGGGATGTGTGCAGTTTACAGCTCTGGCTTGTTGTGTAAGCTCACAGTACCAGGACACTACTTTCAAGAAAACCAGAAAAAAATCTGAGTTCCGTGGTGCTCCTTTTTCACTCCAATAAATTGGTGTAAAAGGCAGCGTTCTGTATCAGTGGGATTAAAAAGGGTACAGCTCGGCAGTTCCTGAGAGCGTGTTTTTTCAGAGGCAAAGCCCTTTCCAGTGTCCTCCTTCCCAACCCTTCTCCCCTGAATACCCACCTGTGCCCTCCCTGCTGTTGCTCTTGCTGCTGGGTTGTCAAAATATCTCTCATAATGAAGCAGTCTGGCCTGAGGCTACTATTACCTCCAATACTGATCCCACTGAGCATGACTCTGGCAGCATGGCTGGCTGTTTACATGCAGTGAGCATAAAGCTGGGCTACACCTGGCAAGGAATAAAAGACAAAAAGCAGTGAATCCTGGCTGTTAGACAGCCTTGATGTCCTCTGAGACTGTGAAAGAGACTGGGGAAGGCATGAATCTGGCTGGCTCAGGAGGTGGTATTGTGGCTCTTTGGTCTCCTTCCCTGTCTTTTGGTAGGCTCAGCGATTTGGCAGGGACGGAGTTGTTGCTTTCCGTCACTGGCCTGGTAGTGCCAGGGTAATTCTGTGGAAAGATGGGGAAGTGGGGAGAGGAGCTCTTAACTGCAGTCTTAAAAGGCTAAACACCCCAACTTCTTTGGGAGAAACAACATGACCGACAGAGCTGCTATGACAAGCTCAGCAAGACCTGTGCTGTAGATGCAGCTGTGCTGACACAAGGTTGTATCTGTTCGTTTGGCTTAGCTTAGGCAGAGGCATAAAGGTGCCAGAGACGGCATGTATGGCATCTGCGCTGGAATCCTGCAAAGAGAGAAGCTCTGGATTAGTTTCTGAACTCGGGCTGGTCATTTTACATGTACCGGGGTGTCTCTCTCCTCCCAGCCTCAACCTGTCTTTCCTGTAAAGGGGCAGGGCCTGCATCTGCAATGAATTTTTAAAACACTTAGCACAAAGGACCTTTGATCTCAGTTAGAAACTCAGAGGTTTACTGTCACACGTGTAAATAACAAATTGTATTTAGGAAGTTTCCCCTCCTTTTATGGGTAGAATAATGGAGGCATAGCCAGGATAAGTAATTTGTCCATGAAACTGGTGATAGAGTAAGGAGGAAAATCCTTCTCTCTTAACTTTCAGACCTGCGCTTGAAGCACCATGTCTTCTTGTAAAATGCTTTTCAGCACAGCTAGCTCTTTGCAGTTGTTGACACATTTGACCTGAGAGAAATAAAAGATCCAGGTTTTGTTTCAATCCGACATGATGTATTCCAGAGGTGGAGAACTAAATGTTGGAAAATGATCACTATTTACTATGTTTACAGCAGTAGCGCCTCTGCGAGCAAATTGAGAATCATGCTTTCACTTTGCTAGGTGCTGTGGAAACACACAACAAAAAGACACGGTGATTTGTGCCCCCAGACTTGAAAACACGTTCCAATTCCTCAGTGTGGAATTTGCAAAGCGTACCTGTTTCCCTCTCTAACCACGTGTGCATGGATTTGCTTAGATCTCTCTGATCGGCTCTCTAGTGGTGAATCTGTTTACACTAATCCTGAAAGCTCTACTGTTAAGAGACTGGATCTGAACAACTTCAGACTCCTGCTGTTGCACTCAGACATCCAGACAGAGCTCTTGCTCTTTATTACAGCGAGGAGGGGTAGAGAGGACTTGTTAGTAACTTCCAGTGCTTGTAAGAGACTGAGAGGATCAGCCTGAATCTGGGCCTCTTGAATCCCCCCGCAAACTTCCCTGACTTCTGTTGGAACACCTTACCTGTGTGAGAGGAACCCTGTCCGGTCCAAGCCACGCACGTCATGTTGGAGCCACCATCGTGCGGCCTTACTCTTCCAGTGCTGGACCTCTACACAGCTTGGCCAGTGCACCTATGTCATGACTGGCATCAAGTGCCTGTTTTTTCCAGGAATGAAACACAGCCAGGTAAGGAGATGCTGCCCTTCTAGAATGAAGACTCGGCATATTCGCTTCACTTATGACTAGGTCCAGATTTGAGCCCAGTTTCTTCAGAGGTAAAAAGCAACTGAGCATACCCGCAGTGGGAAAACCCCACGACAAGTCACCTTTTCCTTTAAAACAAGAGGTAGATAAAAGTTCTCTGGGTTAGGAAAGGTTTCATTCCAGCTGTTTAATAGGGGCAGACTGGATGGTAATGCAAGGTGCTGTTAGGAGATTTGAGTGTGCATCAAAACCAGGTATCTGTGAAGTCTAGAATGAAGGAAGTCCCACAGGATTTGTTCCTGGAGGATGAAGGCCATTCTTGTTGTGCTCTCCCGTGACCCCTCCTGGAGGAAGCATGGAGACTTGGCTTTGGAGAAGGCTGTGGCCAAGCTCTCTCTACGCTTGGAGGTGAAGCTGCCATTAGGAACGGAGGTGGAAGAAGAATAGTAACCCTTACGGCTGTAAAAAAGAAAGGCGGCTCTGAGGAAAAACTACCCGCTCCCCTGGAAGAAGTGAAAAGAAACGAGTCCCGTGTATCCAAGTTCCAAAGAAGATGGAGTCAAAGGAAGTCTGAAGTAGTCCTCAAGCCTCTGCAGTGACCTCAGTGCAGTTCTAGGCATGCCAAGCATGAAGGTTTTCTGGGAGCGTAAGAGCGAGCGGTTCTTCTCACTGTATGGCCTTCTCAGCTGACCTCCATCCAGAATCCTCTTACACGCTTTCACAGAGAATGCCTGTGTCTCCCAGAGCCTCTTCCAAGCATTTTCCTTGGTTCATTAGGTGATAATAGAAAGTGATTTTTCCCCTGTCATCTTGAGCAATCAGAAGCATTAAGAATAAGAGCCTAAGCCTGAAAGCCTAAATGAGAGGGTTTGATGGGTATGTATATCTGCCTCCTTCGTTAGAGCAAAAAGCAGGGATGGCTCCCAGAGCTTGCATTTCTTGAGAATAAACAGGCAAGAAACAAGGACCACGGTCAAGTAGTGTCAAGAGGAAACTGAGGTTTGGGGCTTAGATTCCATTCCCCGATCTGCTGAGCCCCATAGACGCAGATTGCCTTTGCCTTTACTGGTATGATGCAATAGCTTGTCGCACAAGTGGTCCGTTAGTGGACTTTTTGTGGAGAGGGGTGCCTATCAGCTGGGAGCTAAGGGGGGTAGAAAATAACACCTGTAAGATCTCAGGCAAATCACTTGGCCCACAAAGGTGAGCTCGTCACCTCTGTTAGCGGTGGGACCTAGTCCTAGTGGGACCGAGTCGCTGCATCACCCCGGCGTGAGTGCGGCGCTCGTGTTCTCCATCTCGGCCTCTTTACACTTCAGTTTCTTCGCGGGTAAAATGAAGCTAAAAGCTTCCTCAGGAAGGTGCTAGGAGGTGGTGTTCTTTCTCCTTGTCTGTGAATGCTCTGAGATCACCTGAGAGATGGTGCTGAAGTGGCAGGGGCTATTATTGCTCAGAAACTACCCTGCTAACTCTGTCAATGGTGGCTTATCGCAACAGCAAATCCATTTCTCGCTGTCTGGAAGGCAAGTTCAACTTGCCACCCCCCTCCCCCTCTAAGAAAGCTAATACTCGAGGCACACCTTGGCACAAAGCTAAGAACTTTTTGTTGTTGTTCTGGGAATTCTAAGACAGAATTCATACAGATCTCTCGCTGTCCTGCCACCCTGTAAGACTTGTGGGGCATATTTCTGGTACCGTGTTTAAGGGGATAATTTATTTTTATTTCCCTTCTGGGTAGGCTTCTTCCTGCACACTTGATCCTACTTAGCATCCAAAGGCAGGGAACTCCATCTTGTTGATGTGACAAATCTCTGTAACCACCCCGCAACTTAATTTTGGGCCGTGTTGTCCTCTCGGGGTGGTTTCACGTGGACCTCATGCCATGCCTGCCACAGCTCGTAATGGAAAACAAATTTATACCGTGTCTCCCAAGTCTTGCTACCTCCCTAGACGGGAAAAGAGAAGGCTCTAGCCTGCCTTCTCAA
>JANZLP010000001.1:4820987-4831222 GCA_026930925.1 Chelictinia riocourii | reverse complement strand
CTCCTCTCCCGGTGCCACCGGAGCCCGGAGCTGTCCCGGACCGGGAGCCCCATGTGCCGCTGCCCCCGGACCCCGCTCTGCGGTGCGGCCGCCGTCTCGGACTGGGGATGCTCGGGTCCTCCCCAAATGTGGCAGTTTGTCGCCAGAAAACCCACGAACCTTCCCCCCTCCCCTTTCTCTGCATCTTCGGCATCTCCTTTCCTTCTGCTGGAAAGCGGCCAGCGAGATGGAGGGAAATAAAAGCATCTCTCCCCCTCTCCCGGGTCCTTGGATTGATCCAGAGCCCATCTCCCCTGTGACAGATCCTAATTTCAGAAAGTTTGGGGAATGAGGTGCAGCATAGGCATCCAGAAAGGAACTGCACCTTCAAAGCCAGAGGCTGGTATTTTTCCTGGTTTGGGAAAATCCTGCTTTAACTAGCAGACCCCTCCTGACTTCTGAAAGGCTTTGCTGGGCTCCACACCCCGCTTACCCTAACACACCCATGCGTGGAAAGGATTTCAGCATCAACACTTGCTGTGCTCCGGTGCTCTGAGGGGTTGAGGCATTTGTTTACTGGAGCATTAGGCTTGAAAAATGTAAGTGACATGGAAGGCGAGACAGAAGGAGCAAGGCACCAATCTCCACAGTCCCTTTGCTGCCAGGCTGGCGTGTGATAGCTTCTCAATCTTTTATTTTGAACATGAATTTCAGGTGGGTTTAATCAGCGACCAATTAGAATTTAAACTGCGTGTGTACTAAAACCTTTGAGGTGTTCCCGCAGTTAAAGGGAGGGAACTTAAATGGAAACAAATCAGAACCGTTTCTCCCACTAAAAGCAGAGGAAGGTACAGGCAGTTAGATTTAAGCCCAGGGCCTGTAGATGTTTAGACATATCTTTCCAAGTTTCCCCCTCTGCTGCTCCAGTAAACCAAAATCCAGCCCCCACAGAAGCCCTGGAATCCCTCTGTATTTTGTCTCCATATCTAACTTTCATCCGGAGATGGTGGGGGCTGTATTTCTCCTGCAGGTGCTTCGTAAATGTTGTCAGTGGCAGCCCAGTGTACTTAAGCCAAATTCTCTAAGGAACTTGAGAACAGTGTGGCTGAAATGCATTATTTCCAGTCATCTTCCTTTTAGGATTAAACTGATGCTCATTGTTACCATGATAGGGCTAAAACCAGAGGATTATTTCCTAGCCATGTCTTTGGAGATTACAGTTTAAACAATTCTCAACATATTTTACAGTTTTGCTATTATTCAGGCTATACCTCATCCTGTTAGCCAAGTAAGAAGTAGGCAGACATGAGTACACAGTATGTGAAGTTCACCTGTGGGCTTTTCCTCATGTATTTTTTTGTATTTCGCTTGCGCATTAATTTAAAAGTAAAAAGAAAAAGGCAGCTGTTGGGGAAAAAAAACCAAACCACAAAACCAACCCTACCATACTGTTCCTTCTCAGGGGATCTGGCTAAAACAGTAGATTTGCTAAGATAGGAAAGTTGTTTAATGGCTTCGCTCCATTCCTCTGAGCAGAGGGAAGCAGCAGACAACGTGATGCCGGGCCCTGGACCGGGGAAGGCTCCGGAGCGAATAAGCAAAGCAGCTGCAAGTCAAGTTTGAAGTGCATTAATGGAAACCATTGCACAGCGTGTGAGCGGGCATTCTCATGGCGTAAGCTGTACAGAGGTTTAAAAAAAGACAAATAATGGAAGACCTGTGAAAGAAAGGGCAGTGGTGATGTGGAGAGTGACGTGCAGAGGTCTTGCTGTTGGAAATCTGGAGCCCGGGTCTTTCACAGTGGATTCAAGCTGCTTTAGAGCAGGTCTTTGCATCTCTTTGTGTTCATTTTCTGTCTTTAAACTAAGCAGAGCAATAATGCACTTGCTCAAACTGGCAAATAACTTGTAATAAATCACTCAACATATTTCACTCCTCTTCCTGTTTGGCAAACTGTCTAAAGCAAATTGGGATTTTTTTTTTGGAAGCCATTAGTTTTCCAAGAGGTTTTATTTGTTGATTGATTGAAAGCCAGTCCCAGAACAGAGCAATTGTAACCATTTATAGACTCAGAGCCCAGTGTGAGCTACAGTTCTGCTGGGATCATTGCAAGAGAACGCTCCTCCCTGGGCTGGAACAAGCTTCCCGGGGTGAATATTTGAGTGTATTAATTTAATGTGTCTGATTTGGAAAAAGTTCCTCTGTATTTGCTTGGAATATTTAAGTTTCAGTGGGCATTCCTGAGTGAAACTAGAGTCTGTGGGTCCAACCAAGTTCTCTTACCATCAGGAAAAAAAAGTAACTATTCAAACAACACTCCGCATATTTGATTCTCTCTCCTATTACTTAACTGGCACCACTTAAGCTCTACAACTGTAAGAATTACTGGTATTCTAGTAATTACAGATTGCTCAGTGCAGCAGATACTGATAAGCAGGAAGAGCAGTAAGTGAGATGTTCTGCAGGGTGTCACCACCATCAGTACGGCCGGGCACGGCACATCTCCCCTCCTGCCATCGAGACGTGAGCTCTGGGTGGCCTCTGACACTTAATTCTCTGGGATGTGGAGCCTCCCGTTATGGTACAGGTTGTGCAGTCCCAGGATCGGAGTCCGAGAGCTGGAAGTGATGACAGCTCCCGGTGTGGATGGGAGCTTTTGAATGAGGTATATTAGCTGCACGGGTAAAAGGAACATTGCAGCCCTGCTTTGAGAGTCCACTATGAAAACCACTTTTTACCTGCCAGGTAGCGTTATAACACGTGTACTACATGTTGTGAGCTCCAGAGCTGAGCATAGTAGTCAGTTAGGCACGTAGTTAGCTGAGTTTTAGGGTGAGACGGAATGGTTGGTGGTATGGCCGAATGGGATGCTCTGTTGCTGGGCATTTTTGTGTGGCAGCTACGCAGGCTCTGAGAGCCGTATGGCGCACACACGGCGGGGTAATGGCAGCACATGTGTAGTCCAAAGTGTACTATGGCCCCCTGTCAGGCTCTGAACGCCACTTGGAGGAAATGCACGTTGTCTTCAGAGGCCCATAGGGCAGGTTACCGTAAACACAGGTTTTCTGAATTGAAATTTTTTCATTAGGAAAGGGATCGAGGAGTTTCGGTCAGACAAACATGGCATTTAATCTACATATAGGTCAGGGCCAAACCCTTTCGGGTTTTTTTGAGGGCACTGAAGAAAATTTTATGGACAGAGAAGCAGGAGAAGAATGAGGTTCTTTTTCAGACTTGCAGTTTGATTTCCAGCTGGTCCCCCAGAGTTCATTACTGTGCAGTGTTTGGAGCTCTCCCTACTTCTACTGTGCAGCTGCCAGGATCTGATTTGCACAGTGTAAGGTGCTGAGCTGGAATTAAAGGGGTTTATGAAGGTTTTGTGTATGCAGGAAATCTAGTATTGTAGGGAGTAGTGCGACATCAGGCTTAACACCCTTCACCAATTCCACTCTCTTGTGAGCAGGCCAGACCCGTCTGGGCCTCTTAGGGCCATAAGGGCTTTGGCTGGCTTGATTTTGCTTTGAACTTTGGATTCAGATCAGCTTACCTGGAAAGTCCAAACGTGTCCAAGAGTTTGACCAAACTTCAGTTCATGGAAATTTTACTCGATGCCTCCGTTTGGCCTGTCCTTTCCAGAAAGTTTTCAAACGTTGTCTGAAGTTTCACTGGGAAGAACAACTGTTATTGCTATAAGCTCAGTAACTGGGCAGTGCCTATTCCATTTCTATTTGCAAATAAAATGTGGGGAAGATGGAAAGCTGGGATAGGTTTTCTAAACTGTTACATATAAGGAAGAAGAAGAATAGGAAAAACTAGGTATATGTGGAAGAACTACTAAGCACAATTCTGAGCATAGCTTTATTGGTGGAAGTGAGTATCTGCTAAAATCTAACAATCCCCTAAAAGAACTACTCAGAGAGCAACCAGACTCCCTTTCTGAGCCAGACTTGCAGGAAGAGCACAAAAGGTATGCTGTCACATTAGTAAAACTTGCAGCAGCGTCATGTCTTGGATGTGAAATTATTTCCGTGCTAAGAGTTGTTTTCAGTTGATTTCTGAACTAGGCTGAAGCAGGGGCATCCATTCAGGAAAGCACTTAAACAGACACTCAAACCTGAGTTAAGTCCCATTGACTTCACTGGTCATGCTTAAGTGTTTTCTGGCCCAATTCAAAGCACATTCAAATTGGAAGAAAGGCTCTCTGACTTCAGCAGGCTTTAGATTAGGCTTCTTCTGAAGTCAGACGGTCTTCAGCGGCACACTGTTCCTTTTTCTAGTGGAGGACACGGGCAAGAGTGCTGTAGGGATACAGAAAATGCACAAAAGTGCCTTTGGCCTCTGCTACTTGCGATATTTGCAGCCACTTCTGTTTAATGCTTTTGGGAACCTCTATCTGCAGGAGCTGATTTATACGCGCAGCTAGGAACCAGCATGTTCGCTGGCAGATGCTGAGAGGTGTGGGAGTGGGTTTGTGCAAGGATATGGGCTTGATTGCCAGTTTGGTCTCAAATGGCTGGGGTTCTCATCAATCATGTTGACATGGAGGAACAGTGGTGGTCACAGACCTCCTCTGGGTGGCGGGGGAGATCAGTGCTCCCTGGTATCGAGTGGAGACACCAGACCACAGAAGGTCAAGCATCTGCCTTAGCCCTCTGGGTTGGCGTAGATGCCGTCTAGTAGCAAGGGGGGGGAAAAAAGGCAACAAAAACCCAACCCCCTTGGCTGCTCTGTCTTAATTTAGGTTATTGTTAATCTAGAAGCCACTATTCCTGCTTGTCAGCAGGCAGAGTGACAGAGTAGGTAAATTAATTTCCGAGGTGGGAAATTGCTAATAATTTATTTACAGCTTGGGGCGGGTGCGGAGGAGGGAATACAGTACAGACATATTTGGGTTTTCTTCATAAAATGTCAATGCTTAGCTCTGTCTGCTTCCTCTGAACATGACCCATTACTTGAGACAACATCCTGCAGTCCCTACACCTATCAGGGAGACTGCACGCAGCACGGAGACGTTCTCTCACCGCTGTACAGCTCACCTGCAGGGCTCTTTTTTACAGCAGTAAATCCTGCTGTGGACACTCAGGACTGCCGTGTGTGGGCGGCGTGGCTCGTCACAGCACCCCACAGCTCAGAAGGCGGCAGTCGTTGTGCTTGAAAGCTAGGGAGAGGGAGTTTGAGAGGACCACGGGTGGGTTATCGTGATGCAGCAGATCTTTTAAGTAAGTGGCAAGAGATGCAGTGTTCAGCAAGTGCCATTGACCTCTCTGTTTGTTTGTTAACAGGATACACACCCACTGGGATTTAAACATCTCCTTCCGAGAGACCTCTTGCAGGTACCATTTTGGGGCACCCTCTTTGTATGGTAGGCTAAGAGTTTATGATATGTTACTGGCGTATGGATGCTGTTAGATGTAAATGAACATTTCTAACTGTCAGTGCTGTGGGGTTTTTTCTTCCTTCTTTGTTCCTCTTTCTCCCCTTACCACATATCCTTCCTTTTGTTTTTATTTTGGGGAAAGTTGTCTGTGGGGGAGAAACAGTCTCTTTTATGTTGGAAGAGAGAATGGATTAGACCTGTAAAGAAAGCCCATTATTGGTTTTGCTATGTTTACTCCGGTCCCTTTTTGGAAGAATGGAAGGTTGGCATGGCCCAGATCTATTTCCTGACATGAGAGACATGGGAGTCTGCCTCTCATTTGCAAAAGGCATTCTTTGCAAAAAAAAAAACCTTTTTGCAAAAGGCCCATTGAAGGCCAAACTGACCGATGCTCCTAGATTGCTCAGGAGTTGCGGTGTCGTGCTTAGACAGCTTAAAGAAGTGCTACCTTAAAAGGTGGACCTGCGACTGCAAACGACGAGAATCACTGGATGACAGATGCTTTAGATAATATGATACCGCAGAGACACCCTGGTCCTGCAAAAATTTAGGCATGTAGGAGTCCAACTGCAGTGTCTAAGTGTGAAGTATTGGAGCCAATAGGACTCTGCATTTTGCAATGTGAAGTATGAACGGGTTGAGCTACAGCTGCAAAAGTGCAGTGTGAGAGTATTTACAAGTCAGCTTGGGAAAAAGTTGACATTAAAAAAATGACAAGTGTTTTACAAAGCATAAATAAAAGAAATGACATAGAAGTCTGAATTGTGAGAAGAGAAGGATTGCTGGACCAGTCTGATATATTGGTTTTAAAGTCTGGTTTCCTGCAGTAACAGATACCCTAAGAAGGTGGAAATTCATAAATTGAAGATACCCAGTTACAAACATGAATATTTCTTTGTGACCTCTGGGTCAGTTGATACCATGAGCATAGTGCATTTTCTTTATGTGTTGCTAGTAGTCATAAACTTTTCTAATCCTTTAAAAATATAGCTGCAGAAATTTGCCTCTGCACTAGAAGAAGAAAACTGGAATTTTGAAATTTCTCTTTTATACTGAATTGCCACGTCAGAGTGAAATAGTTGAGCCCATCAGGTACCGCTTGTTTTCTAGAACAAGAAAAATTAATCTGTGCAGCTGTGAAACTTCTTGGAGAGCGTTGTACAGAAGGAGGAAGACAGGGTACAGAACAGTCCAGAATTTGGTTCTATATGTGTTTCATATGTATGTGGATACTGTAGAAACCAGGATCTGGTCCACTGGATCTGCTTGCAAATAGCAGTCCACTAATAACTTTTTTGTTTTGCGAAAAGTAAATTCTGATGCTTTGCCTAAACTCCCTGTTCAGATAGAGATTTCAAAATAGTAGGAAAATACTACTATTGCTACCACCACCGCCACCACTACTACTGCTATTACTTGTGGAAGTGCCCACTGCATGCTGGACACTTCACAAACATTTAAGAAATTATTCATACTCTGTAGAGATGGGATTGTCTGGACCTATCAGTATTGCGGCTGATGTGGGCATTTCTGGTATATCTGCAAGCCTCAGAATGTTTCGCAAATGTAAGCGTCAGTGACAGGAGCAGAGAGTATTAGAAATTACTTCCATCTCCATCACATGCCCTTCAAATGCAGCTGTAACAAGTTCTGCCCCTATTCTGTGTGCTCCCCCCAAAAAACGTGGCAAAAGAGTGAAAATGGGCAGCGGAGAAGTGAAGGACGAGTAGTCTCGGTCATTTTAACGCGTTCACACATACCCGCTCCCTCCCTCCCCCAACCTGAGGACAATTTGGACTGCTTCTGTTGGCAACATTGGTGTGTGAAGGTTATAGCCTAAACTGTGTACCTGGAGAGACAAGTCCATCTATATTTAATTGAGTACTGGAGCATGAATTAAGCCTTGGCACCCCCATGAGGCAGTGGGAAGTGAAGGGTGGGAAATCTGTACTGATTCACACTCCATTAGAGTGAGGGCAGAGGTATTCATTGGTATTTAAGTAAGCACAGACTTTGGCCCTGAAGCATAAAACCCCGTAATTCCTAAAATTTACAACGTTAAGAATACAAAACCCCACCCTGATCAGTAAGCATCTGGAAGGCACATCTCACCCAGCACTCCTATAAAAAACAGCTGAAGTTTTTTGTATGGCAGCCTTTAGAATAAAATCCCTGGTTTGTCGCTATAAGCTTTTGGAACTCTAAAATACAAAAGAATGGATTTCTTCCAGGCAGACCCTTTCATGATAAATTTCAGCCTAGAGCAGAGTTTTACAGCTCAGTTATAAACTCCTAAAAGGCAGAGGTTTGTAATGGAAGTGCTGACACAAGCCTTAATTAATAGCCATGTGAACAACGATTCTGCACAATGGCAACTAAGGGTGCAAACCCCTTTGGCAATTAGAATCCCTGTCTTAAAAAAAAAATAAATTCTGAACTTGCAATGCATAGAAGAAAATAATGGTCTGATTTTTATGTCCACAAGAACATTTCTTGGGCTTCCTCAGCATAACTGCTTGTTCCCTTCAGTGTAGCTCTCTCCTGGCAGAAACACTGGTAGTTCCTTTTGGGAACAGAAGTTTTGCTTTTGCAGATTAAATGATTAGTCCAACTATCAAAAATTGTGCCCATCCAGCTAGTTCAGAAGAAACCGACACATGTTACGCTATGTGGCAAAGCAAGTAATTTGTGTGGTTATGTGTCAGTACAGAAAAAGCTTGTATGTATTTAAGGGACCAAAATTGCCACACGGTTCTGTAAAAGATCTGGCATATCTAAAATACATCATGGGGTGGCAAAAAGGTTTAGCTGACCTTTGTTCTCAGTGACCTGCACAATTGAGCACATGGGAGTTACACAGGTCATCCCAAACCCATGCCAGGAAATCATTACGATGCACCACACCTGCATGAATGCTCACAGTCACCACGCTACTTTAAATCAAGCAGGTCGGAGAACTGCCATCTTAATTTATCTGCCTCTTTGTCATAAGTTTGTCTTTGATCTTCCTTTCCAAGTTGTCAGAGGGTACCTGGATTCATTGGATTTAGCTACCTTAGAACTGCTGTCTGCATTGCCCTGGATAAAAAGACATTTAATTGCGTACAAATCATTCTATATGCTAAGAACCAAAAGCTGGAGATAGGGGAATTGTCCTGAAAGGGCAGATTAGGATCTCTCCTTGTCTTGCCAGGTGCTTTGCTCCCTTCCCTTGTAAGCTTTGAAGTTAATACAGGTTTGAGTTTTTGTTTACAGCTAGTCTTCCTTTCAAATTGCCTTTTTAAGGTCGAATTCCCTTGCATGGACATACTGTTCCTGGAATAATTTGCTGAAATGTGTTGAAGTTGTTCAGTAAGTGATGCACTCCTTTTATTTTGAGACAAGCCCGTCAAATTTTGGAATAGTAAACACAAGGTTAAAGCCTGGTCTTGGCCACAAGATACCTAGACTCTGCTCCCATTGATTTCAGCGTGGGTCACAGCTGCTCAGCACCACAGGCAGGATTACCTTCCTGAGGTTGAGGCATCTCATGAAAATAAATTGTGGAATAAAAAGGAGTTCCAGGGAGGAAAAGGATTTTCCTTCTATTTGCTGCCACTTGATGTCTTGAGGGAACTGCAGGGAGGTGAGAAATAGATAAGGGGCCGTGCATGTTAATACCACGCAGTGATGCAGCTCAGGGTGGAATAAACATTTTGCCCACCTTAGAATTCCAAGACACTGTCAGGGCAACGAAGCCATCCCTGTTTCCAAGGAAGTCGAGTTGTTTTTACTGTTGCCCTTGTTAAAGATGGCTTGACTGGTAGGAAAGAAGATGGTGGGTAATTTGGTTAAAGCTGCATCCAAAGACAAGGAGCACAGCAGAGAACTGAGCTAGGCATCTTGATGTTTAGCCACATGTTTTAGCTTTTGGCTGCGTGGTAAGCAAACTCGGAAAGAATATCCGAGGCAGCGTTTCTGTCTTCAAAGTCCTGCACTGGTGCAGGCATCAGACAGTGACGAAGGAAAGGGGCAGGAGCGTGCAAGAGGGTCTCTTCGCTGCCATGTGAACAAAAACCCACTTGAGGAGACACTCCAAGCTTACTGGGCCTGCCAGGGGATAATTTTATCCAGGTATATGCCACATGGAGGCTGCGTAAGAAGGTGGAAGAAAAACAAAGGCATCACTTTTCCAGAGCAAAAAAAAAAGCATTTAGCAACCACCATTTAAACAAAGATTACAGTGGTGTGTAACCAGCCTTTCTGGATGGGCATGAACCACGTTAGAATGTATTTTAGACAGAGAGACATTTGGCCGAGAGCCTGTGTATCCATGTGTGGGTGTACCTGTATGTTTAAATCTAACGATAACATACTTAGTGGGTCTTTCCACATTGATTTAACCCTGGCGTAACCTCAGCCAGAACTGAGTTTAAGCAGCAGTGCTTAAACTGGATCCTTACAGGTACATGTTTGGTCTATGTGGTACAGCTGCACGCCTTTTAGAAAACTGCATTTAAGGAGGAATGAAACAGGTTAGTCAGTAAGGAGGAGGACATTAAACGAATTAGGCCAAGTGGAAGAAGCAGATGAAAAATACATGGGACGTGGGACAGGAGAAGCAAACTAAAGGGAAATTCACTGATTTAGCTCATTCCTTTGGAAAGATACACAGGGAGAGAAAAGGAAAGCAGGAGAGGAGAACTGAAAAGTAGATGGTTCTGAACGTGTCAAGGCTGATCCTGACTCAGCAGAAAGTATTGCTGTGTGATGCAAGTAAGGTTATCAAGTGCCAGAGGATCCTGCTGCTCTGCCCTTTAAGGATTGAAGGGGGTTGAAAGGGCCAGTTGAATCTGGTGAATCAACAAATGGTTATGGGACTGGTGCCACAGCCAGGGGT
>JANZLP010000001.1:4787574-4803806 GCA_026930925.1 Chelictinia riocourii | reverse complement strand
ATGAGCGATTTAACATATACTGCAAACAAACAAAAGGGAGACATTCCAGCATCTCCATTTAGTATTATGTATACTTTTTAGCTTGTTCTTCCTCTTCAGTGTTTGTATATCATTTATTCACAAATATTTTGCAAGTGGATAGTGGTTTGCAAGCAAAAGCACTTGCCAGCTGAACTGCAGTATCTGCTACAGTGAACGTCCTTTTGTGTTCTCCCTCTCCATAGAAGGGGGGCGGGGGGGGGGGGGGAGTGAAAAAGGACTAAACTAGCCTACTTAGCAGCAATCCGATGCAAGGATAACAGGCAAAATAATGCTGAACTGCTCTAATGCATTCTCTTTTCCCAGAAGGAGGAGAGCATTGTTTCAGGATCTGCTAGAGTGAAGAGTTGAAAATGAGTTTTGTAAATAAATCTGTACCCTCTGCTCTGAGTAATGCCAAAGTCGGGGTTCATGGTGGGTTTCTCTCTAAAAACAAAAACTATTAGTCAAGTAAATAAAGTAGTCTTGTGTTCCAACAATGATGGAATGGAAAAACTTACTGGTTTTAAGAATAGAAGGGTGGCAACTGATAGAAAACTATCAGTTATTTCAGTTCAAGTTTCCTATTAATTCTGAAATAGATCTGCCAATTCCTACACTTTCAGTTTTTCCATCTGAGATGTAAGTTCTGGCCCACGCAAGTTATATCTGGCAAAACTGAAATCAGGAGCTCTGGCAGCTGCAGAGTCCTTTATGGGAAATGAGAGTGCTGTTTGGGAAGTGCTTTGCACTTAGTCTCCACTCCCCAAGACCAGAGGAGGTTACCTAGGAACCTGATGGGTAGGAGGGGGAGAACCTTTCTTGAAATACAGCTATGTCAGGGGCAAACAAAAGAATCTTGCGTGCGCACACACATACACTCATACACACAAAAATCAATTATGTGGTGGCAAATAGGATTTCCTTAACTTGGTGCTTTTCTGCTCTGTTGCAGCCGTGATAACGACCTTTCCACTATCATCTCCAACCTGCATCAGAGCCGTCAGCTCGTTATGCCAGAGACCCAGAGCCGCTGTGAATTCAAGAGAAACAGCATTGACGTTGGCTTAGGAGCAGCAGGTAAGCAGCTGCAGCAGGTCCTGCTGGTTTGGGTTTGTTGACTTCCCTCCTCTCTCTTTCACTCCCTCATTTGTTCATTTTTTCAGCAGCTGTTCTTTCTGTGGCCGTTTGCGTTACACTTTGGAGTGAGCTATATGAAGGCTTTTAATATTCTGGCTAAAGATTAACGTGGAAAAGATTTCATGGAGATGTTAAAGTCCTTTTGAGATCTCAGCGCTGTGTTATTCTCAAATCTAGCAGTCTGTGTTAAACTACTGGCAAAGGAGCTTGCGCTAGCAAAGAAGTGAAATGTCCCCAGGGTTACTGTCAAGTGAAGCAGAAAGGCCTTGCAGAGAGCATGGTTTGATTTGTAATTTCATTAATCAGAGGTTCCCCGTGCTGCTTCTGTGCCTGCCAACTCCTTTGTGAGCGTGATTGTTTGGTTTTGTAGTACAATCTGGGCTTTTTGGGGAAGTTCACCTGGTTTCAACTTAACACGGTGAAACCAGAAATGCTCCTCTTGGATCCCGCACTGCGCCTCGCTGGATGTCAGTAGGGGAGCTATGGGCAAGGATGCTTTGGTGGTAGATATGCATCAGTCAACAAGTGAGGCACTAGAGATCTGCTTGTTGCTTGCAGAATCTACAATTTACTTTTGATTATAAATAAAAGCTGAGGAAAAACTGGGAGCTGTGCTGGTTTTTATACTGAGTGATCCCTGTCCTTCCAAATCAGAATTGCATCTCTCTCTGTACGTGAATGTAGGCCTTTCCTGAAAACCTGTATGTTTGTGGCTTCGTATTTTCTTGTAAGTCATCCTATTGACTACGTAACTTAACCCCGGATCTGAAGGGAACGCCACATCTAATACACTTTGGGAACGTCTTTGGAGAATATTCAGTAACATGACAGGGACCTGGTTTGCCTTTTGCATGAGGCTTGACCCCTTTCCAGAAAGGTTCCTCCTGCCCGCAGTGAAATTTGTACTGGTATGACTAGTCTTGCAGTAAAGTGTTCAGTCCCATATATGTGTTGTGCTGAACTGGGGGATCTGTGGTATGTCTGTAAAGCAGCCTTGGGCAGCTCCCAGTCTTTGCTTTCACAGCTGAATCTCCATATTCTCTTCATTAACCCATCTCCACAGCCCCTTTTCCTACACAGCTCTAAGAGCCAAACTGGCCAGAGAGATGTTTTTCTCGATGACCTTGCCTGAGTCTGTATGTCTCAACTGACCCTGTATGTTAAAATGGGTTTGAATGTTGTTTGCTTTACAGAGAAACTGCTGGGCTTGGTCAGTCTTGCTGAAATTCTTTGAGCTCCATAGCATTCCAGAAATGCAAAGGCTACTTTTTATTCCCACCAGTGTTAAGCAGTAGAAAAGGTTAGATGTAGAAGTCCTCATTCTTATTTGTTAGAATTTATGTTTGAGGTTCTCTGGTTAGCTTCTTAACCATAAGAAACACTAAGAAATATAAAACGTAGGCACTGCACGCATGTTGTAGCAGTGAGGACAGCAGTGCTTGGCTGGGACCTCAGTGAAAGTCTGAGCAATGAAAAAGAAGGCAGCTCCTTCGCACCGGAGGCCACCAAGCAAGTGACAGAGCTTTTCAGGACATGATAGATTTGGTGTGTCTAACAAGAGTTGACCAGCTAAAGGGTACGTGGGGGGATGGTGGGGAGATTAGGTATCTAAAGGGAGAGGGGCCATTGTCATAGCTCCACAGGGACAATTTAACTCTGATTTTTCCCCGCTGTCTGGAGCCAGCTCACTCTACATGTTTGTTTGATTAAGGGAAGACTCATTTGCCAAAGTCTATGCAGAACCTGCAAGCTCTGACTTTAGAGCATGTGCTGAACTGATACCTATGTCACCACCTCACAGACATGCAAGTCAAGGGAACAGAAACAAAATGTGCTGGGATTTGTAGCTGATGCCGATTATTTGGTTTACGTCTTGGTTCTGTTTGTTTTTCCTGGCAGGGATGGAAGGGAAGTATGGTATAACTAATTGCTAAAATATAATTTTAAGAGAGTTAGTGTTGGATTAGTCTAAAAGGTTGTTTAAACCACTTAGTTTCAACAATAAGGGAAAAAGAACTGTGTCCCCAGTTGTCTGCTGTTTCCATTGTGTGCCTTTGAGAGCAATACTGTGTATTTGGGTTATGAGAATCTCCCCCTCAGAAAGGCATTTGGAGATGGACAGTGCTGAATAAATTATGTTAATGCTGATATGTTTAAAAACCCTCCCTCATCGCTCATGACTATAAGCTGCAGTGCTCTCAAAGTAAGTTGGAATCTGCTGTTAAAATGGTTTCTGTTGCTGGTTTAGCATTTATGGTTTGAAGTTAGGCGTACAGTCCCAGCCAGTAGAGGCTGAACGCTCCGGCGGCTGCTCTGCAGCTCTAAGTGCAAATTCTGCGTGTGCAGGGTGAGGGGTGAGTGCATACTGCTAAAACAGGATTCGGGGGTGTATGTGGCTGCTTGGCCGTGGCTGAGGCTAAGCAGAAGATTGAGAACAAGGGTAACACAAATGGAAGAGATTTGCTTATTGCAGAGCCCAGGGGGTTAAGAAGAGGGTTGAAGTTGGCAGGGTTGGTTGGTTTATGATTAATTCTGTGAGGGAGTTCCTTGATTTATAGTTAAAACCAGGATTAGAGGCAGTGCTGTAGTTTCGAACAGCATGGACTGGAAAATTAGAAGTATTACTGAATCTTTAGTGGCCTTTGAAATGTAGAAAGGGGCTGAAACGAATGGAAAATGGTGGTGTATAGTTAGTTCTGGGGCTTTTATGAGTTCTGGGAGATAGGTGAGACTAGAGTCAGGGTTCAGGCTAGAGCCGGGCTGATGTTCAGGTCACAGGGGGCTGAAGAGACTGACGTATTGCTGGAACATATAAGGCCTTTTGTTGGAAGAGCAGTGCTGATATTAATGTCCTTGGAAGGGTTATGGATAATTTTTAAGTGAAAACAGGTCACTTTATGTCAATGGGGATGGTTATATTTGGGAACAGAGATACCGAAAAGCTTAGTTTGGGAGAGCAGAAGCTGAAAGACTTAGAAAATAACCAGGTCCTGAAAGACTCAGGGTTTGGCCCCAACTAGAAAAGGATTTAATAACCCACCTCAGTGGGGCTAATAACCCACAGTGGTGGGCGCTAGCCATTTGGAACAGTAAACCTAGAGGAGGTGCAGTCTTAGGGCTTGGGATAGCTGGGACAAAAAAAGTCACTGTATTTTGCATCTTGTGAGGCCCAGAGAGCTAGGAAGGGTCTGGAGTCATCAAAAACAAATGGCTGTGCTATCTATTGCGTCACTTAGGTGTGATTAACACCAGTGTAGTCCTTGTGACGGGTTGGTAAGTTTAGCATCTACAGAAAATGGGGCTAGCAAATCTGAGAGCTACAGTGCTTGGAAAAGACACTGATCATAAAAAATGGAAAGACTGTTATTGCTAGTCTGCAGTGATAAAGGGGAAAGGGAAGGTAGTTATGTTGCCAGCAAGTAAAGTTTCATCAGAAATGTTGGACAAGATGCATAACGCCTTCCACCAGTTTTCGAGTGCATTGTAGAGGTGCGCGAGTCAGCCAAAACACAGAAAGGCAAATTTGGTTTATGATCTCAGGCAAATGATGACTGAACAACAGAGCTGTTTCCTGCTTTGTCCTCCCTAACTTCTCTGCTAGATCTCTGTGTCGCTGGTCCACTGTGACAGTATTGAGTAGATGTGGATTACAGCCTACTTCTAGAGATTCAGCATAGGAGAGATTTGGGCGTGGGGCGGGGGTGGTGGTCCCCCCTGCTAGTGTGTGTACTGAAGCAAGACGTCGAGATAAGAATAGCTGACAGCTTAACTCACGTTTGAAGTGTCCCCTGATACTGGACCTTTAAAGAAAATAAAGAATACCAATGGCAAAAATCTACAAAAAAAGCAAAAATCTGCTCCAGCCAGCGCTTCTCAGTAAGACATCTGGAGACCCAGAACTGGCAGGGGTAACTGAGGCTTTTGCGACAACAGCAGAAGTAGGTGGCCGAGAGGCGTGTACTGATAAAATCTAATTGCCCTATCGATTGGCTTCGGAGCCACCGTCAGCTGTGGTAATGATTGAGATATTCTTATATGTTTGATGCATGTTAGCTGTATCTCGCTGCTCTGGGTCCACTGGGGACCTTAAGGTATTACAGAGATCTCTTAATCATGGAGCAAACTTGCGTGTGTTAGGCCTGCTCTGCGGCACCACAGATTTATTACAATTACCACTGAGGCACTTGGATTTCCTTAGGTCCCAGGGGGTCCTGGGTTTCGGGAAGAGCTGCCCTGTTTGTAACTCTGAATTCTTAATTGGCTGAGGAAATCTATCTCGCTGGTTTAGGATTTTTACCCGTCTGCACCCTCTCACACTATTCTTCCTTCCTTCTCATCTGGGTTGACTGTTGACAGTATCGTGTCCTCAGACATTTTAAGAATAGTGAAGTTCTGCTTTCTTTGCCTGTCTGTGACTGGGAGTGGAGGTGCTTGTGCTTGCAAAATAGAGAGCACTGGTTTCCGTAGTCCCTGGATAGATATGTCTGTTCACCGAACGGTAGTGCAGATTTCCAAGCGCGCAAGCGTTCGTTGTTTCCAACACAGACTGGAAGAGCGGTAAATTCTTGTGGAGGATCAGCGAAGGTAGCGTAAAGGAAGGGCACCTGCCCCTCTGCCATCTCTGTTGCTCTTTGTTGATCAAAATGATATCTAGCTCCTCTTTTGAAGTCTAGGTTATGTCTACGCTGGGATAATATCCAGCTGCTAGGTTTAATCTCCTCCTACTTCTCTGGCCAGTGTTGGACCTTTTTTAATTTTTTTTATTATTTTTTTTTTTTCACTTGGGGCTAGGCAGTCCAGCTGCTGAGAGGTAAAGTTGGCTCTTGACCAGAGAGATAGTCCCTTTGCAGAGAAGAGAGGTGAGCTGCTTCACCGAAGTGCTGACCATCTGCAGGACTGCAGTTGAGGGGAACATATGTAGAGCCTACCTGGAAAAATAAGCTTTGGTGATGCCCAGAGCTCCCAGGCCAGTTTACCTAGGAAACGTGAATGGCGTCTTCTCTCTTGACACTGCAGACTTGATTTTCTGCCACGTCCTTCTCTTCCGGTGGTGTTCCGCAGTGGGAGATGCTGGAGAATGCTTTCCTTGGTGCTAATTAAATTGCAGTCACGATGGGCGTATAATATGCCAAATGGAGGAAGAAAGGAAAAGTGCGTATAATGGGGCCTGTACTTCCTTAGGAACGTAGAGGCAGCCTGCATTGGTGAGATTCAGTAAGAGGCTTAACAACATCTGCAAAGGTAGAGCGAGTATGCTCAAATGCCTCAGGGGGAGCATGTGTGTGGGAGGGGAGGGCAGGTGATGAGCCTAATGAGAATATAAAAGTCGTTTCCAAATGGATCAGATAAAGGCGAGGCAGCAGACGGGGTACAGCACTGGCACTACAGAGGGGCTTACCTTGAGAGCGGATGATGGCACAAGGCGCTTTTAATCTTAATTGAGAGAGAGACGCACACACAAGGATGAGCAGAGCCAGGGCTGCTTGACAAAGGCGCAGTAGCAAAGCTGGCGGTTTGCACATCAAACACGGATTTAGAGCCCCTTTAAGCAGCTAGCGGTGTGTCTGTAAACAAGTCCAATCCCCTCTATCCAGTTTGGCTAATGCAGGCTGCCAGGGCATACGTGGGGTGGGGGAGGACGGAGGAGGCCTTGGAGGGCTCCCTGGCTCACAGAGAAAGTACGGGTGCCTTCTCCCTCGCGTCTGTGTGCTTTGCACGCTGCTTGAGGATTTGAACAACCCTTTTGCAATTGAGTCCTGGTCCCAAGGCTTTAAATAATTTCCCTCCTGCAAAAATCCTGTTAATTTCTCCTTTCTCTCCTCAAATACCCTCTGTTCTGCAGTGCCAGATTTCATGACTTTCCAGTTGCAGTAGGACTATTTGCATGGATAGAAGTGGAGGAATCAGGCTCACTGATACTAGAGGAAGGTGGGTAGATCTTCCCTCTTTTCCTTCTGCCCCTTGTGATTAGAGGAAGTTGGCTTGATGTCTGAGTATTATCTGAGAGAGGGCACTTAATGGAGACATGGCAGAATATCAGGTCTCGCTCCGAACAGCGAGCAATTTGCTATGGTTCTGCATGTAATACTTGGCACTGCCCATGGGTTAAAGACCCCTTCCCCGGAGAGGAGAGGCTTCTTTGGCTGTGGAGTGGGAAGCAGCAGAAGGCCAGCTTTCCAATGTTGCAGAGCTGCCAGAGAGCTTGGGCTTCTTCTAAGGGTTGTTGGTCAATGTGATGGGAGATGACAAACCTTGTGAGCCTTGGCCTCGGGGCAGTGGTGTCCTCAGTGACCAGTATAGTTGCATGCTAGCCTGCAACGATTCCTTTGGAAATCCCACATGATAGGGAGAATGTGACATCTGTGTCCCTTGAGCAGTCCTGCTTTAGGAGTCCTGCTGCACTGGAGGCCACATATGGTTGGTGCTTTTGCGGTCCTGGAAAAGCAGCGTTCATCTACATGTTTCAAAAATGCCATGAGAGAGAGATCTCTCTTTTTCTCTCCGCGAGGTTATTTGTTCCTCTGTGTTAACGCTCCTGTCTTGTCTTTCCACTTGATGCTCTGTTGACTAAGCAAGGGAGAAAGAGAAATTTCAGGAGTGAGCTGTAAACAGATTCACATTTAAGAACTGGTCTTGGAATTTTTATTGACAAGGCAGTGCTGGTACCTCACACTTGTGGATCCGTAGCTGATCAAACTAGTCGTCCCGCTGTCTTTGGGCCTATCCCTGAACAGCGTGTGCCTGCCGTGGAGGGCTTCCCAATGACTTCATTTGGCTTTGCACTGAGACCTAGAGCTTTTGTCTGCTAAGGAGGGGTTAATATTGGGGGTGAAAAAGAATTGGGATCAGGGATGTTACAGCTAATGGTTAGAGACAGAATCACAAGGAACAGTTGTTTTCTGAGTGTGTGATAATGAGCTAGGATGCAGACATGTTTTCATTTAACAAAGCCAAACAAAAACAACAAAAAGCAGAAGCCTTTATTGAACTGCTGCCTTAAATTGAGCAGAAAATCAGCACCAAATGGGTATCTAGGAGTTGGAAGCCCAGCCACCTTTGTTTACATGTTTTACCATGAAGGACAGTTGTTTACCTAGGCAACATGAGGGTCTAGGCTCTGTCAATGCCATTCATCCTCTTGGCTTGGATCTGGAGGACTGTCCTTTTGTTGTGCTCTATTTAAGTTAGTTTTTATTTCTTCTGAAGCCTTGCAGGAGTGGGAGGTAACCAACATCCTTTTGTAATACAGATGTCTTACGAGGTGAAGGAAAAATGGGAAAGCCCAACATGGAAGCATTTCCTTTTGCTGCGCCCTGCAACTGCACTTGCGACGTAGGTTAGTGCATGGGATTTTGCTGGTGGGAGTGTTAAGGTTTTATTCTTGGCTTTGTCACTGCAGGAGGAGAAGGAGCCGAGGCAGTTTAGTGCCCTGTTCTTGGGAGTTCAATAAACCCTGCTCTTGGCAGCAATTTGAAGCCTGCTTCTGGCAGGAGGCTCCTTGTAGGATGTCTCTACAAATACCTTTGGGAAGGTCGGTGATGTGTTTCAAAGCATATCATCTCCCTCACTTTTAGGAAAGAAATGCCACAGCTGGCCAGGGCTCACCATGGCAGCTTCAGTAGCCTGGCCTCTTCTGTGCCTGGCGTGAAGAGGGCAGCCTGGCCATGGTCAGGACAATGAGTCCGTTACTCCCTGGCAGTTGGATCGGCCACCAAACTCATGGCCAGTACACGTTGTGGCTTTGAAACTGGAATAAACACTGACTCTTTCCTCCTTTCCTTGCAGCTCTAGGAAGAGCAAGATTATCCTGCTTCCAAAAATAACGTCTTCCCCGCCCCCTGCTTCCACCTCCTTTCCCAGGTGCCTTACAGGCAGCTAGTAAAGAGCTGAAAACAAATCACTGGTGCAGTGGCATCTCATTGATGTTATATATAGAAATCCAGTGCAGATTGTAACGTGGCACCTGACTTGTCCACTCTTGTTTGCTGCTGGGTGGAAGTGCAGGGAGAGGAGGCAGTGCGTCGGTGCTCCTGACCCTGCCACGAGTCAAGCTGATGCTTCAGAGCCAGGGTTTTGATGCTGTTCCTGCTCCAGCGCGTGTGTGCATCTCTGTGTCATCAGGTTTGGATGCTGTGGGTTTACTCTTGCAATGCCTAGCCTTCTGCTCTTGCTGCACAGCAGGGGTAAGGCTATTCCCCCCCAGACTCCCCATAGCTGTGTGTCTGGAAAGCTTGTGTTGTGATTAGATGCCCAGGTAGCAGGCGCGGAGCTGCTGCTCTGCTCCTTGGTTCTTTCAAGCTGTCAACAGGGTGCTCTGTGGCTCACAGCTTCATGAAGTCTCTGGTGAAAGGGAGGGAGAAGTCCTGCTGAAGAGAAAGGGGTGCAGGGCTGTGTGTGGGGGAGAGATGTGTTGGAGGAGACATGTGAAAATACTGAACCAGCCTTTTGGAGTGATAGACTTGAGAGAAGTCCACCAGGAAAACAGACCTGACCACAATGAGCACTGCGCATTTAGAGCCCCAGGGCAGGCAAACCCGCCAGGGTAGTGTGTGACCGTGACTGCCTTTTCTTGACGCCCTGCCAGCTCAGTCCCTGCATTACAGCACTGCTCCAACACGTGTATCCTTTGGCAAAACTGGCCTGCCCTGCGCTGATCTAAGGTAAATGGGAAAGAAGACGATAACCATTATTACAATTTGTGAAAGGTCATGCGTTGATTTGGGTTTTTTACCTCCTGCTGTCTCTGCAGATAGAGGTAAGCCCAGGTTTCCCCACGGGGACACAGTAAAGACCCTCAACTCCTTTCCCTCTGCTAAGCATGTCTGATGACTTTCTACGGTTGTTAGCCTCTTCAGTGCAAATCAAGGAGATGGGTGGGGATTCTCAAGGGTGAAGTTGCATGTATATCAGTGTGGGGAACAGACTCGTAAATTAAACTGGAATCTGTCCTGATGATGTCCTCTCCCCGGATGCAAGCTTGTGGTTTCAGACCTGGTCGGGGGAGTCAGCAGTGCTGCATGCTTTACGTCAACCATGAACAGACCTGGGAGGAGCTGTCCTAGGATGAAGGGCTGCGGGTTGGAAAGATTTTATTAACGATTTGCTGTGAGCAAGAAGAGGGTCAACTGCCTATTTCATTAATTTTTCAGTTCTGCACAGTCTTTTTGTTCCCAATCCCTTTTTTTCCCTTTGCTCTTCTCCCCTTTACTGCTCTTTTCCCTCCTCCTTGCATTTCTTTGGTTCTCAGACCCTTTTGTCCCCCCTTCCTTTTCCACTCTTAATCCCCATCTCGCACGGGCACCCTTCTTCCTTTCCATTCTCTTCCCCTCTTTAGTTCCCTTGTCCTCCTCCCTGTTCTCCCTTCCCCACCCTCCCTCCATCTCCCAACTCCTCGGGAAGAAGACAATTTGAAGGCTTTCCGCTCTGCTCTCAGCCGAGAGGCTCCTTCCCTCGAGCCAATCAATGGCAGCCTTTCAGCCCCAGTGGGGCTTGGCAAACATTAGATCAATAAGTTATTAGCACCATTCTGTCAGCTGTAATGTGGAGATTGATCGGGGCCGGGGCTCCTGCATGCTGCCTGGCACTTCCCCAGCCTGATAAAGATGACAGATTAAGGGAATAAGAAAAAGGAATTAAGGAGTCTGGCTGTCAAAGCTGTCACGGACTGGAGGAGCGCTGTTTTTTTCAGGGGCTGAATGAGTGCAATCGGACACTTAAATGGTGCTAAGGGTACAGCACCACCAGCAGCTCTGTTGGAAATCACTATCTTCAGCGTTTGCTTTTCTAAAGAAAAGCTGGGAGGCTTGTAGAAGGAGCAGCCAGCGGAGGTGGAGTAGCTGTCCTGGGTGTTGGAGGGAATACCAGGTTGCTGGCACAGACCACACGCAGAGCATTCAGCACCTAGGAGCCCGCAGGGAAACGCGAGTGCTGTCCCTGCCACGTTGCCTTACCCACCTTTTGGCATGGTGGGCTGTTGGGTGGCATTCCCCAGGACTGCGGGAGGTATCTGTGTCGGAGGAATAATGCCAGGTTTTATGGCTTTTTATCACAGATATATAAATTGAGGCCAAACGACCTTTGCCCGAGAGGTTTGTGGTCCCTCAAAGAAAACCTGATCCTTATTGGAACTGTGCTTAAGTCTTTTGATTTAACAAGCTTCCCCCTTCTCCTGTCCAACCCACTAGAACGTGCTCCCTTCTAGAGCTAGAAAGTGAGTCTCCAAAAGGCCTGGACTTCCAGCCCACCCTCCCAGCCTCATTCTTTAGATCTTTTCTGGAAGAGAGTGGGGATTCACAAGTTTGCAATTGCTAAAAAGCCTCTCTGCAGCGTAGAAAATTAATTCAGATCTCTCTCTTAAGTGCAGTATATCCTCGCCATGAGTGCTTTTCCATACTATGAATATTTACCACCTTTCTATGGCTTGGTGCATGCTGTAAAAATGAATTTTGTAAGAACATGGGAGACAAGGGGATGCTGGTGCACCTTCTCTAATAAACAGCCTCATTACAGGCAGGAGAATGGCTCCAGCGTGACCTGCACCTCCCTCTGTTTCCCTCTGTGGGAACTGAATTATTGGACAGTCCTTGTAGGTGCTTAGCTCCAGCCAGGCAAATCAAGTGAGCACAAGGAGGTGGGAAGTAGCAGGATAGTGTTTGCATGGTAGGAGGAAAGGCAGATGGCCTAGTGGTTAGAGCTGAGAAAGGCGATGCAGGCTGCTCCTCGTGCCTAGGAAAGGATGGCTGATATATTATGCATTGGGAATCCTTCTACTCAACTACTGTTGGGTGCTCCTGCAGCTTTCATGTGTGCTGCGGTTAACTCACATTTAAGAAGGGGTTAGCGACGCTAGGCCTGCCTTTGGGGTGCTACTTTCTGTGTCACGCGTTGAGCTCAGTGGGTGATGGTCACTGACTCTCGCCTACTGGAGTCCTCCTCTGCTATTGAGAGGAGTGACTGCACGACTAGTCTGCCAAAGTTAAGTTCTCTCAAAGCGAGCGGGAAAGAGAAAAGGCTTTGGTTACTCGATATTGCATCCTCCTTGCTTTGTAGTAAGAGACCATTAGGGTGTCCCATTCCTCCCTCCTCTTTTTTTCTTGTTTTTCTTCCTGTTTCCAAGAGCCTCTTGTCACAGGGAACTTGAAGCGTGGTGCTTAGGGAACGTCTGGAGATACCTTCGTCTAGGCTAGGGACAGTGCCGAGCCTGGAGCGTCCAGCTTGCTCTGCTGCTTGTACTACTTATACTGTTAAGACTGGTACAGCAGCTAGCAAAAGGATGCTTCCTGCCCTGGAGAGCTTGCAGTCTGAGTCTAAATGACAACCAACAAATAGATATAGATGTGGAGACATAAAGGAACAACGAGCTAACCCAGTGCAATAGCTGAGGTTTGAAGCCTGGTGCCTGCCATGTCCCTAAAGCCGTTAAGCTGACCTGCTGGGAGTAGGATGCTACTTTTATTTTGCAGCTGGTTCAACATCCCCTTTGCGGCGACCCAACAGTATTTCCCCCTTCCTTGCTAGAACTAACTCTGCCCCGTGAGCTGGCATGCGCTTGTATTGTTCTAGGATCCCAAGTCCCAGAAGCCCACTGCTGCCCTTCCCCCAGCTTCCCCAATAATTTTTTTTTTCCATTCTTGTTGCCCTTAGTGAAATTATGGCCCGTTATTCCCATGACCTTGTGCTTCGCTCTCCCTTTGTTCCATTGATTCCTGCTGGCAAGGGACGGGGCCGATGTGCAGCCAGATTCCACGCTGCTGTGTGCAGCCTACTGCGTGGCCCCTCGTACGCCAGCCTTTGTTGAGAGCAGCTCTGGGCCTGCTGGGACTCGGCAAGCTGGTGCAGCTTCTTACAAAGGCACAAGCCCATCGCTGGGGAAGTAAGTCTCCGGAGTCCCTGCAAACCTGTCACATTCGGCACAGGAACAGACTGAGCAGCAGGGCTGGAGCACCAGAGTTGTTTGAGCAGAGCAGCTCCTCTGGTGGTAGCCTGTTTGTGCCAAGGGAAAGGGGAGAGCTGAATAAACTGAGATGCTGCCAAGATATTTCAGACTGGTCAGCGGGAATTGTCATCTCCAGGGTTTAAGTCTGATGGGCGAGTTAAGAGCAAAGGAGGATGTTTTCCTCCTCTTAAAATAATGTGAAAGGAGGTGAAAAAATGACTCTTCTCGTTAGATGTTGGCTATCTGAGCCTGGGTGATTTCCCGTGTAAGTTGGCTCAGTTCTTTGTTTACTCAGGGCTTCTGGGTCCAAGAAGCTTTCGGAGCAAAACCAATGGTATGGACAGGGAGCGTGAGATAGGTCTTGATCTCTTCCCATTGTTCTGTTGTGTAACACAGTGCAGAAAAACTTGGTGCGGTCCTCAGCTGTAATTGGGAGTCTCTCTAGTCCACCCACTTAACAACATTGGGAGGGCAAGAGTTTTGTGACTACCTCATGATGGTTCATTTTCCTTCTCCAGGTCAAACCCTGTCCTTACTCAGTAGGACACGGGCTCAGTTCTCACCCTGCCGCTGATGTGTGTGTGTCCTTGGTGCAACTTCTCCGCTGCAGATTCCCTCGGAAAGAGTGGAGGTGAAGTCCCTCCCTCTTTGGGGAAACCTGGAGATAGGTTTTTCTAATCTTCCCAGCTGACTTGGGCTCTCAAGTCCTCTCTTCAAAGCCGATAATGAGGCTTGGGATTGTTAGATGTGTTGGTGAACATGAGTGTTAAGTCACCCAGCGGTGCTGGGAGGCTGAGGATTAGAGGCAGCACAGGAGTGCAAAGCACTGTTACTTCCAGGTGACATTTACACCCGTGGCCTCTAATCAGCGTGTCTCAGGTCCAAAGAGGGCTGTGATTAGGTAAAACCCACATTGCCTTGGCTTCTACACAGGCTCGTTTTACGGTATCACACCCACATCCTTTCCCTTTATGGTTGCAAAGCCATTGGGTGATACTTCTGTATGGAGGCAGAAGTGCTGTTCTCCTCCGGCTGACCTACTTTCCTGGCCTGTCTATTCATGTTTTACTGTAAAAATGCAGCAGGTGAGTGCTGGACTTCCTCTTCACAGGAAAGTAGGGGGGGGGGAGGGAAATCCACTTTGATTTCTAGATCTTTGGGGAAAATACTTCACTTTGTTTCCAAAAACCTCTCTGGATCACTTTCTGCACTGCCTTGTCGGACTAGCAGGAGCCTTGAATGTAATCCCAGATCTGGGGACCTGCATGGGGATTTCATTATCTGCATTTTCTGCAGCACTACACTACGGGCATTAACCATACTTTCTCAGTATGTTGTCATTTAAAAACTAGTTGAAAAAAAATACCGGAGTGAACCCAAGTTTTGCATGCAGCCACAGGATTATGAAGAATTATGTCCCGTAGAGGACAACGAAGTTGCCCGTGTATATGAAGTTATGCCCATGTGCAAGGCTTCAAAGGACCAAGGCCTTTTGCTATACTGCATTTGGCAAAGTCATTGCGAGGCTTTAACTTTTCCCACCTTAAGTTGGCAACATGACAGCTGCTTATCTGTGCTTTGACTTTTTAAGTGTTGTCTTTTCTTACTTCTTAATAGAGAAGGATTTCAGTATGAGTTTGGCTGTGTCTACACCATTTCTGCAGCCCTTTCCACAGGAATGAGGAAAGCACAACAAAGGCAGTTATGCTTTTGTAATACCAATGCAGACTTTCCCAGAGGTAGCCTGAATGCCATTACTTGGCATTGTGTTGTTTAGACTGGCATTTAGTATCTGAATACATTACTACCTTGTGCTTAATTAAAGTAAACAGTGATTAAAAGTCTGATGATGCTTTCTAATTCAATACCAAGGTCTATAGTCACAAGATGCAGATCGTTTTCCTCAGGAGTGTGGTTTGCATGTGAAGTTCCTCGTCTGTGCCATTTGCTTCTTTTTGCCATTTTGGTTGTATCCCTATCTCCATCTGTAAGGAAGCTGTAAGCCTTGGGGAGGAGAAGGCAGTGAGGGAGGGAGGGGTTTAATTCAAGCCATTTTGGTGTCTCTTTCATAGATCACCCCCTTCCCTTCTAAACAACTGCCAGTCAAAACATGAGGATGTGTGCATATAGGAGCAGGAAGAGGCAGAAGGAGTATGTTAGGGAAGGGCCCGGAACCTTCTAAACTGGCTTGATCACTGGCAAAAAATGATACCATGAAAGGATAATACATGGTAGAAAAGGATGCGGTATTTGTGATCTTGCATCACTGGAGATACAAAAAGCTTATCTTGCTACGGGAATGCTCCATGTAGGATTCTTGTGTTGTTGGTCATTGTCCACCCAAATGATACACCCCTGAAGACAACAACAACTACATCAGTCTGTAGTGCTGTGCAAGTTTCCGTGAGAATTTTTCAACAAGCTCTCCTCGGCTTTATTTTCTGTGCGCTGGCAGCAACAAACACTGCGGCAGGTTTTTCTGTCTGACACTTCTCGCTCATCCTGATCACTATATTTATCGACACACAGATTTGTTTTTTCAAATCTCAACTTCAATCATACTCATTTTATCATCTCTGAAGATTGCTTGGCACTAATCTGGGTTTGGTATGGTTTGGGTTTTTGTTTTAATGATGCTTCAAGAGAGATCACTGAGTTTCAAAAAAATAAACATTCCTTCCAGCCTATCCAGAAAAACACATTGGAACCTAACAGAATAAACCTCCATCTTGTAGGGTCATTTGATGCATAAACAAAACATGTACTCAGTCCATACTTTGCTGGAACTTACTTTACTTCTAACATCCATCCTTTGCCAGATTTTGTCATCCTCATTTTACTGAATGGTATCTTCTTCCTCCAGTCATCCTATATACATCCTAACAGAACTGTGAGAGAGCATGAGTTTCTGTGCTGTGCATATGTGTAAAAGAATTTGACCCCCAGTGCTATTGGTTTGTTGCTGCCAATATCAGGGTGGGTTTTTTCCTCTATTTATTGCCTATTTAGTCAATATAATCTCATAGACTTGTAAGATTTTTACGTTATTAAATAATTCTATTTTATATTAACCTTGTATAATGTAACTTAATTTTTTTCTAAGCAAAATATAGTAAAGACATTTTTAGTGTTGTCAGCA
>JANZLP010000001.1:3833935-3845315 GCA_026930925.1 Chelictinia riocourii | reverse complement strand
TCCAGACCACTGAAAGTAACATTCAGTTGTTTCCAAACAAGGAAATAAACTCAGTGGTTGGGGGGATTCACTCCTATCCAAAGTTGTGCATTTCTTGAGCCTTCAGACAAAATACATCTAATTCAGTCTTGAAGAGATTTCTCTCTCATGTCTCCTGGCAAAAGCAAAGTAGATTTCCTGATCACTGCATGGCCTTCATTGCTTTGAACACCTTTCTTGAAGAAACCTTTTCTTTATTTAGGCCAGAGTATTTACAAATTCCTTGTTAACCTTCTTTTGAAATGCCTTCCACAGTCTTATTTCAGTAGCATAAGATGTTAATAAACTCAGGTCAGCAGGGTTCTCTAAAACATCAAGTACATTTATGATGCTGTGGAAAGGTAGTGACCAAGTGAGGTAAATGAGAAGACATGATGGGACAGCGGAAACTTTGCAGGTTCTTATGAAACTGAGAGACCTGGGTATTTAACTAGCAAAATAAACATCCAAATTTATACTACAATGATTATAACTGGCTCAGAGCAATGCAGCATTTATAGCAAACCTCCAGTACTAGGATTTCTAAACCAAAAATATCCCAGATAAAAAAGGTCTACAAATTTACAAGGTCATCTCTTTTGTGAAAACAGCATTTGACCACGCAGAGAGTAAAAAGCCAAACAAAGTATAATGTATTTCTATTAATTTCACTTTTGAATTATGCATTTCTGACTTTTTTAGCGTCTCATTTTAGAAGCACATTTATAATTGATAGGAAAAGTTTGATTATTTTCCTGTGTTATCATATACTTTAAAATAATTGAGCCTAGAGGTGCAGAAGGAAGTTGCATTCTTCCTAATTGGGTTCATCTGAACTTTTTACAATCTACTCTGAGGAAATTTAATTGATAATTAACAGCACTTCAGATCATCTACTCGTGAGACTATTATGAAGGCAAATTCCCTGCACAGCTTCACACATAAAGTAGGAAAGACTCTTATTTAATGGGACTTGGCCACAGGAGTTGTGCAAAGGATCAGATCCAGAAATAGCAGTCAGAAAGAAATGATACTTCAGACAAAGTGGAGCAGTATTCCCTGACAGTTCTGCCAAATGTGTTGATTTATTTTAATGATTTTTTTAAGCACTGAATGATACTTTGTTTTAGTGGAGGTAACCTGCCCAAGCTAGCAGGCTACGTGACACTGAAGTCGTGTTTTGATTAGCATCAAGATTCCTACCTGCCTAAATCAATTCATTGTGCAAAGGTACAAGAGCCAAAAAAAGTAATACTCAGAATTAATGATGTTTGGTCATCCATTCTCCAGTGAGGCTGGGAACACAGATGAATGTAACACCCTTCCCATCGCGTGTCATCACAACTCTGTCTTCCTCGGCCCTGAAGAAAACGCATTTTTAACATTGCCAACTCTCCCTGCTTTGTCAGACATCTCATTTTTGGCATCATATGATTCTAGGAAAACTTACCTCTCGTTTGGAAGAAATATAAATGTTCTTAAGGACTTAGGATTGCCAAAAAAACTTTCCAAATGCACAACCATAGAGTCTATGAAGCCAAAAGATAAGTAACACCAACATAGCATTCATTAGTTTTTAAAATATCATTCTTTTGAAAACAGTTTCTTGATTTATCTTGGGGGTTTGACCCAAACCTTTTTTATTTAATGCGTGCTGTTGGGAGGAGTAGAGTCTCTCCATTTTTCAGTGGGTTTCCTGATTTCTGCTGTTCAATAACTTGAACATCTCTGTCATTTTCATCTCCACAGATCACCCTGTTTTCGTCAACTAAATGGGATGCGATTCCATTAATCTCAACTGGGAATAATAATATAATAATCATAACTCAAATTGCAATTCAGGGAAAGGGGCTTGAAAACTTACAGTGTGGGAGGCATCCTTCTGTGTAAAGGGTAACATGTCCAAAGGGTGTATTCGACCATTGACATTTGCTGCTGCTATACGGGGCATGCAATATACTTACTCCTTCCCTCCATTACAGTACTACAAGCACTAATAAACAGGTTTTGCCCCACTGAAAATAATTCTAGAATAGCCTTTTTGCAACCCTAAAGGACTTTCTCGTGGATGTTATCTCCATAATCTGTATTTTGAAAGAAACACCAACTTACTTTTTAACCAGCGAAAGAGTTCTCTCCCCCTCTCCTCCCAGTTTGGGATACAGGATGACAAACGAGCAAGTGCAAACAGAACTGGCATCTTGCTTGAGGGACAGCGGTGTCTGCATATCCAGTTCTTCTCCATTTCCTGCAGGAAAAATTCATGGCTGGCTCAGAAGGTATTGTTCTGATGTGCTGCCAGAGAATCTCTACACACAGGCCTGCAGCCATAATGAAGCAACAGAATTTGTCTTATGTATGTTCATTGTGCAATAATTTCATTGTCAAGGATTTATTGTTGCCATTTTCTATTGCACAATACAAAATGAAGAGAGAGAGAAGGGTGAGGGACGAATAAATGGACGTGACAGAATTAGGGTTTCAGTGTTCTGAGTTTTTTAATGAGAATTTGACTACTTCATCAGTCAGCGACAAGGGGCTCTGCTGTAGCTGTTCATTCAAGAGCCAGTTGGATATTTTTTTTTAATCAAAAGTTTAATTTTTACACCCCAAAATACTGGCTTTTAAAAAAATTAAAAACTTTTTCCAAACATTTTTTGTGACACTTCCTTTTATTACCAAAGACAAATTGGGCTAAAACACACTAATAGCAGCTGATTAATAGGATTCACATCTTTTAGAATAATTGTCTTAAAATTGGAGATAAACATTCTAGATGTTTTGTTTTTCTAAAACAAAAGCCAGCACAAAGCAATTATTAAAAATGCAAAAAGGATTGAAATTAGTCAAAATCAGAAGAGTATGTTTCCCCTGATCTTCATCCTTTCTCCCTTCTTTGTGAATTCAATTTCACAAGAAATTTCAATTATCTTTGCAAATGGCAGTATTTTGCAACTCCCAATGTCATAGAAACCGCAGCTCCAGCCAATTTTAAAAGGCAGGCAGGAGCTCTGCTGGTCTGATTTGGAGCTCTAAACATTATCCATATCCAGAGTATTAATATTTTCATATAACAAGCTTCTTGTAAAACCATTGCAGAGCTGTTTTCCAACTGGGCAAATGTCGGTACTAATTATGCAAGCAATTCGAGGTGATTGTGTTTTAGTAGTCCCAGAATTCTGAATCTACTTCTGCATTACTTATGCAGACTTTTGCAAGTCTTAACTAAGCAGTATTACAAAACCAGGGTGTTCTGATTTAAATTGAGTGTCGTGGCTGATTTAGTCTATTCAAGTCTCAACATCTGAAGAATTAAATTCTTTACGGGTATGGGATAGCCCACTACAGATGAGCAATATTCTTGGAGAAGCAGGAAGAAATCCACCGCCACGTGTGCCTTATAGACTGAGTAGCTGATCATTTCAGATTACACTGAGGTATGTAAATCCTCAAGCACACCTGTGGAAACCTTAATGGCTTCAATTACTCGTGATCATGCAAGCCTCCGGAAACCAGGAAAAGAAGGCAGAAAGCTAGTTCCTTGATGGGAGAGATCAGAGCTGAACGTACCTTCCAGGGCCCACGGTTACTTCCCATGGTATTTGTAAAAATTATGGCTAAAAAGCTACTGCAGCCATTGAAAAAAAATTAAATTAAAATGAACACACCACCACCACTCAAACCAACTTTAACTCAAGTGTAACCAATGTTAACTTGTTTGTCCAGTTCTTTCACTTCCTATTATTCCCTGGATCATGCTTTGAATAACTTCCATGATCTGTTTCTTAAGTCCTGCCCCTTTTGATGTCATCAATTTGATCCATATAGGCTGGACAGCTCCCGATGTATCTCCAGTTAGAAAAGAAAATCTGACAGCTTTGGACCAAGACTTGTCTTCTGTTCAGGATAAAAGCCGAAGGCTGAGTTTAGTGGCTCCTCTAAACACTCAAAGATAGAATTTCTGCCAAGGTACAGTGGGGTGTTTTGCAATTTGGTCGTAGTTGCTTTACTGTGTATTTCTGTATATATGTATGATTGATAAGTAGATATCGATACCTATACAGGCGGTTAAATATTTGACTACGTGACACTCGTGTGTAAATGTTTAGTATGTGTTGGGCATTGAGTTGCTGTGATAATACATGAACATATACTTGTTTGCCACTGCTGTGTAACTTCCACTGACTTTCTTATAACCTGCAGGCTCTCTCCAGGCACTTACCACAGACAAGACGGGCAACTGGTCACTGTTGCTGTTACATGTTTTGTTAAGTCCCTGACTGCAATTGCTATGTTAAATAAATTAGTGGTAGGCTGCTTTGGGAAGCCAGTGGAGAGCAGATGTTCTGATGCCTGTACATGTGTGTTTTGAAAGATTCCCTCTGGGGTTTTTTTTTTTTTGCATTATCATAGGCTTTTTCATTCTAGTTATTCTAAGAATGCAGATTCAAAGGGTATGAACTAACTAGCCATAGTCTTAAAAGCCCAGTCAGAATGTATGAAAACTGTGGATTGCCTCTGAACACCACAGTTTGAATATTTACAGGTGGTTTTTTAGACTCGAAATTATACATAGAAGTGTGTTTGGCAGATTTGATTTAGCATTCATTTTTTGGTAGCTATTACCTTTTATTCTACTTTTTCTCATTAGAGCAAAGCTGACTAGTGAGATTAACACAACAGTAACAAATTAAATTTTCCTGTTTTAATCTCACACTATTTTCATTCTTATCTTAAAATACCATAAATATTTAAGGACTCATTCGATATATTTCTTAACATACACTGCAGGCTTATTTTCATTTATTCTTATCTAAATAAAATGAGGAAGAAAGAACCAAATAAGATAAAGGTTGAACATACAATTTAGCATAAGAGTTTAATCTGAAAAATAGAGGGTAGCAAGACTAGCATGGTTTTGTCTCTGGAGTTGGCCACAGGTAGTCCTTTTTGACTGAAGAAGCATTCAGGTGTAAGCCTTCAGCTGTAAGGCTGGCTGATAAAATTTGTAACCAGTGGTTCAGAGTACTCTGGCTCTGTGTAGTCTGTGTGGGAGTAACAGTTTAAGTATATATGCATTGCAGAAAAACAGTGGTATCTTGTAGCAAAAGTGGAATAGCTTGTTTCCCCCTTCAATTTTTGATCACACATGGTTTTGGTTAATTGTTCATCCCCCTTTTTTAATATTTCACTTTGCTTGGGCTTCCTGTACTTGTTCAGAGGCAAGTATATCTAAGAAATTTGAAAAATCATTTCTAATGCTTAATTATAAAAGTATAAAGGAGACGCATATGCCTTTGAGTTAATTTTGTATTATTGCTAAACAGTACCTTACAATATACAAACATGGCATGCGTTACGGTCTTTGGGGAAAATGACTTGTGATAAACTAGGTTTCCTTGTCAGATAACACACTTTTGTGGGCTATGTTAAAGCTAATCTGGCATACAGCTTTTGGAGTGCTCTTCACTCCAATAATAGGATTATTCCTCATCTTTCTGACGTGAATAAGTACACTGAAGAGACTGTCTTAGCAGTTTGCAACTCTAAAATATCATTTCATATGCAATGTCCTATTCCAGGGACCTCTGAAATAAAGCCTTGATTTAAAATGGAGAGGACGAGTTGAGGATGAAGGCATTGCAGGTCAGGGCAGTAATGAGCTATGGTACCTCACTGGCACCTCCGACCGAGCCACCACCAAACCCTCCAAGGCTGATAAAACTCAGTAAAGGGCCTGAGCTTTCACGTCATTATCACACAGCCCACCTGCAACAATTCTTCAGTTATTTGCGTGCTCCTTGTCTCGTCTTCAAATCCTGTTACTGTATTTATAAGAGTTTTATTTGGAGTTAAGGTTGGACCAAAGTGGTGTACTCAGTAAACTTCTCTTAATAGCATAATAGGTAGGGTGATTCACAGGGTGCTGTAATGTTGGAAACTCAAATATTACAGGACTTGATGTCATGTTCAGTAAGTGGAAGTATGTCAGCATTAGTCCCATGTCCCAAACAGGTACTAAAACCTAGGAAGATGTCCTTGGTTGGAGCTGGCTAAAACGTATGAGCATAAATAATGTTCACACTTCCATCAGCATAAAGTCTGAAATTATCTAGAGTGGCATAGTAGATGTTTTACTTACTGCGACAAAGGAGATACGGATTTTGGTTTCCAGTTACGCCACTCTTTTTGGGTGATTTTCAGTTTCTATGAAGGATTATAACTCATCTCACCCTGATTTTATACTAGCAACTTTAGTGGGATTTTTTTGTTGTTGTTTTAAATATTTATTATCTTCTTTTGTCCCCCTCTGATGTATGCTCTCACACTGGACAGGCGTAAGCTTGGGAGGTCCACAGACATCCTGTCATCCACAGACAGACTTCCAGTTTCTAATCACCTCTCTCTGCCTGCACGCAGCACAATTTCACCAGCTCTCTGATCAGCTCACAAGTATTAATCAGTCTTCAGCTCCCGTTTTGTAGAGCAGATAAAACAAAACGTTGCTATTCCCACTTCTCTCTAGAACCGCGGACGGTAGGTGACCTAGCAGTAGAGCCAACAACTGAACGGGGTCTCCCCACCATCCATTATTCGGAGAGGGTAAGCGACAGGCCGTGTCAAAGCCCCCTGCCCAAACTCATTGCTATTCCTGGCATATCGGCTTTGCAAAGGCAAGAGGAGCCGAATTTGTCAGAACTCTCCTTTTCCAGCCCCAAAGCACAGAGATCTCCGTGGTTTTAGCGCCTACCAATAGAAGTTTCTGCAACCTTTCAAAAATAATCAAAACAGTACTTTCAGGGCAAAAACCCGCAGTTTTGCATAGAAAGAAATTTATTTCCTTTTGTACTGGAACAGGCAGCATAAAAAGAACTGGTTTGGCATTAACAAAGGAAGGTATTTAGAGCGACGCAGAAACAAAGAATGGGTTTCCTTCCTGGTGGATCAGAAAACACGGCAGGGAAAATAGGACTGCCACGAGGATAAAAGCTAAATCTAAAGACTTTGTGAAAACGGCACCTCTGTCCTCCCCGCAGCTCGAGTGTTAAACCATCTCCAGACCCTTCTGGCTGCAAACCCTCCGGCGCAGCAGCCTCAGCACTCCGGACATGAGAGGGGAACAGCCCTGGATCCCTGGGAAACCAGGTGCTTCAGGCAATTTATCGCATTTCAAAGAGAAAAAACTGTACAAAACCCCCAAACACGCAAAAAAAAACCCCAACCAAAAAACCCAATTAATGATTCTAACTTGAAAAATGGTCACAAGTCATAAATTCCACCTTGCACCACAGACACCGGCCTCGGTCTCCACTCCCTCTCCCCACTTGAGCTCCCTTGATTTCAAACCTATTTTAAAGAAACCTGGAGTAAACCAGGCTGGTGTCAGCATGCGGCACCCTGCTTTTGCTGTGCTTAAGACTAGGAAAAGCAGAGGGGCCGGGAGCGCCATCCCCTCTCCCTGGAGCCTGCGGGGCAGCGGCACGGCACGGCACAGGGGATGCTCTTGGCCCACCCGCGTCACTGCACCAGAGACACGCAGAAGAGACCTCCCCTCTGCTACCCAAAGCGGCTGCAGCTCTCAGCCCATATTATTCTGCATTACCCTATCCAGAGACACTCATTCCCTGCAGCAATATCCCCTAGACCAAGAGGAACATCTGCCAAAATATTTCAACATCCCTTCCAACAAGCATTCATGAGCCATTCTGGCACAAATGCGCACCTGGACCCGTTTCTGTGAAACCATTTCTTTTTTAAACCCAGCAGGACAGAACAGCTGTATTTTATAGGCTTTCACTTTATTGGTAGTAGTGGATTTATTTAATTGCACTGTGGCAAAAGCACAGTTATGTTTCACAACCCACTCAAAGACAAAGCCAGAAAAATGCCCGAGTGTCACCGGGAAAATTCCCCAGTCAGTAGGCAGAGCTGCTGACTTTACACACGTGCCCTCCTTTATTAACTACCTGCAGTAAGTAAAAGCTTAAACGAGCTGCTTCTCTCCCTGTGCCTCCCCAAGCGCTCCCGCAGTGCAGATTAAGGAGAAAGGCTCGGCGTGTTTATGGGCACCCAGCCAGGGTGCTGTCTTTGCACCAACACCGAGGGACCCGAGAGGACCACAGCGGGGGGAAAAAAATACATATTCCTATGTGTCTGTCCTTGGACTGGAGTGTTTGGGATATTTTTTATTTCTGTTCCCCACCCTCAAATGAATTGTAAAGCAAACAGACACTTAGTTGTGTATTTTGAAAACCAAATTCTGCAAAGAGCTCAGTGTTTTCATCAAGATGCTGAACATCACTTTGGTCCCACTGAAACCAAGGGGGAGCTGAGGGGTGTTGGGAGGAACAGGTCCTCCAAAGTCACAAAGGACCACAGGCAGTTAACAGCTCCTTTTCTTTACATCCCTCTCCCGCCACACACCCCCCCCCCCCAATTTATATTCCAAACTATGTATCACATAGAGAATATTTTTTACTATCCAAAATCCCATTAGTTTCATTGGCACTTTAGGTAATAAGATTTGCATGGTAAAAATTCCATTTCTATTACATCGGGTCCATAGGACTCACCAGCCTGATATGATTGTCAGAGGAAAGGGAGGATGTGTGGGTTTGTTACAATATGAGGATTTGTCCACACAGAATTTGGCACCAGTTTAATCAAAAGGACTCACTTTAACCAGTGCAAACCCCAGTGTAGCTTCTATTTCTGTCAGCTTAAAACCGGCTATATCAAGAAATTTCTCACTGTAAATTTATATAGGTACACTAAAACAGGTCAGCTAAACTGGGGTGGCAATCAAAACAATCTATACGCTGAAGTATTCTGGATTGTCAGTCAGAAAGACCCCTTTAGTTAAACTAGTGGAAGAGGGTGCTCAGGCCAGACCCAAATGCTGCATTGGCTTCACACAGGAAGCCTGTAAGACAAATGATGGCATCCTGGGCTGGAACCTCCAGGTCTCTTTCAGGACAGAGTGAAATAGTGAGATCCCCTCAGCCAGACACTACTGCTCTTGCTCATATAAGAACATAAACCCCCTGGGTCATGCCCACAGGCAGGACCCCATTTTCAACCACGGCCACCAGCAGAAGCTTAAGGAAAGAAAAGCATGTGAATCAAGGCAGAAAAAAGTTCACAACTAGACCCTATCCAGACCTCTCAGCTCCTAGCAAACAGTGATTTAGAGGCTGTCGGTGCCAGGGGTTGATCCACAGCAGATTAGCATTTTTATCGATTCGCTGAGGATGGATAACTGGAGTAGCTGGGATGTTCAGGTTCTGCTGAAGCCTTGTTCTTGCGGAATAGCAGTGGGTGCAGCGAACCCCTCGTGACCAGGGAGTGCAGTGGGGACGGGCACTGCCAGCTTCCCCATGGCTGCACTGGGAGCGCGGCAGTTGTGGCTCCTTTCTCTCGCTCCTGAGAGTTGTTATCTGAAGAACTGTGACACGCAAGCCAAAGCTCATTTATTTTCTTCCATGCTTAGCCAGTTGACTTGTTTTCATTTTGTTTTGAGGGTGCTGATTTATATAGTATTTCCTATGAGTTAGTTTTCATTTAAATTGATAAATGAGATTACCCTTTTCCATGGCTAGTTGCCTAGACTCAGCCCGCGGTGGTGCGAGAGCAGCAAGGGGCCCTTTCCAAAGACAAGCTCTTTGGCTTGATGCTGGGTGCACCCTGAAATCCGTGCCTGGAGCCTGGATCCTGATGGCATAACACGCAGAGAGACTGGCTGTTTCCTTTCGAAACTGCCCAGAAAACACTCCAGACCAGAAGGATCGTGGTCCGTGTGTTAACACGCGGGCTGAGCCCCTGGGCATTAAAGAAGCATCGGTACTCTCCACCCTCACCCACGTTTGTGCTTGCCAGTGCAGTGGCCCTTTCCTTTGCTGTTAAATTGGGATTTGTGTCTGTGGCAATCAATGGAGGATGAATAACCATTTCCAGTGTTCTTTATGTTCCACTCAATTGATTTTGGTTCTGGGGTTTCTTGGTATTTCCATAGCATATACCACGTGCCATAAAATGCTCTCCGTTCCCCCTCTCTCCTTTGCCTGTCCCTCCCTCCCTTCCCTCTCATGCTGACTCTCCCACTCTCCAGCCTCCCCTTACCATTGGGAAGGGGCCATGTGTCACCCTGTTAAGGGACGGGCTGTGGAGGGCTTACACGCACGGTGTGTGTGCGTGGGACCTGCCCGTCCGCTCTTACGACACAAAACATCTCTTTGCCTTTTCACCCATTCGTTATAAAACTCTTCAGGGCAGACTTTGCCCCATCCTCTTCTGTGCTTTCCCATCCTCTTCTCCCCATGACTTGAATTTTTGAGCTCTTACACCCTCTGGAAACTGGTTCCAAACTCTCATGCTTGGTAGCAACAGTGATTACCTTTCCCCCCTCAGCTTTCTCTTAAGTGCTGGTTGCAGTGACGGGATGAGCTCTACATGACACTTGGCGTAGAAAACAGTGGCTGAGAATTCAGAAAACTTCTCCACAGAAATAATGCATAAAAAGCTTTAAGAGCATTGATGAGTCTGAGTTTTACAGGCATTTTGTGTACTCAGTCCTGTATTACCGAGGAGTTCAGGGCAGGAAGCTGTAAAAGATTTGCCCACGACAGCTATTCTCCTACTTGCACAGCTTTTACGTTTTCTCTGCTGTTTACAGTATTCGCTGGTATTTATTTCTTCTGCAGATGACAGCTGTCCTTTGCATTACTTCCTGCAGCCAATCTATAGTATAACCCATTGGTTTTCCTGTTCCAGGAACTTCATTCCAGCCAGAGAGCTAGTTAAAAATCGGTAATGATCTGGTTCTTTTTCTGAGGTCAAAAGGCAATGTATTTCAATATACTGACTGTGAGTGAGAGAGAAAGCATGTTTTGCAGCCCAGGGAGGAACCTGTAGCTTTGCATATTACCATATCTGAAAGAAAACCGCGCCTGTTGCACAACTGTGCCTTTCCACCCATGGTTCCTTCTTGGGAGGCCACAGGGACGGGCATCGGCCCCTCCATAGGGATACACGACTCCTGGGGCTGCCGCCGCACTCCGAGTGGGAGGACGGTGCTGCCGGTGGCTGTGGCCATGCCGGTGGTGCCCGGTCCCCACGCTGCTGAAAGCACCTGCGGGTATGGCGGCACGGAAGGCATCGGGATGGGGCAGGGGCTGTGCCGTGCCGAGGAGCCCCGGGAGCCTCCGGCAGGTTTGTGGGCGCCGGTGCCGGGAACGTGCCGCTGCCGCTGGTGCGTCCCTGCGGCGTGGTGCAGCTCATTCCTGGAAGTCTCTGCCTCCAGCCCCTTGCTTCAGACCAAGGCAGGCGTGGGATAATCCCGGCAAGAATTAAGGCAGAAACACTG
>JANZLP010000001.1:3649766-3661030 GCA_026930925.1 Chelictinia riocourii | reverse complement strand
TATGAAGCATGCCATATTCTCCCATATTCTGCCAAAAAAGATGCAGACAAACTTACAGCCATGGCTGTTCCTCCCTCCCCAGCTCACTGCCTCCTGACTTCCAGGACCTTCTGCTTAATGTTGCCACTTGCTATTATCATTAGTACTTGGAAAGAAATACATCTACTACAGAATGCTAGTCTCCAGCAACTAAGGCAGACACCGCTAAATGAAAGGTCAGTTCATTCTCCCTGGGGAAAAAAAAAAGATATTAAGAATGATTTCTATGCAACTGTGTTGCCTCCATTGACATTGCAGTGTAGCTCTTGTGAGGAAGTGAATAGAAGAGAAATAGAGGAGCAGGTGAGAAATGGACATTCAGGGGGAATGATTTGTTTAAATATAAGCATGAGGTTACAGAGTAAGAACTCCTTCCCTGGCACCTCTCCATCCTTGTCCAGCAAACTGAGGTCTCCCAACGCCAGGCTGCTTCTGGATTCGTTTGATTTTTACAGGCACAGTGAATCAGAAACACCTCGGATTCACAGGCTGAAAAAGTCTCCTCAGAATGGCTGTAGGTTGCAGGGGTCCAGGGTGAAAAAACCAGACTTTGAACAGAAGCAGCTCTTCAGATGTGTCCGTTTCCTGTGACTCCGAGCAGTCATGAGCCTGACCAATAAAACAACTTCACCACCACAACACCCTGCTCACGACTAGCAAGTTACTAATTCTCAAGCTGTGGGACTAGTGACGACTGTCAGTCAAGGCAACTTACAGATTAATCTTCCCAGGTATGGTGTTACTGGGCTCCTGCCAAGAAACCAGGACTGCTTGGCTTTATTTCAGTTCCCTGTTCACCCACGACTCACGTATGAATAATGACAACACAAGCCAAACATAAAAACTTTTTTACTTACGTTATCCTTCATAATTAATGTGCCATGCATTAGCTTCGGCTTCTTGACATCCGGTAAGAGTCCTAACCCAAAGCCAATGGAAGAGAAAGACAACATGATTAATGATGATGTGCTTGCTTTTCACGCAAGATGACTGCTATAGGGCTTAACAGGTTGGATTTCTGCGTCCCTGCTGAGGTGCAGAGACTAAGATTTTACTTCTTTGGTCTCCTGTCCATTAAAGAAGTGCATGGTGCTTAAGCCACGATCAGAAATGTAGGCACATAAAAAACCATGCTCAGTAATGCACAACAACTGCCTCTCTTCCCCTATCACTTCCTGATGAGAGGTTTTGATTTTTCTTAAATTGGGTTTATAAAAGTAATTCCAGTTTTCACACACCTAGCCAGTAAAAGCATACGTGGATTTGGTTTTCATAGTGCCTAGGCAACGAGTAGCAAACAAGGCAGAGCATGTATTTGCTTTTAAACATTACTAAATATACATTCACAGCACAGTAGCTGCTTCATTTTGCAGGAAGCCGCCTCAGCCACTAAATAAATGCTGATAAAATCTGTTCTTTTACAGGAAGCACTGCTTCTAAGTCAGTCAGTCACCACTGCAACGCTGTTTCCACCTAACACATGTACTCTACCAAACAGTGGCGGGGCCCAGGAGGTGAAATCCTGGGTTCAAAATGGCTCACCTATTGCTGTTTCTCTCTTCAAGAGTCCCAGGGATATGTCCACTGGAATGCTGGGATTGGTGAATATTGTTGTGGTCTCTCCGTTTGCCGGCATGTAACAGCTGACATCTGCAATGTAAACAACCAGACCCTCATTTCACCCCGAGCAGTCGGCAAAGCATCCCTGGAGGAGACGGTGCCGAGATTCTGGCAGAAGCCTGCTGCAGCTGTTCAGGACAGGACAGGAAGCGAGTTCGATAGCAATTTGCTGAAACTGAACACCAGGGATTTGAAAGAGGCTGGAAAAGCAGAACTGCTGCTCCGACTTAAGGGTAACAACCTTGCAAGAGCCATCAAAACCCCAACGGGGCAGTACCGACTAGCCCAGCCATCCGGAACTCCTTGTGAGGGGTAAAAGGAGACGGCAACAAATCGCTGCAAAGAAATCTGCAGACAGTAAGTAACCATCCCATGGGAATTCTGTGCTTTCTCCACTCATCATTTAAGAGCTAGCTGTTTCCAAGGAATTAACTTTTTTTTTTTCCTGGAGCTCATTCCCCTTTATGTAGTTGCTAACTTATAGTTTCAGATGTACCCTGCCTGCATCAGCCTCTCTCAGGAGTCTAAAGAAACATAAATTCAGTATGTGCTGAACTGTAACAATACAAACACAACAAAGCACCTTCAAGTCCAAATGGGCATTAAAATTAAACGGGCTGAACATGTTAAGTAAGATATGTTACAGGTCCTAGTCTCTTGAGGGTGACAGGTCCTGTAAATTCCATTATGCTGAGCTCCAGTGGATGAAGTCTGTGAGCTTTAGTGCCTGCCTTCTACCACCCCTCCCTCTTCAGTACCAACAGTATACATACGAAACTCCTGTTCTATTTTCTGCTTCAGAAACTCCATTTTCTTTGCTTCACCGTGGACCAGGAGAACATTTCGTGGCTCAGCCTGGCGAATCAGCTGCATTATTCCCTTGGCATCTGCGTGGGCGCTGAAGGACATGTACTCCACCTGCATCTTTACTTCCAACTGTGGAGGGGCAGAAAGCACAGGCTTTGTGAATCGGGAATTGCTTTGGCTCACGACAGCTTGTACACCACACACAAACAGACCCAACTTCTCTGTATTTAGTTTAAAAAAGGAAGCAGAACACCTAGATTGGAAAATGAGGTTAGAGAGCGAGCTGCTCAGCAGCAGAGACTGAGTATGATGCTGAACAGAAACGCTTTCAGTAACTGACAGGATCAAACTGCCCGATTCCAGAGCACAACACTTGCTGCACATTTGCCAAAACAAATCGATACTTAAGGACTCCTTGGTATCATTGCTTTAATATCCCCGTCTGCCTAAAAATGTATCATTTTTACCTGACTAATGGGACCTAGTTATTAAACATTACACATATCCCCCTGACAAAGTCTTACGACAGAAGATGCGCTACTGCCAATGTAAACTGGAAAAAAAAAAAAAAAGATGGGTCCAATTCCAAAGAAAACGTTAGTTGGGTATTTTCAGTGTTGTGTGTGGTATATTCCCATTACAAGTACATGGCGTCTAACTACCACCTAAAGTTCTGAAGAACTCCCCCCAAATGCTCCTCCTCCTTGAAAATAAGACTTACTATTTGTCTTCCTTCCATTTCCAGCTTGCGCTGTCCACTCAGAATCTTGTGGCCTACGGTCCCCTGCACGCAGTAGCCGGGCATGATGACCTGAGAAGGAAACCAGAAAAATCTATAAAATCTGCACATGGACTGTGCGTACCGTGGCTGTTGCTAACATAAAAACAGCCACCAAGGCATAATGCTGATGTACGATTGCGTTCTTCCCGTCTTACAGGCGACCATCTTTCACTGGAAAGGTGCTTGCTTTGGGCTGCCACTTGCGAACACCCAACTCCAGAAAATGCACTTAGAAAGCCAAGTGCTGGAATCTACACACCACTAAGTAAGAATTAATGCAGGTTACAAATGTCTTTGAAGACGCTTCAATTAATGAAAGCACTTCTGAAAATCTCCCCCAGCCTCCTAAGGCACGTACCGCCTTTGCTTGCCCTGTCGCACACCGAAAAAACATTTCAGAGCGTGCAAGAGCTCTGCCCAGGGTTGGTTCACTAGAGGACTTGTGCAATTTAACCCTACATGTTCAGGAAAAGCTTTCCTGTAACCTTTGTTCTTACGACTGTATCAGTACCACTATCGCATTAACACAACACATCACGTGAGGAAACAGCATTTCTTACCATGTTCTTTTCATTCCCTGCCCATTTCCTGAAGATTTGGAGGGACTGGCCTGCGTGAAGCATACCAGGGGTTGCAAACACAACCTAGAATTCAAAGATGTGCCGTGAATCACCACAGAAAACACATTTCTTCCCATTGCATAGAACATATAAATACCCTAAAAGTGGGGAGAGCATCCACTAATACACAATTACAGCACGCTTACTACATCAAAGCTCTAATGGGGATTTTTTGCTATTTTATTTTTCCCGGCTTGTCTAATCTTCACGTAAGTTGAATTACTGATATTTTTGTGAGCATCCACAGCATCTGATAAAAACTTTGAATGGTTTTATAATGGTACTATCATGCTCAAAAGATTCCTCTTTCAGCTACTGCCCAATAAACCAGTCAGAAATAAAACCAACAATAAGAGATTGTGTTGTAAAGGATCTGTCTCCTGACAAGTCAGAAGAATATACTATAAAAAATACGCTTTGAATCGGGTCCAGAGTTATAGATCATATGAACATACAATCAATTCCTTTATTTTCTCCGGGCATTTTACTTTTACTGAAATAAAGATAGAAAGATCTTTAATAGTTACACAGTTAAAAGCATTCAGATGGCCTGGCTGCAAAAGGGTTTTAGATGGGATGCTGGTATTAATGGGATAGAGGATGCTGAGCTTTTGCAGACTGCCCGTTTGCCTTCGCCACAAACGGAGCGGTACAAAAATAGCTCCCGACGCTACGCATCCGCTCTGTTACCTTGTGAGCGCCCACCTACCATCGGCCCTGGGTTGTCTGCGAAGGCCCGATCAAATGCTTTGATGTGTTTGAATTCAAACATGTTCCTCTGCACAAATGTTTTCCGAATTTTCTGATTAGTCCAGGTGATGAAGAGCTTGTAATAATGATTGGCCTTCTCCGTCAGTCCCGTGGAAAAATAAATTGGAGCCTTCAAATTCATTCTTTCCCTGTAGAGAGAAGCGTTCCAGAGACCTGTGAGGGCCAGATTAGGATCCTGGCTATCCGTGCTCAAAGTCCATAAATCTATGTAGTCCCCAAAGATTTTTTTTGCACATATCCTACTCTCAAACGAGCTATAAATCAGTATTATAACAATGTTACATCGTTATGCATTAACTTACTACAAAGCAGGCTTTAATCCAATTCTCACCCACTACAGACAATTTCCCTCCATTACAAATATTAATCATTCTGCTATAGGAAATAATTAAAAGCAGCATCATTTGGTATTATCAAAAACATTTCCACACAACGCTTATACGTAAGTTTAATACTTGTGCATCCCTCCTCCCCCTCCCATGAAAAGAGTTTTACAATATGGGAAAGACATCATCAAATTTTTTAAAGGACAGTTGATCCTGAGTGTTTGGGAGAGGAGTGGACAAAGAGTCTGGTTAGTTTACTGCTTAGAGTCAGGAACAATGGAAAAACAGATGGAAAGAAGTAATTCCACAACTGCCAACGTGGGCCGACAAGCAGAGGAATGCTAAGGGGAATACTTGTACTAAACAGACACAGAAACCTGCCAGGACCACAACACGAGGAGGACGAAGAGGAGGTGGTACTCGCACAGAAGGGACTGCACTCACCAGAAGGTTTCCAATAAAATGCAAAGTTCCTGGGCACGTCCAAGGGCAAAAACCGGGATAAGAACCTGCAATTGAGGTATGATTTACAGTCTCTGAAACCCAAACAGCACGTAAACGGCACCGCAGCATTATCATTTCCAAACAAGTCCCTCGGTTCTCTTTTGCCGACCTTTCTTTCCACAGGAACGCGCTCTTCTGCAGTTTTGGGAGGAAAGGCACCGATATCTGACAAGCGCCCATGCGCTTGGCTAAGACCTCGGTTTGTGCACACTCAGAACTACGTCTCTGGCGGGGCACGGTGCTTGTCAACGTACTCAGTTCTGTGCTCTCCTGGATAATACGAAAGCAAGTTGTTGAGAGCAACGATTCTGGCATTATTTAGGGAAATGGACACTAAGATGAGTGTTTCTGTCCTTGATTGCTTTGTCCACGCTGGGGTAATTATGACCTTCCTCCCCTTCCGAATTAAGGTAACATTGGAGGAAGGAACATAGAGCTGTTTCGATTTCCAATGTTTTCTTCAGTTAGGGGCTGTCAGTTGGCAGCTAAGATTTACTGCTGCTCATTTGTTTTCCAGATTCAGTGGGAAAGCCATCATCTCCTTCTTAATGGAACCGTTTAGCAAACCACATCCATTAACAAGAGACTCGCCCTCTCTTCCACAAGCAAGCCTACATTTTGTCCCTATTAAGACAAGTCCAGCAAATAAAATACAGGGCTTGAGGTCACAGGTGACAAACTACTGTAACTTCTAACCAAAACGCAGCTCAAGCTCCACACGTACAATCAACGGCCAGATTAACTTTCCATTTAATTGAGTTAAATGAACTAAGTCCTAGGAAACTGGAACTAGATCCTTAGCTACGGTGGAATCGGTAAAACTTCCCTGTGTTCCAAATTTTCACTTCTAATTCCATTTTCTGAGGGGTTAAAATGTCTCTTTTTAGAAATGTCTTTTCCTAGGCGTGCTCTAAATGTGGTATTAATGAAAAAGAGAATCTCAAAGTAAAGCTTTATATTAGCAAAGACAGGGGCCACGCTCTGAGAAGCGGAAAAGACTGACTGAAATCCTAAACCAACGACGGACTGACAAAACTAATGGCAACGTCACAACGCTATCCTCGTACGTTCCATGGGCTTCGTGGCTGGCTGAAGTGGTTCACATCAAATCACGCTGGTCTGGAACAGGCTTACCCAAGCAAAAAAGCCAGGGAAGTGAAAGCCACAAACAAGGCGCTGAAGCACCATTTGCTGCATGGTAAACTCACGCCTTCCGTGCACCTGGGGGGGGTTATGGCAACAGACAGCACAGTGCTGAACAGCACAAAGCAGGACACTGAACAGACAGACCTGGCTGCACTGGACATCATTTCTGATCGAGTTTAAAAGCAGTAATTGAACAGTCAGTTTCCTAATTTACATGACCAAGAGGATGCTTCAGTACAGAAGATGCAAATCAAGTTAATTTTGCCTTTCTCCTCCATATTTACAGACTGTAAGCACAGCATTTCCCTTACTGTCTCACTAACTCACGGTCTGGTTTTCTTCTTAGCATAATTGAAGTGTTTAATATTGTGTCTTTTAAAGTACAGATGGAGGAATATAAAAATGCCTTCAGTTTCATGTAGCGGGCACACAGAGGTGCCTGAGTTTATCAGTAGTTACCCGGCACTACAGAGCCAATGAGAGCTTCACAGAGGGAAAACCCACATCACTTAGATTATCAAAATGCCCTACCTTCCCTCCTCTTTCTACAGTCTCATGAACTTTCTTCAAGAAGTCTCTTTCTCTGCAGCGTTTGGAATCTCTGATAGTTGTGGCGTAGGTGGATTCACTTATTAATAAATCTGGGCGACACTTATCAATCCAGGCAGCACTAAACCAAAAGGAATTTAAAAAAACCCAATCAAATTAAGAGATGGTATCTAGCATATTCTCCAGTCTATTAGTTTTTTTAAAGGCATTAAAATATTCTAAGTAGGAGGAATATTACAAATCTCTCATATATGCCAGTAAAAATAAAATAAACATTCAAGTTTGTGACTGGCACTCTCTTAGAAAGTAAATACATTTAGAAGACACCATGACGATAAAACAATTCCATTATTACGTGGCCTTCAAAACAGATTAATATGAGTATACAGAAGATGATTGCGTTAAGGTCTGTCTGGAAGAATCAATGTAAATCTGTTCATTCTCCTAATTCAAAATTGCATTTCTCTTTCCAGCAAAGACATCATTAAAACTTCCAGCCTCCTAACAAAGAATCAATGCTGATAAGCCCCTAGTATTAACAGAAGCTGTGCTAAAATCTTCCTGTCAGAAATACGTACAATTCATAGAAACTCAGCTTCCTACTTACCCTAGATGTCTGTCTGGTGTCATGTTATAATCACCCTAAAGACAGAAGAGAAACCCATTAATATTCTCGAGGTAATGGGACAGGCCATTGAAAGGAGATGCAGGTATCTATAAATGTTGTTGTGCGTACTTACGGTGTACACAACGGACTCGCATCCAACCTTGATCTGGAACATGGCTGCTCCTAGCACATGGCCGGTATAGTACGCCTTGATCTCCAGCTCCTCATCCACCTGCACAAAGAGGCAAACGGTGCCTTAGCGCACACATTTTAAAAAACTAAAATTGCTCTGCCCTCTACAATGATCCAGTTGGTCTGAGCCAACAGTACGCAGAAACGATCATCTACCTGAACTGTCTGGTGAAGATGCACAGCAACCACCTTCTTCATACAGTCTTTAATCATTTGGGAAGTGAAGAAGTTAGTTTCCCCTTTCTTATCTACAGTTATTTTCCTATAGTCCTCCAGGAGGATGGGACAGATAGCCTTGGTAGGATGTGTCATGTAAATGGGCCCGTCATAACCGACCATTTCACTGAAATACGGTAAAGCTCCACAATGGTCCAAATGAAAGTGGCTGCAAAAAGACACAAAGGATAAAGGAGATGCCGCGCAGGAACTGAGCTTGCCTGGTTCTCAGACCTTGCTTCAGATTTTTAAAGCACAGCATGACACAGAGGAACTAGCCAAAATGTGAAGGATGAACTTACAACATGTTGTAAGTTGCTAGGGACAGTATACAAAGATGTCCTGCTTCCCACTTGAGCTCTGACAAGGAAGGAAGCTTCCTCACCTGATGATGACGCAGTCTAGAAAGTCAGTCAACCTTCCATTCTGAGTGATATAAGAGAAGTCAGGAAAGCGTCTCTGCAAAGGCATGAAAAAACAGGCTATCCGTTACAAAACAAAGCCAGTTAATACTACGTTACTTATCCAACAAACCAATGGTCTGAGCAACCTGAAACACTGGAAACGTGCTGGAATCCACCTTGAGGCAAAACTGCAGTAAGGCAGCAGACAGCACCGGCATCAGCAATGCCGTAAGAGCTGCAGGCAACACCATCAGCATTCACGCGCGGAAAGAGTCAGAGAGAAAAAGGACGGGAGGGCTGCCAGAGGACAGACAGGGAAACCGACCTTGCAAATAAATAAATTGCAGCCAAGTTTATCTTCAAAGTAGAACAGGTGACCAATGCGTTTTAGCTTACCCACAGGCATTAAAGGCAGAAAAGCCTCAAAACCTTTTCTGTAACGGCACAGTTGCTCTGCATCACGCTTTAACTCCTTCTATCTTGCAGAACATTTTTGCCATTATTCCTTTCCTACTAGTATCGGGTGACCAAACATCACGAGTGTTTCCTAGCTCTCTCTGAAGCATCAGAGATGCGTGGTATGGATCCCCCAAGTAATTAACTGCCCCAAACCAAGCATCATGTCAAGAGCAGTCTAGCTAATGACAGGAGTAACGCTTTAAAGCATACAAGATGCCTGCCTGTCTGAAACACAGAAAGACCCAAACCACCAGGAATGGAGCATTCACAGCTTCCTTAGTATTTTTTTGGAGTCCACAACTCAGGGAAAGGATGGCTGGATGGTGGCACTTCACAGACCAGGAATACTTGAAGGGACGTACCTCTTGCACAGGAAGGCAAGATTTTGAAGGGGCAATAGCAGTTCATGCTCTGCCATAACCCGGCTCCAGCAGTGGTTGATACAGGTGCCCGATAACGCACATCTATCTGGTATTACCCCTATGTCACGTAAGACAAGTCAGGCAACGCTCAAATAAAAGGGAACAGAGAGGAACAAGGAACCAGGAGCCCTGCTGGGAAAGGCCAGGCAGATGCACCTTGAAAGCATCTCTACACAGCATTCAGGCTTCTCCACCATACTCACATCGTCATTGTAGCCCATGTGCATCCCACAGTCAAGCATTACGTTTTTCCCAGCAATAGACACAAGGATACAGCTGCGCCCCACATCCTGGCCAGCTCCTGGACCCAAGCAAAAGAAAGACAAGTAAGACATCTCTGGGAATATCTACAATCACTTCAAAAGAGAAGCATTTAAAGGTCTGTAAAAACTTCCCAGCCCTTTTCTGATGCAGGAAAAGACTACGTCCTTTCTTCCAAGCAAGCAGATCTGTTAGAGGGCAAGCAAATGTGAACTGACTTACCCCCTTCCCTGAGCTTAGGAGAGGGCCTTCCAGCTGCAGTTGCAAAACTGCAGTAAATACAGCACTGCCCCCAAACCCATAAGCAGTTCAGATGCAGGGCATGTTTGGTCTCTGCCCGCTGCTGTGCAATCACAGCTACCCCGTTTCAAGTCAGAGCAAAATAATCTCTTATCTGGAAAGGATTAGCATGGAACTCAAAGTTCCCAGGGCTCTGCACCTCCCCAAGTACTCTGCCTCTCACTGAAAGCACAGACCTTCAATAAGCTCTAGTTAAGTCCACACCAAGGCAGAAAACTATCCATCAGGATAAAACAGTTCTGCTCAGCACACCCTCTGCCCTCTCAGTACGTAAACGCAACAGTTTCTGTGCAGCCCAGAAGAAAAAGAAAAAAGTTTGCTTGCTGTGGATCTTTAGCGCTGTTAAGTGAACTAATACTTTAGCTCTACTGTACAGTACTACAAGGCCTTTACCAGTACGTATTAATGAATCCTGTAATCAAAACAGAGTTATCGAGAGTGTTCGAGTCTTACTTGCTTGAAAGACAAACGGAGGACAACGACATACTGACAAGAATCAAGTTAGGATGCTGGGCAACTGTAACACGTATCGCAGTATACCACCGTGGCCACTTTTTGTGGCACGGAAAGGCACGTATGTCTCCAGCAGTCTAACACATACTACTTTGAATTCTAAATTCCAAAGTTTTTCAGTGTGTCTATCTCAGGACGATGGTAGATTGGACTTACCCAAGGGAGTGACTTTTATTTCAGGCATCTTAACAAACACTAAATCTCAAACTGCAGAGCAAGTTATTTCAGAAACAGTCTAATGGGGGCCACAAAAAGAAGAGAAGATTTAGCCGCTTTTACAGCTGCCATTGCGATTCTTTTTCTGTATCAGGCAGAAGACTTAAGCAGAGGTGAAACTTCTTCCTGGAGGCAAGACAGTCAGAAAACAACAAGTCAGATCAACACGTGGGTGATTAACAACGCCTGGAAATTCAGGCCTGCTCCCAAAGACCCAGTAAACACGGGCCAGTCTGCAGACGGGGAGGCAGGGAGAGGAAGGGGCTCCTGCTCCACAGCGGGTGCGCGGCCCCCCCTTCGCCCAGCGGTATTTATTTATTTATTCAGTCCCACCACCAGCTTTCCAAGTACGACCTCCCTGCTCCCCGCTCCCCAGCGCTTGACCGCAGACGACGCTGCCCTCCCTCCTGAGGAGAAAACCTACGTGAGGGCCTCGGCTCTCCGGACGGCCTTCGGCCCGCAGGGCCCCGCCCCCCCCACACACACCCTCGGCCACCCCCGTCAGCGGAGC
>JANZLP010000001.1:3145892-3157257 GCA_026930925.1 Chelictinia riocourii | reverse complement strand
ACGTGCCAAAAATGGGTCTATATTTTTAGGTAGTTCAGCTGAAGCTTCTTAAGAAAGAGGGGAAAAACATGTAAGATCTTTCATCTGGGAATTAATTTGCTGCAACTCAAAACTAGGGCTATATTTAAGTCAGCAAAAGTATCTCTAGGAGATGTGATTAGAATAATGATGAGCTCAAATGCATAGGCACTCTCCTACAACCCACAATTTAACTTTCATGATAAATACTCAATAGGGGATGAAATATTACCCGCAAATGAGCACAAACTGCAAGGGAGCTGCCCAGCCACGGGAGTATTCAGATATTCATCCATGAGTTTCTTTCTGCAACAGGATGACATTCACCCACAGATAAGCAGGCTAAAAGCAATTCCTCTTCTCCAGCATCTCATCAACAGATGCTCTGAGAAAGGAATAAAACCGGCCTTATAACTTCAAGTGAATGGGACAGACTGTAACCCAGGGATGCATTTCTTCCTAATGCTCACTGAAGAGTCCTTCTTTTCCCTGCTGATTGAGAAGTCCACAGGCTAGTGGAAACCATTTGACAGTCCCTGGAGACAGAAAACAATGGATATGCTTTCCCCAACAACACCATGGCCTTTCTTCTCCATGTTCCCTGCGGTGCGCCCTGCATTCAATTTCCCCAGGACTCTTCTGTACCGTGAAACAGCAATTCCCTTTTCAGACTGCAGCACAGGACTCCCTGCTACACCAGGAGCTGACAGTCGGGTCATCTACTCTGCGATCACACGTAGGAGAATGGGCAGAACGGCTCTAGCACAACAGTCTTTCCCTAAAATGAAATAAATCCTTACACGCCAACAGCCTTACAAGGTGGAGTCAGCCAAAGTTCATCTTGCACCATACACACTCATAGTCTTTCATGCCTTCCAGACAGCAGCACTGGCCTCATGACTGTGCTGGTACTAGAAAAATCTTTACCATTATTACGCACACACTCTGAGGAATAAACCATACCTACCTTCTCCTTATTGAGAGCTTCCTGAGCTTCTAACTTATACACTAAAAAATCTAGAAATGGAAGAAGAGAAGACAACTTAATGAGCTGGAATTTAACAAGGATCTGGTTTATATTTTGGTGGGGGAGGGAAGAAGGGAATCAGCCCCTTGCTGAGCAAAAGGCTCCAACTCCACAAGCTGGAATGCAGATGCTGCTAGAAGATTCCACTCAATGCTTTCAGAAAGATGGTAGGATTTTCCATGAGAGCTGTCCACCCATCTAATCTGCCCCAAATATCCTTCCTTTCCTGTTCTATAGGCAAGTGCATCAGTGACTTCCTACTTCAGCACACAAACTGCTACGCTTTGGTGTCACTGAAGCTGTGTAAGGATTTGCGGTGCTCTGAAATGAGAGATGGCTCTGGAATAGAGAAATCAAAGCTTCCATGAGACCAAAAGGAACTTATCTGCTGATCTCATGTGCGCCACCTTCTTAAAACGGGAAGGTCCCGTGACAAGATAACGTTTATTAGGACGCTTCATCTTCTCAGTCAGTCCCCACCAAACAAATGAAAGAAGAGGCAGAAATGCAGTTTCTCCCTTAGCTATGTAGCCACATAGCTACAGCCAAACCTGGATGCTTTCTGTCCGCATTTCCAGAAACACAGTGCACGTAGGGGTAAGAAGCAGTGATGTTACTCCACATACCACAGCTTTGAAAATACACCCCAAGCTATTAAGTTGCCAACAGCAATCAGGTGCAAAGGGGTCTGACATCCAAGCACACTACTCCCCTGAAAGGTACCTCAGCTAATCCATCAGCTTTCTACCTCCTGTTGTATTTCATGGTCTTAAAATAGCCTGCACGTGTTTTTCTACTTTTGTACATCAACTTTAAAGAATCTGATCTGTTTGTACTGTCCATGTAGTGGACATGGCGTGCAGTGATGCTAATATTAAGCACTTGTAGAGCTCAGCATCTTCAGAGCGCTGTTATAAGAAAGTTTACGTATTTCCAGAAAAAAGCATGGTCTAGTGCCAGGTTTAGCTATCACTTAAAGTGCTCAAGCACCACCTGATGGGTACTGTTACTCACAGATCAGACTGAGAACGTATGTAGGAATACAAGAGAGAACAGAACCCACCTCCCAGCACCTTCTGCCCATGGGCAATGGACAAGTCAGTTAACTGTTCTCCGAGTACAAATTGGGGAGGTGTCTCACCTGGGGGGCATTCAGTAACATCCACATAAGGCCCTGAAGGCAGAAAACACTTGGGGTGCAACACACACATCTCCCCACAGGACAGCTGGAGGGCTGGCTGGCCACCACTATGCCATCCCCACAAGAGACTCACCTTCCTTCGTCTTCTTGTGTTCCCCTCGCTCCTTCTGCAAGGATCGTTCTAGCCGGGATCTGTGCTCATACACAACTACGGAAGCAGAAAGAGGCAAAGCATGAGATAAACCCTGACACTTCTTCCCATGTATTCTTTCTCCCAAAACAGGCTTCTCGCAAGTCATGCGACCAGAGGCAGAAGTGGACCTTAAATTCTGCCATGGACTGGGCCAGCAAGTGCCCAAGAGAGCAGACTTGGGCAAAAAAGCCTTTCCTATTTTCAGTGGCCTGCATCACCCTGGGTTTCTGGGCTTCAGCACACAGTAGCTCACACATAAAATCTAAGGCAAGCAAATCAACAGTCCTGAAATACATGCAGATATCTGATGTCCTAAACAATGAAAGGGTCAGGTCCAGCTACAAGCTGTTTGCACTTTGTCAACTGTGAACAGAGGAGGTCTGGAGCAGGGTGGGACAGCTGGACTAGAGACAATGGATATTCCTGATGTAACACACCAGTCTGTCATCCTGCGAGTATTTGCACTCAGGTTTTCCTTTGGAGTCTAAGCTGCAAAACCCAAGAGCTGGCTTTAGTGGCCGGCGGCTAAACTGTACATTTGAGGGCCAAGTCCATTATCAGGCTCAAGACAGCCAGAGCCTTCTGGGTCATCTGTTCTGTAAAGGCACCAGCAGCATACAGGAGAGACATTTTCTCCCTTTCCACAACCCAACCATTAACTGGCCCTCAGGCCACTAAGGAAAAGTGAGCCAAGCAGCTCCCTCTCCCATTACACACAAAAAAAAGCATCTGTACTCTGCACGGGAGCAGAGAAGCGAGAGTGATGAGGCTGCTTCATACAGCAGCCACATGACAAATGAAAGTGCCAGAGAAGCTTCTTGATGGATGACGATTTTAATCCACTCTGATGTCTGAATGCTAACCAAGAGCTTTCCCTGAGTCACAGCACTCAGCGGCAACGGGCTCCTCCATCCCCTCCGCACAGAGACTGCCACCGGGCCAGAATGGCACTGGGCAGCAATTCGGGCTGGAGGGGCCAATAAGAGAAACTTGCCTCCGGAGCCAGTACCTTTAGAAGCAGATCATGCCATGATGCACAGTTCTCTAGGAGAATGAACAAAGCAGGATGATATTTGCATGCATAAAACAGTACTGACCCATTCCTGGTCAAAATCTTGCCAAGCCAAGAGCCCCATGTGACTCGTGCTCTCATTGCAAGTGAATCTATAGAGACTGCCAGCTCCACTTGGATCATATGGGAGCAGCAAAGGCAGCCTGTGTCCTGCATTAACGGGTGGTTTGCTCCCTGAGAGCAGATACTCCAATTTGGGGAAATAAGGACAAAACTGCCGTATGTGTATCTAATATTTTACAGCGTTGACCATCAGTGGCACCAAGCCTATGGTAGTGCAGATGTGACTCTCAATATATACGTAGAGCTCATAGGCAGTTCTAGCACCCTAAAAATCAGGCTAGGACATTTTTCTAACCAATACTAAAGATCATCCGTGATTGGCAAGGCTGAGGTAGGGTCAATACAAGAATCAAACTTTGTGAACAAAGACCAGAACAGTCCTTCCTTGCCCTACCATCTGCAAGTCTGACACCTCTGTAGCCCCTGAAGGAAAACAAACAAAAACCCAAAGAAAACCACTTTTTTTGCTGCCCCTCCCATCTCTCCCCAGGCAGGGAATTCAAGCCACCCAGTCCTTCAGAACTCACAGCCTCCCTAGGCCTCACCTCTTCCTTCTGCATTGCAAAATGGCAACTATTCTTGCATTTTTAGGCTGCGCCTTCCTCACAGCAGGTCCCCTAATTACACTAAGTGCATGGAAGACTGTAATTTCACCAGGCAGCAAAGCACTTGCTGCCATGACCATTCTTCAAGAGCTTTTTAATCAAAGCTGGGCATTCAAGGGAAGCATTCTTCGCCTTTATGAGCCACATCCCACTGCAACTTTATGCAGGGCAGACCTGAGAGTACAGTCTAATTTTATCCAGCCTCTTAAAAAGCCTGGTTCGCTATTGCGTATTTCTCTTTTGTTGGATCACAGCAAATCCAAGTCTGGTGGCCTTATCAGGACCCTCACCATGACTGGTGTTTTTCTTCCCACCTGGAAATGCCCTTCCCGTGCCAAAAAAGAACCTCTACATGGTTTAACTCCATGATTTTTAAGCCGAGCTCATGACACTGGCTAGGTCCAAGCTTGGGATTTTTGCAATACTTTGGTTTACCAGCAGTGGATCTGTTAATACTTACAGTCATCTCCAGCAACAGCTGAGTGCCTGAGCAAATCATGGGAAAAAGAAGTGATACATGAAGCCAGGCATGCTAAACTGTTGAAACCTAAGGGTTTTGCTGATTGTAGTACAACTGCTTCCTAAGCCTTCTGGGGCACTGCCCCAGCCAGGCAAGCAGCCTAGAACTGAGGGAAGCTGGAGCTGAGGCTCCGGCTTCAATACACAGACTGAATCCAAACATCTCCCTATCCCATTGTCCCCCCTGGAGCCACTTCAGTGCCTCCAGGCAGTGACTTTTCCTGTACTGAAATCCAGGCTTCAACAGGACAAGACAGACGAGTCAGCTTTTCCTGGACTACACTGTTTTTAGACATTGCAGGTACAAGGACTATGTTTTAGGGTCATCCTGATGTGCCAGCTCTGTCCCACCCCAGATTGAGGAGCCATTCCCCAGGCATGCATTTGCATCCACGCTCTCCACCCTGACCCACCCAATTCCCTCCTCACTTTTGACCTCCCTCAGGGAGCAGGAAGGGCCGGTGTCCTAGGTCAGGAATTCCTGCTGTCACCAGCCACCGCTATCTCCTTCCTTCTCTTTGTTACCTTCCCCAGTTAACAAAGGCAGATGTCCCAATGGCGAAGATGCTTCCCCCTGGGCTGGGTCACTTCATTAATATTTTCCTCTGGAGTGAGGAAACTACCATATTCTCTAAGCCATTACAGGAGAAATATTTGGTTTCACTCTGGGAGGATTTTTTCCCCCCGCTGAGCACATTGGTAAGCAGCAAGCCCATCACTGCAGCTGTCCAAGTGTCTACTTCATGACAGCTTTATTTTTAGAAACACTTTTCCCACCAGACTACTCGGATATCACCCTGAGGGCTTCCCCAGCCCAGCTAAGCACACAAGAGGCTGTGGGTGCTTCTTCACTACATGCTAAAAAGCCTTGTTCAACAAAATTGTCATCTTGAGAACATCAGCCACTTCCCAAAAGACTTACGAGCTCTGGGCACTCACGTTTCTGCCACGAGCATCTTGCCGTCTTGAGGTCTCATCTAGCAGAGCACCTGAGGACAAGTCTTTGATATGATGGGAACCTCACACCAGCAAGGAAAAGTCATGGCTGCTGGATTATTAGGGATGCCCAGCAATTCACAGGCTTTACCATGCCCTTTCAGGTACTCTGAGCTTCCAGTCTGCATTTGCCTCAGCGGTTCTGGGCTCGGAGGAATTCCCCATGTCAGAGTTTCTCCTATAGGCATTTCTTTTTGTTTTCTAGTAACCCGAGTATACTGAAAAAAGAAAAGAATCTACGACCAGAGTTAGAAACTCAGCCCGCAGAGGCAGGTCACCCACCTCTCCAGGTCCCTGCAGCTGGAGAATCCCGGGCTCCATCACCCAGAACAGCAAAGTGCACGGTGTACCACAGGAGGCAAGCTGAACAGCTACAGCCTCACTCTAAAAAGCCAAGTGCTCTCAGCATAGGAACAGGCAAGTAAATAACTATTTTATGTAGAAAAAGTCTGCTTAGATGACCCCAAGCTACCAGGTGCTATTGATCTCGCATAGTAAATGGGAAACTAAAGCACGGGAAAGCATCAATAGCAATAGGCTTGTGCTAACACCCATAACCACAAATCCTAATGCAAGTACCACAGAGCAGATGAGGCTTCAGGAGCAGCTCTATAGCACAGTGTTTATTCACAAATTTAAGACAAAATCCAGCTCTCCCCACACTATTTTTAATAAGAAAGATAAGCTGAAGTAACCTCCAGTGACTAGACAAAAAAGTTGTAATCTCTCCTGCTGTTCCTCCAGGTCTCCAGAGCCCAGAAAAGGTGGGTTCAGCTTTACACAAAGGAGCAAATGCTGCAGAAAGTAGTCTCTCTATTCATCTTTGAGGCAGAACACAGCAACAACTTAACAGACCAAAATGGCACTGTATAGCTTCAGAGGACAGGAAGCCAGGAAGTCTTTAACAATTTGCAACTTCAAGAGAGAATGGAGGGTGGTCAGTGTCTAAATCCAGGCTGGAATTCAGCCAGAACTCAGCACTAAAGCACTGTCACCTGCTGCCAAATGAGCTAAAATGCAGAATTTGAACTGCTGAAACAATGAAATCCCTTCCAGCGCCTTGCCATTGGGAAAGAACAGGTCAGGCCTTCCACAGACTCATTCTCATTTTAAAGGGCCACAGGAAACAGGGTGATTGTGCGAAGGGGTTGCCTCGCATACCCCGGGGTACCAAGATGAACATCTGCCAGGGAGACTTTGAGAGAACCATAAAGGGAGAGTGATTCCAGTCTTGCCAACAGTCCCAGGTTTTACCCTCCTGCTGCTCAAGTGGTTTCATTTCACCCTGCCTGGGAAAGCCAGGATGCACTAGCTCCCTGCTTTCATGGAGCAAGGCAGCAGAGCCGTCAAATTTGCTGCTCTGGTTCTGCAAAAACTACACACGTTGCATAGCTCATTAGGCCACTTCTGTGCCAACAGCGCATACTGTGGAAAGAGTCATCACACTGCCCGTGGCTCGCAGCTCTTGCCACACAGAGATCAACATTAACTTCCAGACTGTACCATGCTCCTTCCCCTCTCATCCCCCAGAAAAAAAACTTTCTTCTCTGTTGCTCTCCTTTTTAGGGGCATCAGATACTCCCGCCAGCCTCCATCCAGTCACATCACAACTAATCACCCACGGCACCAGGCACTCGGGCTCAAGAATCATCCAGAGCAAGGGAAGCAGAACAAAAGCCAGACTCATCATACCCCCTCTCTGATCCCCAGAGATGGCAAAAGAAAGGCAGATCGGGTAGAAGACACCCAATGGTGAGGACAGGAGCGCGGTGTTCTCGTGCTCTGCAGCCGTGCAATGGCAGCCTGTTGCGAGAGAAAATTCCTCCATCCCAGACACCAGTTTGATGTGCCATTGTCAGGCCATATGAGGAATGTCAGACAAGTGGATGGCACTATAAATGCACCCTTCCTTCCCATCTGTTCCAAGAGTGCTGTTAGTGAACTCATCAAAATAAAATCTCTCTGGTTTCACTCAGAACCTCCAGGCAGCAGCACACTCATAGATATACAGGCACACACCTACGGAAAGTGGGAGGTGGCAAAGCAACACTTCACTTAAAGCCACCGGCTACATAACTCAGCGTGGCACGTGTATGGGGAGGGGGCCGAGACAGAACAGATTCATCCGACGTGCACGCCGGGTCACAGCTTGCCAGACTGCGTCTCTAATCCACTCTGAGCCTCGTGACACAGCACCGGAGCCCCCCAAATCACAGCCCGCAAAGGCGAGCCCAGTATTTGGCAAGGTGTCTCCACGCACGTTCAGACGTACCTCCAACCCCATGCACCAGAAACAGAAGAGATGGAGGGACAGAAAAGCCAAGCAGATTTTCCTCCTGGATTCCATCTGGGCCATAATACGGAAAGAGGGTCTATTGGGTCACAGCAAACAGCTACCCCTGCGGCAGCAGCAAGAGCTGATGGGGACATGGGGTACTAACCACCAAGCAAGAGGTTGGACAAGGTCACACACACACAATACCTCCCTTTCTTCTTCTCACACAATGTGTTTTACCCTACAGCAAAGTCAGCAGCTGCTTTGCTCTTATTTTAAAAGAGTAGATGAGATCCACATCCCTGCAGGCAGCCAGTACCCCCTGTCCCGCGTGCAGTTCCCAGCACATGGGACAGGCCGTGCTGGTTTCAAGACAGCTTCGCTCCCTCCTCCACTTGCTTTTCCCTTTCATTCAACTCTTTGCCCAGCCCTACACTTTCAAGCTTTATTTACAGAAGCTACCAGAAGCACTGACCATGTATTTTACTTGGATATCAGAAGGGTAAGAAATACTTGATAGCTGAAAGGAGACACCTGAAGCACTAAACAGTACCGAATTCCACCTCAGAGGAACACATCCTCCTTTTGTAGAGCTGGAAGGACAGAAATCAGATGCAGAAGACATGGCAATTGAAGTCATGCAACAAACAGGCAGAGGAGCAGGGATAGTACCCAGAGCCGTGACTCCCAACTCTCCGGTGTCCAGCACCAAAGCACCGCAGGGAGCAGCGCTGGAAGACGACAGCGCGAGAGCTGCGGCCGTCCGTGCAAGATGCCCCCGCACTTTAAGACTTCCATGAACATGGCTCTCATCTGCCAATCGCTAGGCTTCTCCCACCAGCCAAATCCAAAAAGAAGCTTTGCCCTTGTTAAAATTGTTGGACAAGTGAGTGTCTTCTCAAAATAAAAAGGGTAACCATGGCAACAACTGTATTTAGGAATGGGAGGACTGACAGAGGGTTAGAAACCCCAGCAACAGGCTACAGCTCTGCTATTCAAACATTTGGGTGGAAAAACTGTTATGAGCCCGTCTCAGTTGTCTGCTTGAGCCTGTTGATGCCCAAACTGGGGTTCCCTGAGGCTACCCCTGTCATCTCATTCTCTGAAGAACCAGCCCCTCTCTCCAAGAGAAGCAAGAGATACTGACACACCAGAAAGGAATGTGGGCTCGCTTCTGCCCTGCTGATCTTTGCATTTCAGAAACACAGGATGCAGGTGGAAATCTCCGTGGCTGGGACTGTGCAATACATTAGGAACTGTAGCTGTTTCACTGCCTTGCTATAGAGTAAGAAGAAATGGAAACAAAACATAAGATAACAGCAGTGAAGCTATACACACAGTAGATCTAGTCACAAGATTGTTTATTAAAAACATGTTTCCTTGAGAGACGAACGGAACACGTACACCACACTCTGCTTTCCCAGTTTATAGGTAGAAATACACAGCCCTGATCACAAGAGGCCTATGTAGTACATTACATTTGCATCACAACACTGCACGCAAACACACCAGAAAAGATTTAACCTTAAAAGGCACGTATGTTGAGTCACAGATTTGCAGAATTCCCCAGCAATACAGGCTACAGAAACAATGTCACTGGATGTATCAACAGAGGTCATAACGGATACCCCATATTTGATTTTAGCCTGATGAAGAGCTCTCAATGTGAATACTATAATCTAAACCCACTTGTTAGAAGAAGAGGTGTTAAATTAATCTCTTAACCCTGAGTCACTAGACCCATAGACAAACAATATTTGGTCCACATAAAACTCATTCTGTGGGCACTCCAGAACCAACCCATCCTCCAGTGTTACATACACAACTGCTGGCTACCAAAGAGTGGATTCCCACCAAACCTCTCTACAGGGAGCTCAGCAAATCCCTCTAAAGACTCCAAATCTAGTGACAGGTGCTGGAAACAGAGCTTTGGCAGATGCAGTAAGACTAGAATGATAGACTAGGCAAAGAAGATAAGAGTTCAGCCAAGGAGTAATGCATTCGCAGCCTTCTGTACTGAGATCTCGCCACGGGCTAAATGTCATTCTCCCACAGTTCAACATTTATGTGAGGACAAACGAGGGGGGGAAAGGGGCAGGAAGAATACACATATTATGCTTGTTTTCCCATCTCTTGGCAGCTCTTGCCAAAGGAACCAAGTGCTGGTCAGCAGGCTCAGAAAAGCCAATTCTTCCTCCTCCTCCCCCCATTTCAGGGAGCTCTCTGCCGCAGCATCCATCAGCCCCAAACAAGCTGGCCAGACTTTGCTAGTTACAGATCAATCTCTCGAGAAGAAGATGGGTTTGTTTCCTTGGAAAGGCAATGGGCAGTAGATAGGATGATGACAAACTTTAGTAAAGGACCCCTTGCCTCTCTCTTCACTTTCTGGACAGACGCTCCTGCAGGCTGGAGAGGGATGCCACATCTCGGAGCCTGCCCGACCAGCCTCTGTAAGTCCTGTTTGCATTTTTTTACTGCTTCACATTTAGAATGACATAGGACTAGTCTTTACGGCCAAAGGGAACTACGGGGAGAAGAAATGGAATAGATGTGACGCAGCTGAACTCACCAATCCAACACACTCCGTTCCCCTTGCTGCTGTGAGCAGCAATTCAGATTCAAGGCTATTCTAATTCTAGACAGCAACAAGGGGAGGGGGGGGGGAAGAAAATAAGCGACAACATCTTCTCAGAGCTCTCTAAAGCCAAAAGCTGAACCTCGCTCCGCAAAGGCACCCTGCTTGTGGCTGGGCTGTGCGGCAAAAGCACCAGCAGGTAATATTGGGAGGGAGGGCAGCCCGGTGTGTGCACACCCACAGGCAGAGCAGGTCACTCACCTTGGAGCTGGGCAGACAGCGCTTCTTGCTGCTGTTTGTATTTCTGGGCCAGGGCTTCAGCGTTCCGCACCTTTTGCTGCAAGTGGTTGTATAGGAAAACTCCCGAGCCCAAACATGCCACAGTCACCAGGCAAAAGCCGGTCTGCAGAAGCCCCTTCTGCCTCCTCGAACACATGCCAGTCCCCATGATGGGGCCGAAGCAAAACGATGTAGCACTCTGCCTCTCCGGGCGTTGCTAAAGCATCTGATCCCCCCCCCCCCCAACAGCCCCTTTCCTCCGCAAATTCGCAGATCCCTCTGCAAGACGCGATCAAAGTCTCGCCTTCGCTCCTTCCCAGCCCTCAGAGAAGCCGCAGACTCTCCAGCAACGTTTTATTCCTCATTGCCCGTCGGCGAGACCCGTGTCCGAGGGGGAGAGCCGGGGGGCCGGCAGAGCCATCCCGCAGCTCCGGGGGACCGGCCCGGCGCACGGCTCGGTCGGGGCTGCCGGAGCGGAGGGCGAGGGGAACAGGCGGAGGGGAAAGAGGACGAGGAGGAGGAGGAGGAGGAGGAAGAGGAGAAGGAGGAGGAGGAAAACTTTTGCTTCCCATGTGCTGCAGTGGAGGAGGAGGGGGAGTGGG
>JANZLP010000001.1:1950858-1962270 GCA_026930925.1 Chelictinia riocourii | reverse complement strand
TAGACACAGTCTTGATTGTACCTTTATCAGCTTTATATAGTGAAAGATTGCAAATTGGCTCTGAAATCTTCAAACTCTTTCCCATAAGACTGTACTTTTTACATTATTCAGAAGAGAGGGGCTCTTTTCTCTGTAATGGGGTATATGTAGGGACTGGTAAATTAATACTTGTTTATATATATCCTCCTGCTGTTTTGCTAAAATACATACAAACTACTCCTTCAAGATGCATTAAGTATATCAGCATGTTGTTTTGTTTTATAACCTGGGAGAAAGCATAACAATATAGCTTCTCACCAGGGTGCACACAATCTACAAATTGAATAAAAGGAAGCAAACTGATTCTCAGAACACGATGCTTCTGGGTAATCAGAATTGCAGATGCTTGAGTGAATGTTAAAACTCCTCACCATCAATCTGACCTTCCCTGTCTTATGATTGCAGATTCTTTCTCAGAGCTGGATGTACTTTGGGGGAGAAACTTGGAAAAAAAATATTGAAAAATACATACTTGGGTGGACTAGAGCAATGTGCCATTTTTATGTCCGTTTCAGCCAAGAAAACCAATACCAACCTCAAAAGCTAATAATTTAAAAAAAATGTGAATGTATTTAAATTTCTAAATGTTACACAAAAGAGCAAAAAGGACTGAAGCATTTAATGTGACTGAATCAGAATCTTCAGTTTCATTAAGAAAACGAGCAAAACATGAATTCCCCTTCCCCAGAAGCCAGCTGTGAGCACTGTGTAACTCATACAGAGTACAATACTAGCAATGATCTTCTTAAATCTCTAGCTGCTGCCCCTCACATCCCCTGCATTTACAGTGTTAGGATTAAACAGGTCTCATGCTAGGGAGACCAACAAGAAATTCCCCCAAGTGGTAAGAAGTGGTAATGATGAATTACTAGAGACTGAAGCAAGTTCACTGCAATGAAAGAAGTTTGGGTTCAACTCCCTAATCTGGTTGAAGTGAAGGCTGAAAAAAGCAGCCAATTTGTTCCTCATTCATCTGATAAACGGTCCTCCCACACAGTTCTGTTCAAGATAAGGCAGGGAAAAATCTCTGCAGCCTACTTTTGCTTCCCATTTCTTTCCCCACTGAATTCACAGATGTGGCATCAAAAAAGGATTGTACCTGAGAGAGGTGCTGCCGTTGCTTAGTGTCTATGAAGTTCAGGAGAAACGCCAGCTCCCTTTCATCTCTCTCAGCTAGGATGCTGAATGAGTGAGCTGCCACTGCCGTGTTCCTCCTCTTCAGCTGCAGCACAGCTCGTCTTCCACTAGCAAAGTCATCAGCAAGAGAGCGGCCAAATGCGTCCTGAAGGTGAGCAAGGGCCTCTTCATACCCTCCTGTTGGTTAACACCAGGACAAGCTATATAACCCATTCCACGTGGAGAAAGAGACATCAAGAAAACTTCCTAAAGCAGGCTTTAGGTGGCCTGCCCACAGTCCACATCTAAGGGTATTAATTACTTCATACCAGTGTTTTCCAAAACATTCACAAACTTCTCTTGAGAAGGACTATACCACAATACACTTTAGTGTCTACGAGTGAATTTAACATTCGTGTAAACTTAATATTCACTTTCTTCTATTTACTGCTCATTCACTTAGTCTGATCAGCTATGTAAAAGAATGGAAACTTACCATTTGCAATCAACACATCTGTGTAGAAGATGTGATACTGTGGTGCATCCTTGCAAATTTTAATTAGCGCTTTTGCAATCATGAGAAGATCCCTGAGGGCTTCTTCTTTTGAAAGGTCTTTAGTAGCAACGAGCTCAGTTAACACAGTCCTGCCATGCTGAAAGAGCAATTGAGTGATCAAGTCTTGGGCTTCATGCTTTAAAGACAGGATTGCTGGGATCACTACTCCTGCCTCCACCTTCAGCGCCGAGATCAAATCTTGCACCGCCTCCTACGTAAAAACAAGACCAAAAAAATGAAATGGTAGCAATAACTATGTATTGATAATTCATTGTTTCAGTTCTCTGCTGTCCCACAGGTCACCTGCACACCTTTGGAAGGTCTTTGCTCTTCCCTGTCCTTGTGCTGCATCTTTTCCATTTGCAAAGCTGATACAAGAGCATGAAGACAGATTTAAATGACTATTTGCAAAGTGTCAGATAAACCATGCAAATATCTGACATGATTTCCAGGCAACGATATACTGCAATCTCCTGAGTCCACTGCAACACTAATTGCACACATGAGCATTTCAGAGATGCTGGAGAGGGACTCATTAAACCTTGAAACTGTTCTTTCTTTTTCCTCTTGTTGCAACATTTAATCTAACACAATTTCGTGTCATGAAAATGTGAGATCGGATATAAGGGAGAGTTTTCAGCATTGCAATCAATGAATGGTAGTGATAGTGAATAAGATCTATGATTAAGGTTTAGTCTTCCTCTCTCTAGACTTAGGAAAGCAAATCAGTCATGCCAAGTGGACTACTTATACACCCAGCCAAAACAAGAGCCTTTCACTGCCCAAATTCCATGAGACACTCTCTTGATTTCAGTGAGTCCATGACAAAGCCTGTGGTACCTTACACTAATATTGCTTAATACCATCAGAAAAATCACCAGAAAATCAATATAGTGATAATACCTTATGCTGCTTCAGAGCAAGGTAAATGAATCCTCGTCCACTCAGAGCTTGCACGTTCCTAGGGTCCTCTTTTAGGATGGCATTAAAATCAAAAATAGCAGTTTTCTTCTGACCAAGGCGCCCATAACATTGAGCCCTGATGAGAAGGCAATCTTCAGCATAACCACCTGAAGGAGAAAAATGCAGCCATGCTTACTTGAAAGGTCTCAGCTCTGCTGCTCTAAGACAGGGTGCAGAAAACCCCAGGGCGTGCAGACCACTAAGCCCCACTGAAGGCCTTCAAAGCAGCTAAGTGAAAATGATGTGGTAGAACCACATGTTGTGTTATGGTGACTGCAGGAATGAAAAGTAAGTATCACTTTATTCAGAGCTGTGGCAAGGGTGGAATAAGAGGGGTGGGCTGGATGGAGGCAACTGTGGTATGGTAAGGAATTGCAATCCACAGATGTGACTGGAAAAAGAAAAAGGAGGGTGCTGGAGAGGATATCCATATGAAGCCGTAGAAAAAGTCTACTTTGCCTGAGGATACCCGATGAAGTACAATGAGAGTACTTAAGTGGTAGTTTCCTTTATTTTTGTTGCCAGTGGAATTCCTACTGCATACTATCAGTTCTGAGTTGAAAGGAAAGCCAAAGAATCTATGTCAGGTTGGTTTCCAAAACACAGTACTGTATCAGGTAAGTGTCCTGCTGAGGCTAGCAGAATTCCATCAAAGAATGAATTTTCACTGGTGAAGTCTTGAAAGGGTTTTTTGGTATGTGTTACAAAGACAAGGCTACTCTGTTGTTCTAGGTCTTGTGGTGTGCTCGTCAATGTCATTCTGCAGGGAAATGGTGAGTTGTGGTTTCAGTGTTGCTGCTCAGGACTGGAGTTCAATGTTTAGTTTTGCTTCAAAATTCCTATCTAACCTCAGAAAAAGCACCCAATTTCTTTATATGTCATCATCTAACTTGGGAGACACATCTTTCATGGCTGGTTGGCATAATTTCAAGAGGTTTGATGCAAGCCACAGAAATGTTAATGGGACATGGAGACAAAGCAGTGTGAGTGTTATGTTAGCTTAATACCTATGTCAGCCTAAAAGCTTTCCCACACAACCAGCAGGCCTACCCACCAATCTGAATGTGAACCTGGGCTTTCCCTCTGTGATATAAAGCTGGCCATGTTTCTCACTTCCGGATGGCTGACAGCAGAAACCAGGCTATCTTCATAGCTGCTCTGTAGGCCACCAAGGAACAGGCAAGCCTGGACCAATAAAAAAGTCTGGGCTGCAGTATGTGCAAAAAAGCCTTTTCAGGGCATATATTTTGCTACTAAGATGAATTTTTCAAAAAAGGAAAAATTCTGCATGTTATAAACAGAAGAACCAGTTCTGGAAATAGCTAAAAATATGTATGTATATTTTTTATTTACAGAAAGAAAAAAAATAATTCTAACAGTGATTTAAGGAAAAAAAGGGCACTTTGCTGAGAGTAGTTGTATGGCTGCAATTTGATTTATAACTCTAACTACCCTACTGTGACTCAACTCTAACTTTCCAGACAGGAACAGGAACCATACTGTGCCAGGCACACCAAAAACACAGGTCCCACTTCAAAGAGTCTTCAGTCTAGCTAAACATGCTAAAAGAACATTGTAATAAAAATTAAATGAGTGGAAAAGGCAAGAGAATGAAAATCATAAAGCTACATTGCTCAGCTAGCTCAAAAGCTTCCTGGTTTCTAATAGAAACAAATATACAGGTCGATCAACACTGTCTCTCCTGAAATATCCATGACTGCTTTTCTGGTTACCTCAAGGTCTCAGCAAGAGTGGGTCTTCTCAGGAACAGCCAAAGGAAGCAAAAGGAGTGGTCCACAATTATTAAGCACTCAACCTTCCCACGCAGGCAATTTTGTTTTTTCCTATCTTCTCTGGGATACCTAGACTCAGCAAGCTAACAGCATAGAGGAATTCTGTGTTTGCCACTTCTCCTGAAACTACTTCTATCAGTTTTTGAGGTCTGGAAAGCTTCGCCCTTTGTTATTCTGCCTTAAAGTCTTCCATGCATTTTCACAGGGACCGCTAAAAGACAGCATTGTGATGCTGCTCTGGAAAGCAGCAAAAGGAAGATAAGGCTATCGTAAAAGGGAATGTCTTCCTATCCCCACATCTGTCCCTCCACCAAACCTTTCTCCATCATCTCAGGATCTAAGCTGGATTAGGATCAAATTCATTAGAAAGAATCCTTAGGGACTTTACTAGAACGGAATAGGAGCAGCACAAATGAGGGAAGAAAGCTCTAGGAGAAAGATACGTGAAATGGGGGCATAAGGCCATTTGGCTGTTTTAATACAGTGGAGTCAGAAGGTACACATTTTTTTGGATAAAACGGTAATCCAGATGGAAGTGACTAATTTACTGCCACACTTAATATGCACTGGGACCTGTGATACCAAGATTCTTTTTCCTCTGCTTTCACATAAGTGCTGCCCAAATAAATACATATAGTTGACAATGAAAATCATGGTCCATTCATTCACTGGTTACAGAGCATATATCTTTCCTCCACTGACATGCCCCTTCCTTTCAAGACAACTTTGATAAGGATCTTAATATGCCCAGGGTTGCAGTCAATAACCGCGGCATCCCAATACTGGATGATAAATCAGCAGTGCCACTGTAAATACTTTTTCATAGGGAGGTCAGCAAATTCAGCGTCTTGCACAGCTGCCTGCAAAGATGAGCCAGCAGACGGGCTCCTAGCAATTCTTTTACAGTAATGAGGCTTTTTCTCCCTCCTGATATGCTCCAAAACTTCTGTACCAAAGGTTATTATCGCTCTGGAGCTCTACCAGTTGGCTCCTATAAAGACAATATCTATTTCTTAACAAGCATCTGTTCTAGCAGGTGGAGAGTTGATAAGCTGGAATGCATGGGCTGTGAAATGGAACCATCTCAAAGCATTAACAGGGTTTTTTTTCCATTTTCATAAACCAATCTCTCTTCTTCTCAATGCTGCTGTCATAACATTTGCTCAGAGTGAAAGGCAGATTTCCATACAAACATGGTTTTACTTGGAACATGCCAGAAGCATTTCCATGTTAGTCTGATCTGTCTCCTTAGGAAAAGCTAGGATAATGATGCATCTAAGTGGGTGCATTCACTCTTTTGCACTGGAACTACACATTCGTTGGTGTGTTGGAAGAAGAAGGCGGGTTGTCTGCTGCCATGATTATTTACAGTGTTCATTCTGATGAAACAGGAGGTACCAAATAAATGTCATTGGTAGGAGGGTTTTCAGGGTACTAAGTGATGTAACAAACTAAGGCTGAAACAGGGGAGCCTTCGATACTGCTTGTCTAAAATGGGCTGAAGCTGGCTCTGTTTCACTAGGCAAGTACAAAACACAGCACTATACAGGATGCTGTCAAGAAAGTTAACTCCAACCCAGCCAGACCCAGTACACAATGTCACGTTTTGAAAGAAAATGAATGGTGCATTGCTTATGTCTGCCTATGACACTCCTGAACTACGAAAACCTGAGAGAGCCAATGCATTTCCTGACTCAGGTCACTGATCTTCACTTCAAGTAATCTCCTGGCACCATGTAAATTCATCAATGTTAACTTTAAAGTTTTCACTGCTTTTCTGTAATAAGGCAACTGTTTAAGCTACTTGGACCCACTGTAAGTATTACAACTAGGAAACGTGCTTGGAAAAGCTTGTATCTTTCTCAATTCTATAATGAGGATGCTAGCATTATAGTGATCATGACTTCTGGTAGTGCAATTTCTCCAAATGCCTGAAAGTGTCTCGCAAGCTAAGCTTATTAACTTTTATATAAGTTTTATTTTGATGTTTATTTTTATTGTACCTTCACCAATGGACTGTACAGCATTTAGGTATGCTGCAGGCTGGATGTGCTCCTCCAGCACCTTCTGCTGTGCCTTCACTGCAGACCATAAACCCATAGCTGTCACAGCAGCACCTTCATGGAAACAACACCCTCCTGTATTCTGGGCAGCGCTGTGGATCTGGGGACATGCATCCCCACTGCAGGCAGACACATTGAGCTGCTATTGCAGCCTGCGAACACCCAGAGCAGAACCTGGCCGCAAGCAACCTCTTATGCCAGGATGTGCAGCTGGGAGCAGCCATGATAAATCAGCCACTGGCACCCGCTGTGGAGCCGGGAGTTGGAGGAGCCTCTTCTCCTCCTGCAGAGCAGTTGGTGGGGTAAACACCCACACATCCAGGCTCCCAGACAGCTCAAGGCACGCTGGGGAGGACCCAGCACATGACCGAACACCAGCAAGCAAGAGATGACCCCAGACCTGAGTTTCAGCTTCTCCCGCAGACAGAGCTGTTCCCACACAGTGCACCAGCAGCATTTCCTTCTGCAAGGCATGTTTTTGGGAAGAGGATGGGAACTACCAGCAGCCTGGCCCTTCCAGATCCTGAAGCTTCCTCTCTTTTTCGCAATGTGTCCCTGGCTTAGCTCTGCCAGGGCCAGACCTGCATGTTAGGGTGCCGGTGGCTCTCTGAGGCAACAGCAGAGGTACCTGTGTCCACTGCCCAGTGGGACTGAACATGGATAGCAGAGACAGCTAATGTTGCAGAGAATAGGACACTCATCACACCCACCACCAGAATGGTCCTGGCTGAGGGTGGTTTGGCTGGCCCTTTTCCTGGCTTGTGCTGCCACTGAAGTGCCATGCCCCCCATGGCACTCTGCCCCACCTCGCAGAGCCACTGCACCCTGGGATAATGGGGGATGCTGCATCTCCAGGGGTGTCCCACTGGCTTCCCCCATAGCCCAGGCAGCCAAGCCTCAGAGAAAAGCAGTATTGCCCCAGTTCAGTGTGGGAACCAACAACTGAGAGCTCATGGAGCAGGGGACCAGCCCCACCTACAGCACGGTTACAGCTGTGCCTCTCAGCCGTCCTGGGGACCACTTCTCAGCCATGGAGAGCTGAAACCCAGCAAGAAAACTGTTGGGGCAGGACCAGCTGGGGCATCACAAGGAAAAACTCAGCAGAACAGCTCCCCATCCTGCTCCTCCATCCCTGAAAAAGCAACTCAAGCCTGACCTCTGTAACCAAAGCATCCTCTGGGAGCTGCTGGCCCAGCCCAGCTGCCTGGCTGGTGGCAGTCAGCCAAGCCCCAGCCCAGCAGGGCTGCACCTGGGCCAGGCCCTGCAGCGAGCAGCCCAAGCCCCTCACAGGTTGCAGCAGGTTGGTTTGGGAGAGCCATGGAGAGTGCGGCAGCATGGGTGCATGGTCATGCTGCTCATGCATGGTGACCTCCACATCAAGCCATGCTATGGCCACGTTTCTCTGCTGCATGACTCAGCCATGGTCAGGGTTCCCCCGGTGCTGCTGAAGTAGCAAGGGATCCATCCCCACCAATGTCAGCATGCAAAGCCCCAAAATGCAGCAGAGAGGAGGGATGCTCAGAGCCAACCACCTTCCAGAGCAACCCCAGAGCCATCAACTGGGTTGAGGCACCATTCGGGGTACAGGGTTTTGCTGAAAAAAAACTGGGACTGGCTGGGAAGTTGCGTCAGGCAGCGGAGATAACGTGGAGCTCGCACCGGCCAAGTGTCTGCTGCGAAGTCTGTCCAAAGCAGTGACAAACTTGGCATTGCTTTTCACTGGAGTGTTACTTGATGCTAATATATTGCTAAATTCCTTCAAGTGTTTACCTTATCTATGTCTCGCCTTTATGCATCTGTGCTCTTTAGCCTATATGCCTGTTGCAGGCTTTGAGAGCATAGGCAGTAATAGCTAAAGAAATGTTCGCCACTTCTTCGGGATGCAGGATTTCCAAACTATGGATATGTAAGTGCTCAAGTATTACCTCTGTCTTCTGAGGTGAGAAGTCTGGTTGAAGAGAACTGGGTGGCGAGTCTGCCGGGGCTCAGCAAAATGAGTCAGTGGTGAACCGACCTCGCGGAACAGCAGGCTGGACCAAGCTGGCTGCTGCTGCTGGGATCTTGCAGGGTTTCTGTCCTCTCCGGATGATGCGGAACGCTTATGCAAGATCTGTTTAACCACAAAAAACAGGTTTCAGCTTGTCTTAAGGGGAAAGTTAAATCCTAACAGACATAGACGGTATAAAAGAAATCACTTGTTCAGAGAAGTGATCAAATCACGCACAGTTTATGAAGAATGTAGTGATTAACTACTTAATTCTTTGGGAAAAGATGTGTGATAACTTTCAAAAAATAAACTGAATTTTCAGCAGTAACTTCTAAATTATATTGGAATTTAGAAATGAGATTTTAAACTCTTGAATTTTTGTGTATGCTTCTAGAAATGTAGGGGGAAAATAAAATCTGAGAATGAATAACAATTGTATGAATGCAACTAGTAATGATTGAATCTTTTACTTTAAGAAATATTTAACCAAAAGGGTATTTGATAAGCTTATGACTTCTGTAATAGAACAGTATTTCTATTTTACTGCTTTTGATTTTACGTTGATTATACTATATTGGATAGTTATGTTAGTATTCCCCAAATGGTATTCTGGAGGGATTGTGTGTCTTAGAAGTGAAAGTTTCTTTACTGGAACTCACTGGAACTATGCGTTAAGATTATTTTGCCAGGGTTAATAGCAAAAGCAAGTAACTACAAGTTAATTCTTATCAGAGATGAGATGCACAGCCGTGACAGTTGTGAAACTTCTAACAGTTTGTTTCCATCTCTGCTTGCTACTAGCGCTGAGGCGTGAGCCTGTCGGACTGAAGCAGAACAGGAAGAGATGGGTCACGTCGTCATCGGAATCTGAGGCCATTCATGGGGGCTGGGTTCCCCCAGCACAGCACTCCTTCATGTAGGGGTGTTCTTCCTTAGCCAGATATTTTAGATTTTTTAAAAAGTGCTCCTCAGATCGGCTTAAAAGCTTGTATTGGGTTTGTGTGGCAAGGTTTTGGTAGCAGGGGGGGGCTACAGGGGTGGCTTCTGTGAGAAGCTGCTGGAAGCTTCCCCTGTATCTGACAGAGCCAACACCAGCCGGCTCTAAGATGGACGCGCTGCCGGCCAAGGCCGAGCCCATCAGTGATGGTGGTAACGCCTCTGGGATAACAGATTTAAGAGGGAAAAAAGTTGTGGGACAGAGTAATGGCAGCCGGAGAGTGAGAACATGTGAGAGCCCCAGCCCTGCAGCCCCCCAGGTCCGTGCAGAAGGAGGAGGAGAAGCTCCAGGCACCGGAGCAGGGATTCCCCTGCAGCCCGTGGGGATGAAGACCACGGTGAGGCAGGCTGTCCCCCTGCAGCCCAGGGAGGCCCACAGGGGAGCAGATCTCCACCTGCAGCCCAGGGAGGACCCCACACTGGAGCAGGGTGGTGCCTGAAGGAGGCTGGGACCCTGTGGGAAGCCCACACTGGAGCAGGCTCCTGGGAAGAGCTGTGGCCCATGAAGAGGAGCCCATGCAGGAACAGGTTTTCTGGCAAGAGCTGTGGCCCGCAGGGGGCCCATGCTGAAGAATGGGAGCATGGGTCTTTCCTGAAGGAATGTACCCTGTGCAAAGCACCCATGCTGGAGGTCATGGGGCAGTATCCCATGGGAGGGACCCATGTCTTTTGCTTTTGGGTCTGTGTAATACGACTTCATAGGTATAACCTGATCATCTCTTTTTCTTCTTAAAATGCAAACTAATTTATGCTAACAATTTCTATGTGACTGAGGTTAATGTTCTTTAAGCAAATAAAAACAAGTTTAGTTGTTGCTAAGCTGCTAATATTATCCAAGAATTCCAAAGTCCATGTTCTGGCCAAAACCAAACCAAAATTAAAAAATACTATGGCAGCTAGATGTGTACAATTCCAGAATAAGATCTTCAGAGAAATGGACACGTTTAGCCACAGTATGCCCAGAATAATGAGTTTTATAACATTATGATATCTTAGTTCTATAGCTCTTCCTTTTAAAAAGCTGTTTGATATCCTTCCTTACACTTTGATTATGACTACATCACTTCTTGTTACTACACACACAATGGGTTCAACATTTTATTTTCTAGGTTTTGCCATCACACTTTTAAGTAGAGACCAAAGGGGTGGAGAAGTTCTCTGTACAGCAAAAGCTTTGACCCTGAGAGGAGATAATCGATTTTCTAGGCTAATTATCTGTTAGAACAGAATTATTTCCCCTTATTCAAAGTCCATCAAAAAGGGGTTTTCCAATTTATTTCAATAAGATTTGCCCCAAGTTTTATATCAAGGCATTATAAATGCCATTGGGAAGAGAAAAAAAACAAACCAAAACTTATTTTTACCTTCAGGATAGATCAAAAAATTTCAAACAGTTGTTATGCCACAACAATTTCAGCAGGTTCTCGTATTTACTGGCTTTTTTCAAGTTTCATCTTTCATAGGACCACTACCTACAAAAGTGTTTAAAGAAGATACCTGCTGTCCTTTGGGAGAAGTAAGATGAATTTTAATATGCAACAAAAATCATCTACAGACCAGCCATTTCCCCTTTTTGAATTCAGCTCTACTTGATGCATTCAGCTCTACCAAACTGGAAGATTCTCCTGCTTTCTCTGGCATGTATTAGCTTTAAAATTTAATGTCTGCCTATTGCAATGGAAGATATCAGTATTAAATAAAATTGAAAAGCAAGTTATTACAATGCAGATAAATGCCACCTAGAGCAAATATCAAAAGCATACATAAATATAAATTAAAGCATATGTAGAGTCTTGATCATTGTTTTGCAAGTCTATTCTCCATGTTTGAAAATGTATGTACTGGAACAAGAAGCATTTAAAGTCCCAGTGTCTCACACACAATACCAGGAAAACTCAA
>JANZLP010000001.1:1908712-1918853 GCA_026930925.1 Chelictinia riocourii | reverse complement strand
AATGGCGCCTTCCTGGGGGGAGCTAGAGCCCGACGTTCGGAATTTGGAGGTGGCCCGTGCCGAGGCCGAGCGCCACGGGTTGAGACAGTTTAGTAAGTAAAGCAAAAGCTGTGTGCGCAAGCAAAACAAAATAAGGAATTCATTCACTACTTCAGCAGGCAGATGTTTAGCCGTTTCCAGGAAAGCAGGGCTTCAACATGTGTAACAGTTACTTGGGAAGACAAATGCCAAAATTCCAAATGTTTCCCTTTCCTCCTTCTTCCTCCAGCTTTTATTGCTGAGCATGACATTGTATGGTGTGGAATATCCCTTTGGTCAGTTTGCATCAGCTGGCCTGGCTGTGTCCCCTTCCAGCATCTTGTACACCCCCAGCCTCCTCGCTGGCAGGCCAGCATGAGAAACAGAAAAGGCCTTGGTGCTGTAGAAGCACTGTTCAGCAATAGCTAAAACATCCCTGTGTTATCAGCACTATTTTGGTCATAAATCCAAAACTCAGTACCATGAGAACTAAAGTTAACTCCATCTGAGCCAAAACCAGTACAATGCACACAAGGCAAAAAGTCATTATAGCAGAGTTGACTTTTTCTACTCCACCTGTTGCTGATCAGGTGTAGTCTGACTGAGGAAAGGGAGGAAGTAACTGTGTCAGTGGTTTCACAGAGTAAACAGAAACACTGGGAAAGGGGAGAGAATTAGGAAAATCTAGAAAATAGGCTACTAAGCTCTTTCCATGTGAAACACGCAAAAGTAAAATCATACAAAAATTGTCTTTGTTCAGAGGATATGATTTTTCCCATCAAGCCATGTTTACCTTCAACAGAGTACTTAAACAAAATTTGCATTGCTAGAGGTACTTGTCTTTATTTTAGTATTTTGAAGTAGCATGATTGCCTTGAAGATTTTCTCTGATTTAAGGCTTTAAATGAACCTGAAAATGCTATACAATTTGTAAGATAATTGACGCTATTTTTAAAAGGACCAGATCCTATCTTTTTTGTGCATAAAGCATGAAAACAGTGACAAAAACACTTCAGAAAATCTTTGTAGAAAAAATATAGGCAGAAATGTGTTAATTTTGTTGGAGAAAAATATATGAACTCAAGATAAACATATACACAATTAATAATCACAACATATCTGCTGGACCCAAGGATATACCCCCACTTTCCCATTTACTTACCCATGAAGCATATTCATTAAGATGTGAGAGGAAGCAGAATTTAATATAACATTTTAATGTTTATATTCCATTCCCACTTTTTTGTAGATTTTCAGGCAACTGTGTATTTGCAGTAGGAAACCAGAATTAGACCCCAAAATAAATGACATGAGTCATCGCCTACTTCCTGGGAATTATGGTACTTTAGCACCTCTTATAATGAGCCTTTTATTCCTTTCTTATTTCTAAACCAAAGTTTTACAAGTTGAATCCACATAATTTATCCTAATATAGACCACAGTTTGTATGCAAAATGTGTACATTCTTAAAAACGTATATTATTTACCCTTGGAGATGTTACAGTCTGTTGATCAAATCCATATTTAGACATTTGAATTTGACTTGATAAGCCATAACGACCCCTTTGAAGGTGTTACGGTCTACTGTATTTAGGGACTGTTAAGTATGTGGATTATTGACACAGTAGAGTGTAACAACTCCTCTGGAGCTGTTATGCTTCATCATTTATATGAAGCTACTGCGCATGCGTACAAACTTTGCCTGATAAAAACACTTAGGGAAATCTTTGGAGAGCCCAGTCCTTGTACCTGCTCTGCCTTACATGGAACAGAAGCCCAAACTCCAGGTGAGCAACCTTATTCCCACAATATATCACCGAATACCTTAGCTCCAATTATAATGCAGGTTTTTTATTTCTTCTCTGGACTGGACTGCAGTGCCCCTCAAGAGGCTATTACATATTGCTGTCTATGATACAGCTAGCCAGTATAGCAGAAGGATGTTAACATTCCTTCCTGTACTGTTTATATAAGCAAAAAATGAGCCTGTGAATGTCCTAATCCTGAAACTGCTTTATTTTGGTTTTAGTTTTAAACTAAGTATCAAATATAACCATTGCAACCTGAATGAATGAATGTGAATTCTTTTGTCTTAACTCTCTACTTAGCAACTCCGTTAACAGTTGTCTTTTTATTTATATATAAATTTATATTTTTTATTTATATATTTTATTTATATATAAATATATATATATATCAGACTGTGCTTCTAAGGCTAATGCACATTGGATGCTGGAAGCATTTCTATTTTCAGTGAGAACCTCTGTTAACATGACACAATCCCTTTAAATGCAGACATGCACTCAGCAAATTTGATAAGCCCTGAGATGAATTTAGATGCACAAAGATGGTGAAGCAGCCTAATCCTTGCTACAGAAGATAATGTTTAAACAAATTTATTTCATTCAATGAAACACCTGGGCAAGCTTATTTAATATAGTCTTTGCATTTAATTATCTCTGCTGAAAGGGCACTTGCCATATTTCAAAATATGATTCTTTTCTTTCATATTAATTATTTTAAGATCCTCAAAGGAAACATGGAGAGAAATAAAAAAGGGGGGCTCTTAAGTAACCTGAGCCACCAGAAGTCATCTTTTTGGAATAAGGAAGCTGGGATATGGGGCTGAAAATAAATAGTACTTTAAAAATCAGACTCTCTACAAGAATAATGAAGAATAGCTGTTAAAACCTGAAAATAATTCTGTATGAATGAATTGTTGCTAGGCATTAATATCAGAAAGGCACACTTACACATTAAACTGTCTTATGGAGAAAAGACAAAAATAGAAAAAATAATACTGTAAAGAACTCAATATGGTCAAAATTATTGGCAGAATTCAAGGAATTGTAAAATTATGATATACCCAGAGAACAATACAGTGCAGAGTCACCATCACAGTTCTTTTCTTCTCTCCTTTTCCTCTTGTGGGGTTGGCATAAAGCAAGCTATTCCTTTTCAGAAGAATTTATTCCTCAATATATTTCTGGCAAGCAATTTTACCACTAGTGCTCTCACTGCACAATCCAATTACCCTCATACTTGCAAGAGGGAATACTGTATACGAAAGGAGGAGACCCTGTTCTCTCCACCACAACTGCAATATGAACAGGGCTTGGGTATTTTTATTCGAGATAACAAATTAACAGACCATGGCAAGTTATGCACAACTAATTAGATCACTGCTTTTTTTTCAGCATCAGTACTACATGAAAGGATATTTGCAATATGGGTTTGCACAGGATGAATGTAATTGTATGTATGTATGTATTATCTAAAAGCTGCTTTAGTTGCCTAGGCAGAAGCAAGGCAGGAATTGTGCCCGTTTCAGGCAATTATTTAGCATTGCACTTCTAGACTTCTCTTGTTTAATCATTTAACATGTTACTTTGTTCCTTGAAAGGCTAAATACAGTCTTGCAAAGATGAGGGTACATGCGCCTTAACCTTTGCAAGAAGCCAGACAGCACCTCACGCTACCAGTAACAGATTTGCCTTGTATTCTACTCCCTCTAGGAACGGTATGTTCCACTCTGTAGGTGTGAAAGGGGATCAAAGCCAGTTTTCCAACAGAAGTACTTTCACCTTTTATTCTATCAGGCAATTGCACAAGTTTTAATTTCCAAAGTGAATGCAGTTACCAGATCATACTACTCTAGACAACAGATTAAGCTGTTTTATGCCACTCACAAAACTAATTCAAAGTGTACTCTCACTGTTGAAGGCAGACTTGTTTTTTCCTTAGTTTTTCCAAAGGCATTAAGTTTATTTCACTTTTGGTAGATGCTTTGTATAGGTGCTTATACTATCCTTTTATCACTGTTGGTCAATCAAACTGATCTGGAAAAAATTCCCTTGCGCTCAGTCTTGGCATTGAAGGTGTACTTTCTCTGGCAAATACCAAAACTGGTAGAAAATGCTTGTGAAAGATGGTCAATAATGAACGGGAAAATGTTTTCTGATCATCTGTGTTCCTGTTCTTACAACTGAAGGTATTTTCACAACTGAACTGAAATAAAATTGCCATTTTATTTGTCACAGAATTGTATTCAAGCCATTCCCACAGAGGGCACGCTGGATGAGGTGGCAGCATGAAACTCACATTCCTCCCGTTCTCCCATCCGCACAGTAGCAGTGAGTTCAGTACGTCAGTCCTCTCTCCCAAATCACCCTTTGAGTATCGTGCCGCAATATTCGCATTGTGTGGTGACTTGAAAGCGAACAGAAGCGCGGGAGTCTGTAAGGTCGTGAAGAGGGAGGGAGGTCGGTCGGTCTTGCCGTGCCGCCCTGGAAAGGGGCAGAAGGGCCAAGAGGCAGCAGGGCCCACGGCTGGGCTTCGTGCTCAGGCGGACTCCGTGGCCTGCCTCTAACTGAGCCCCGACAAACGACCACCGCCTGGCTGGTCCTCAGCCGGCCCGCGGCCTGCAGACCCGCGGGCCCGTCTCATGGCAGCCACTGCGGCCGCGGGCGGCCCTGGCCACGCACCAGTAACCCGCCGGCTGTCACCGACCCCCGGGTGGGGCTTCCACCCGCCGTGACATGGCGCGGGGGGCTGGGGAAGGGGGGGCTGCGGCCAGCCCATGGCAGCTCCTCGCTGCTTGCTCACACTTGTCCCTGCTCCAGCCTGGGGCCTTCCCACGGGCCGCAGGGAAACCCCTGCCCCACCGGGGTCTCTCTCTCCAGGGGCCGCAGGGCCACCTCTGCCGGAGAGGGGGCCTGGAGCCCCGCCTGCCCTCCTCCCGCTCTCCCCCTTGGATATCTGTACAAATGAAAGGGTTTTCAGCACCAAGGAGGACAGAATGATTTTTACCCTTAGCTAACCTCCCTGTTGCCTGCACACCAGATAGCAGATATGTTCCAGCTTATTGGGACTACAACCAACCTATTGTTTTGGTCCAGTGTGAGCTAAAGTGAACAATGGGAGACATTGTTGGGGATCTGTTGCTGAAGGTTTTTAAGTGCACGTTGTGCTGTGAAGGCATAGGGCATCTGCAGTGTAACTGTCTGGAGGCATTACTGTACAGACCTGAGGAGTCTCCTTTACACACGAATTGCTCTGTTTTAACAAGGACTTCCCATTTCCTATGGAATACTACATGATTGCAGCTTTAGGGGCTTCTCTAGACAAAAGCTGTAACACTTCAATGATCATAATCTCCTATACTTTACCTACTATGTACTCCAGTCATGGATTTGTTGCGTGGCAATTGCTGTTCATATATCCTGTTGGCAAGGAATATTAGCACAATAGGGCAGCTATGCTTTTATAAAGCGTACTTTTTATTAAAACCGGCATAGTTCTGGGTCAGTCTAGTTAATCTCTTATTCGTAAGTGTAAGACCTGCTTTGCTTCCAAAGTATGTTGCATAATGGTATTTAAGAAAAGAGCCGATCCACTTCCTATGTCCATTAAAAGATACATTTCACTGCTATATACCATTTAGTTCTTCATGCACGAGATGTGTACTTTTAGAAAGAAATTTTAGAGATTTCTTTTGAAATCCCCTGCAAAATCTATTTGGCTTTATCACCGACAGAGAAAGGTTCTTTCAGATAAATACTGAATTACTTTCTGAGATGGGGAATACCTTGCTGCCATGCGAGCTGGAAGAGACTGTTTTAGGTAGAGCAGGATGACTGGCCGATCGTCTGACAACTGGGCAAACCTAGTAGAGGTCAGTCCCCCTGTGAGAGCACTAGAAACAGGGAGAAGATTTTAGAACATGATGGGTTGGGATTTTTTAGGAATTTTTGGGTGGTGTGTTTGTGGTGGTTTTTGTGGAGTTTTTGGTGGTTTTGGGGTTTCTTTTGAGAGGGCAGCTGATTTATCCAAGTTCCCCACTGACAAACAGGCTCCTCTAGCCAGACTGCTAGGAAACCAGAACTTGATACCTTAAGTTTCATTGATCAATTACCAGTTACTAAAGGTGGAGGAGGTTGAAACAAGGGGTACTTCTTCTTATGCCATTCATCTGTAAAGTTGCTGGTGAGCCCTGTTAAGTAATACAGAGCCAGTCGGGACAGAATGCAGCTTACAGCTGGATGACATTTTACACACGTTTAGAGCGTCTTGCAAGATGTTCTCCAATTAGTCATCATCACTCACAATATGTTTTACATATTACCGCACAGTTTACAGTCAGTCAGACTAATACAATTGCAGTGCAGCTGCTCACAGCAAGACGCAAAGGTTATGGCACTGTGTACATAAGCAAGCTGTGAAAGTTACAGCCATCCAGCTCCTTTACCCTCTTGTGCTTTTAAAAGCCAACAGAAGCAGAAACAAATAGTGAGTGTGCCTCTCATTTCAGCCCTGGAAAAACATTTGAAAGCATGGAGTGAAAGGAGGGATTTTGTTTTTATAATTTGATTCCCATTGCTGCAGCTGCAGCCAAAACCTTTGGATTCTGGAAAAAGTTCAGAAAGTGCTGCTTTTTGGAAGAGGTCGTGTTTATTGGAAAATTACATCTTGCCCAGTAAAAGCTGACAGTATAAGTACTCTAGTCTATTAAAAGCTACAGAAGACACCGTTAAGAGTTTATTTAATGATTGCTACAGATGGGGTTTGGGAACTTGGAGCCTGGCATTAGTATATTGGGTTTGAGATTGTGTTCTGGGAACACAGAAACCATCATTGTTTTATTAGTGACCCTTCTCATCCACCTACGTGGTTAAACTAGAACTAGCTGCCACAACCAGGCTCTGCCTAGTAACTGGGCCTATTTTCCCAAAGAAAAAGAGAAAGGTATCGGAGGTCGACACAGCAGCGTAGTGAGAACAGCCGAGACACTGTGACCAAAGGAAGCCCAAAGCTGGCAGACTTGGGATCCTAGCCTGAAAGTAGACTCTGGCTCAGACTGGGGCTTGACCCTGTGAAGTTTCCTGGAACTCTTTGGATTATGGAACAAAAATACATCGTGGAAAAAGAGGAACCACAGCCTCGGAGATGTTAGACCTGATCTAAACTCCATTGGAATGTCATGAGCCATCAACAGTCTTTGAACTGAGCCCTTAAATCATAAACCTTGCCTCTGTGACAGAACTCTCTATGGAGAGAGGAAGTAAACATCATAACCTGGAGTACTAGAAAAGACAAGGGTCTGTTTCTTATAGCCGTTCTGTCAATGAGAAAGGGATCGGCATTCCCCGTTGCTCGAGGAAGCCTCCCATTCCTTTTCTGCTGGTTGTCCAGTCTCTGCACATCATTAGAAAACCCAGGTACAACAGAACAGGTCAGGTGGTTTCTGTCACTAGTGCCATAGTACAGCAGCAATCTTGGACATCAGTTGATAGAATTAGGGGTGGGTAGGACACTGCTTTGCTCTATTCTGTTCTGTGGGCTTATCATGATCATCCTCTCCTTGGAATTTGAGGTGGTCCGTTTAGGGAGCAGCAGTAACATCTTTCAGGTGTTTGTAATTTTTTTTTCTAGGAAAGAAAATGTATGAAATAGTGTTATGATTCTGGAACTGTTTTGATAGGTTTATGCAAGCATTGCCCTATAGTTTCATTGAAGAAAACAGGATAAAACAGTGACATTATATTTATAGCAGAAAGTGATGACCATTATGAGGTCTTTAGTTTCTGGAGGACAGGCATAGCCATGCATCCGTCTTTTCCTCTTCTGTGGCTGTCTCTTTGGTTAGTCCTTAATTATACATAAGGTCTTTCATGTTATTAGAAACACCTGAGCATCCATGCAAGAGATGGATCAGGAGGAAGTTCCCTGCCAGTAAGTAAGTAAATCCAGAATTGTCTGTAACATTGTGTCCGTGCACTGTGATCGCACCACAGAAGGGTGCTATGCAAACATTTTTGCATTGTCTTGCATCTTGCAAACACTTTGAATCTGCCTCTTGCAATTCTGCTGTCACATTTCCTTGGAAAAAACGTATAAGCCTTCGGCAAGTAGATGCCTCTCCAGTGGGGTCAGATGTTTGAGTCTAGCCCGGCCCTGCTGATTTTCCCTTGGAATTCCAACTACTGTATTTGCTTCAGTGGTGCCTGCTGTCTTCAGGCTTTGCATGAAGGCTTATTGCCTAGAATGCGTGGTGCTCTAAGCCTGTGGGCCGTTAGTGCTACGTTCTTGTGTCGGGGGAATGGAAGCGTTATGAAACTCAGTGTTATGTTTTGGTTCTGGGGTCTGTTGGCCAGAGACTGAATGAGATTCCAGGGACCCGTGTAGGTTCTGCTCCGTGTCTCTGTGATTGATCTGGTAATGGATCACCTACAGCTATCTGGAAACAACTTTGTTTAATGGCTTCATTCTTATTAGATCAAAATTAAACATACAGTCTATTTTATTTACTCAACCCTTCATAATTTTGGGCAATTTTACAGATCTTCCCAACTTGCAGTAGAAAATTCATTCTAAAGAGCTCCATAAAAAGGGCCCCAAAAAGCCATCTAGAGCTGCAGTCTAAAACTACTCTAAGAAGAAGGAAAATAATGACCCACTTGGAAAGTGTCCCTAGTACAATTCATCAAACACTGGTTGAACAGTATATGCACAGAATCTCAAATAGGAGACAGTGTGGATCTGCTGTATAAATTAGTTACATTCCTTTCAAAACCTGTTTTATGGGCACATGTAGTAACCAAATAAAACTTGATATTTGTTCATTCATGGTTGAAAACCAGAGCAGGGATTACAAACATGATCTTTAGGACCAGCTGACGAAAAGTGCTAATATTTTTTGCAGTGTTAATTATATTTCATTCAGTGAGCATAAATAGACATGTTAGCATTCATATTTTGTAACATGGCTAAAATAACATTAAAACACAATAAACTCCAAAGCTCTGTTTACAGCATACTATCATCCTTCTTTTATGGTTGAGGGGTACTCCCACGAAAGGTGACACTGATTTCAGAGAGAAAGACAAGGGCATACATGAAAACACAAGTTTTTCCTTTCCTTTAAGTTCTACAAAAGCTTGCTGAGCATCTTTAAAAATGGCATTAAATACATCTTTCCAAGTTCTGGAAAGCATTAGCTAAAATATTTGCTTAACTATTCAAGAACTGATCTCTCGTATTCTGCCAGAAAAAAACCAAACAAAAAAACCCCAAAACAAACCCCAAGACACACCCCCAAAAATAACCAGCCCAAAACCCCCACAACGCAAAATAATAAACTTTTTTTTTTAGAAATTACCTATTCAAAAAAAGCCTGAGAACAGAATAGATTTGGTGTAACGGGAAATGGAAATGCCTTTTACATATTCTCTACTCTAGGGTGCAACTTTGGCAGGAAAAACACTAAGCTTCTTCAAGCACTGTAAATAGAAAAGAATTGTGCCAGACAATCAAAAAGTGGTAAGACAGCAGGGATAAACTGGATTCAGGTCTTCTTGTTTATATCTTCATTTTGGGCAAGCAGTAATTACTCAATTCTTCCTTTCAAAGTCTGTCTTTCTCAGTGCCCATCCTGTCACCTGGTAGCTTTGTCACTGAAATATTTTTCACGTGTAGTTAATACCACATCACAGATCTTTCAACTTTCCTAATTTTAGCAAGATAAGCACTTACTTTCACTCTGTTTCAAGTTGTGTAAATATGTCAAGAAATTTTATCCAAAACAGTGGGAAACATTTTTTTCCCACTGTTACCCAAGAAACAACATGTATCTGGGCATGTGATAAGCATAGAATCACAGAATGGTTTGGGTTGGAAGGGACCTTAAAGACCATCTAGTTCCAACCAGCCTGCCATGGGCAGGGACACCTTCCACTAGACCATGTGGAGCAGCATGGTGCTTTTTAATGGATAACTTTACGTTCCGTTGATACCATGATGTAATTCAGAAGGCATTTTGAGACTAGAAGACTTTTACCTTGATGAAAATAAAATACAAAAGTCACCACAGATGTTAGTTATCATTGAGAGCTAGAGTTACGCTGTAGTGCGGTAGTTTATACCAGTATCTGCTCTACTACTAAAATAGGAACAGGCATGTACAGTATTGAGTTGCATATCCTTCTGCATAATGCTCAGAGCTGTAAGAAACACTGATTTATTTTGCCACTCAGATTGGTTTGCTATTAATAACAACACAGTTGGAGACCAAAACCCTACCATAGGTGTGCATGTAAAACTAACCTAACTTAAGGTTTGATATTAG
>JANZLP010000001.1:1770429-1787750 GCA_026930925.1 Chelictinia riocourii | reverse complement strand
AATTAGGGTTACTTTATTAGAGAAGCCACTGATGCGTGGCACTTACTTAATACTCAATACTGCACTTACTGCTATATATGTCCTTAGGATAATTGAGGGTATTGATAAAAAAGCACACAAAAAGAATTTTCTTTTTTACCCTTTCTGTTTTACCTGCTTATCTCTTTTGGGGTCATGTTGGTCCCTCTGTGTCCCCCCTTCAGAACACAAAGCTGGGTGTAATTTGCAGAGCAGATGCATTGCAACAGCAAACAAGTGTCAGAACCTACTACCGAGAGGTGGTGAAAAGGCTTGTGGAGTTGGGGGAAGGTGCCACTAGCATTTGGTAGAACTGGGTCTCAGCCCCTAGTAGGCAACAGACTAAACCAGGCGGGTTGTTACGCTCTGGCCCTTGGAGAAAATGGCTTTTGTGCTGGATCGAAGACGGGTGAGTAGGGAGAGATGATTAAATGCAGTCTCTGTGAGATGCTTCATCCAGGCCGTAGGGTATGAATCACCCTTTTGACCATGAAAAGTCTTATTCCTGCCCCACCATGGAACAGCTAACTGGTGAAATTGGACAACCAAAGCTGAACCAAGGTCAAGGAAGAAGATTTTTCAGATGGGTTGGCTCAAAAAACTCAGAGTATTTTAGGAAGAGACCAGAGAAAACTTTATTTTGTTCTGCCTAGAGGCTGCTTGATTACTCTCTTCATCAGTGTTTTTTACGTTTTTACTGTGAAACAAGGCACTTTTTTATGCTTGGTGACCTGTACATTGGGCGCACGTGTTCCGGCACCCGAGTGAAGAGACAACAAAGCTGGCTTGAGCGTAAGTTTAAGAGTTGGCCAGCTTTCCCAGTGCTAGCATGTTACTCTCACTGGTGAGGCATCCAGGGAAGTTCATCCTTGTGCCAGCTTTCGTTGGCCATGTCTACAGAAATGTTAAGCACTATTTTTTGCATTGCATTTGCTTGTTTTTGTTTCTTTTCCGCTGTTGGTTCCGTTCCAGGACTGTTGAGTGTATGAGGATGCAAGCAAAGTGGCATTCTCTGTTGCCTTAATTTTGTCAGTTGGAAAGCTTTAAAAGTTAATATTTACTTGAAATGATCTACAATTCATCTAGCTCGATGCATGTTTGTTTAACATATTTAGGTGATGGCTGTATTTATTTTTTTAAACTACTTGCACGTTACAGCACTTCAATGATGCATGCAATTTTAACAAAACCTATCTTTCTCTAGGCCCTTATCACAGCTGTTAAAGATTTTTATGTCAGTTCTGTAATTACACCTTTTAAAGACTTTTATAGGTATTTCTCACTTCAGGACAAAAAAACCCGCATTTTAACATAGAAGTCCTTTAGAGTCAGCAGAAAATCAAACTTTTTGCTGGATTTTGGGCATTCTAATGGGTTTGAGAATGAGATGTATTTCAGATGCTCCTGAAAGTCTTAGTAAATTAAATTCCATAGGCCGGTTCTTCAACCTGGAGAAGTCATTGCAGCATCATGGGCTTTTGCATCAAGTGCATAGCGCATAGCCTGACCCAAAAATGTCCCCTGCAGGCGTGCTGAATTCCTCGAGAGCTCTGCGGCTCTGAACGGGAGTTCGCTCCGTGGGCTCCCTCTGTAAGGGAGGCTGGGGGTTTCCAGCAGTTGCTGAGAAAGAAGAGCAGTGCTGCATGAAATAACATTCTAATCGGAATTCCCTCCTCACTTAAACTCTGTTTAGATAGACAGTTAATTTATCTCTGTTTAACTGCTGAATCAATCCATCCATCAAAGCTGCAAAAGCTAATTAGCTGGAGTCAAAGCTGCAACAGCTCTGATACACAGTAGGGTATGGAATACCTTATAAAATTGCAGCAGGGGATACAAGGTACATTTCCCTGCATATGCCTTAAAGCTGCCCATGAGGCCCGGGCGCCCAATCCACGCGGCGTCGGCAAGCGCTGGATTTGGGAAGAGGTCTGACTCGCACGGGCGCTTGAGGACCTTCTCCCGCTGGCCTCCTTCCCGGGCACTTGACCTGCCCGGTCCTCCGTCCAGGGAAGAGAGCTGTTAGGGAGCGCGCTTGACGGAGGCCAAGCTGGACGAAAACTTTTGTTGAAGGAAAAGTAGCTTGCGGGTTTGGAGATGGAGCCCAAAACGTGGGCAGTCCCCATAGCGTTACCCTCGCCTGGCTTGGACGGCGACCGGGCGCTACGGTAAGACGGAATATTACCGGAGTGCTACGTTGTTTGAAGTAGGGCTCGTTTCTTGGGATTGAGGCTTTTTTTGGTGCAAAGCCCTGGGTGTGATTTCTGCCCTTGGTGCCGTAGGGGATTTCCACAGCGCTGCTGTTGCACTAACTGACTGTAAACGACATCCAACTACAAAAAAACCCCAACCACCTGCTGAAGGCACAAGGCTGAATGCTATGGGAAGAACAGTCTGTGCATGAGGTAGAATTTTGGGGGTCTTCACAGTGTTGTTTGTATGCAAGCTTTCTTTTTTATTAGCCAACAGTGGACCGCGAGGCAAAAACGTGGGGATAGCTGACTCAGCAGAAAGTGTCAGAAGTGCAGCACCTCAGACGGATTTGTGGAGGCGATCTGGATGAAGCGAGGGAGGCACTTCTGTGGAGATCCAAAAGCAAGGATCAGCAAACCCCAGAAAATCTGTACCTCTCCTCTCCTGGCCAGGATGGGCCAGATATGTCAACTTTTTTCCCCGACGAGAACGTTAGCAGTATCTCAGATGCTGGAAACACATTCCAAAAGCAGGGCAGTTCTTAAGAAAGGCGAACCTTGCTTTCGTGCTACCCATCCATAAATACCACACTCTCAACAGTTATTTCTCAGCAGAATACCTTATAAATCTTTCTTACTCCTATAGCCTTTTTTTATCCCTAGTCAATTAAAGGAGGTAAATACGTGCCGCTTATTAATCTCCACTCTCGTATCCCATGCAACATGGTCCATTTGACACCGCGTCGTCTCTACCGGGTATTATCTTATACCCATAACAGCCTTCAAGCTGTCTGCAATAAATAACCACTCTGTCAAGTACAGAACACCCTAGAAAATGCCACTGCCTACTGTGGTCACCAGCCTGAGGTCTAAAGCTACCCAGCGCAACGCCCGAAGGTGAACGTAGTCCTTGTCTGCTTTAAGGCTTCGAGGATTCAAACAATTCAATTATTTTCATCCGGCGGAAGTGGCGTGGTTCACCGTCCTTGTGCGTTGTTTTACACGCAGTCGTTGCGTAATCATTAAATTGGGTGTCCATCAAATCCCGATAAATCGCTCGATGCGCCGTTTGTCATGCGAGAAGACGGCGTGCAGCCTGTGTTTTCTTAACACGTGTTCCACGTTAGCTGTTTTCATTGACTATGAATCCATAAAAATACATGTGGAACAGAGGGTACACAGTACAGTCGTGTCTGCCTGCCTCCTTCCCATTCTAATTGGGTAGCAAAGCTGTTTAATAGAGTCTGTGGAGTCTGTTTAACTACATTCTGCCAGAACAATGCTCTATTCATGTTTGCAACAGAACACTAGTGATTGGACTAATATCTTTAAACTAGAAAACAAGTCTTAATTGGAACAGATGCTGCAAATACCGATGCCAATGGCCAGCTCTTGTGTGATCAAAACCAGGTACAGTCCATTGATTTGTTTTTAATAGCAGCTTTCATTTTTTATTAGTGTACACAAACCTCACTAACACTATACAAAAAGTCAGTAACAATATTCTGAAAAATCATCTTGTTTAAAACAGACTCTGCCATGCATTGTTTCTGGCAAGGTGCTATTAAAGAGTTTCCGTCCTATTTTGGCAGATCACGTTACTGAAACACTCTTCTTTCTTCTCGTCTAGAATTCGAATAATCCCAGTGATTTTCGTAAAAAGCTATTGCTGTTACATTTAATAATCTGTTTAGATATTCACTTCCATTACAAACAGGCATTCAGGTTAGATTAGGCTAAATAAATCCACAATCTTGGTAAGTATGTGTGTGTTAGACCGGGATCTGCCTGCTTGCGGTACGAGCTTTAGCAGAACGCGGCATGTGTTCCCAGCGCGTGAACTTTCTCTCGTGGCAGCGTTTGGCCCGGGGAAGCTCTGAGATGTTAAGAACACAAGGATTTTTATGCTAAGAATAAAAAATCTTCTGCGATTTTTCTAGAACAAATTGGCTTTAGGATGTCTGAGCTGTTTGATAGTAACAAGAACGTCAAAAGCCACTCAGAGAGAAGTTGATTATGGTACGCCTGGCACTTATGGGTAGTTTATTGGCCTGTTTGCATATGCAAATGTTTTCAGTTGCTTCAGTAGCTGCTGCTTAGAATTGGAATGTCTTTATATGTGTATACACATATATATTTGAAACGGGCTGCAAGGATAAGATGCTGTTTCAGTCAAAAGGAAAAGACAAGTTGCAAGCAAGGAAAGTGTGGGAGAGGCCTCTGGTCCCTGTTTTCAAATCCGTCTTTTTGCATTGGTTTTCATTCTGAGAACTTTTATCACTTAGCTTTGCAAGTGTGCGTGTCGCAGAGGCTCGTTAGCCGTAGGTGCCTGTTCTCCAATGCCTTGGGTGAGGCACGGCCAAGGATGCGAGTATGATATGGGAAGAGCGAGCCTGGAAAGGACACCGTGAGATATCCGCAGCTGCGGCTTATTTGGAACGCGGCTAGCAAAGCAGGTGATGTAGTTAAAGACTTCCAGATAAATCCTACAGATGATGTCTGTCCCTCTCCCCTCTTCCTCCCAGCCAGCAGCCCTTAGGCCAGCAGCCGTGCTCCGTCATCGCAATGACAATTTAGGGACTATCCATCCATTCGGATAGCGCTTGAGGTCTTCCAACCAGAGCAAAGCCACAGCCTCGCTCCGCTCTTGCCGAGCTTCCAGCAAAGCCATGGGAGCGCTCAGCCTCGGCAGGGACAGAGCCAAGGCGTGTTTTGCCGCATCAAGCATGTTGAAAAGATAGGACATTTGAGGAGGGCTGGGGATTGACTTGATGAAAAAAAGGCTTTGCTCCGTACCTACCGCAGCCCGGACAGGTCGGAAGCAGGGCTGGGGAGACGACGTTTGGACGGGTTTCAGGAGCGGCGTCCCAAAAAAGGGAGACGGATTGAATTTGTCCTCTTTAGGAAAAGCAGGGCTTGTCAGTCATCCCCAGCTTTGTAAAGAAGTGGCAGGTATTGTGCTTGGGCGGCCGAAGGCGCGGGGACGCCGAGGCATTTGCAATTGAAGCAGCAGTGGCCGTGGGCTGGGCAGTTCTCCCCCGTCTCTGCCTGGGCCAGTGGATTTTATTCCCCCAAAGTCACGGGCGGCACGGTCTGGGTTAGCTACTGCCGCTCAACCGGCAGAGGACCGTGGGAGGGCTTTGCTAATACTCTCTTTTAACGTTTACCCAAAGAAAATCTGGTCTTGGGGCTCGATAGATTAAAAAAAGAGCTGGTACAAAACCATTAATTGCAGCAAATAATCAAGGGGCCGTTTGAAAGTCGGTCTCTTTCTTGATACGCTTCTTTTAGATTAAAAGCAGCTCAGTACGGCAGCAGTGAATTTCTCCTTTTATTCCGAAGAACATGTGAAAAACTACGGGCTCGTAGCCAAAGAAGTGCCTTGGGTTTAGGTAACCAGTTTAGATAAATCAATGTATATGTATATGGACTGATTAAACCTCCAGAAAATGATTCAGAGGCTCTGAGATAAATGATGCTCCGAATAGATTTGGTGAGCTCTGCTATTTTTGTTTAATGCTAATATTGTTGCAGGTGTACAGAGAAAAGATTGCAGGTTCAATGCTAACACGACTCTGATTATAAGCCGCGTGCTGACAGTCGCGCTGTCACTGCCTTAGCTTTCCCTCCACTGATGTTTATGCCGAAAAATCACAGAAAATTGTGTTCTACCATGTTCACGGGTTCTTCAGAAAATTGTGTTCTACCACGTTCACGGGTTCTTCATACCATGGCCAGCGACACGTGTTTTCACCCTCCTGCCCCTGATTTGCTCCTCTTTCCTGAAGATGTCCTGCTCTCTGCAGGTTTTTTCCTACTCCAGTTCTGAGCTAGGAAATTCGGGAGAGCTTTTGCAGAAGGAGGCTTCAGAAGGCTTTTCACCAAAGCGAAGCTGGGAGCAAAGGCTGATGCTAACTTGGAAAACACGGTATTTTTTTTCCTCCCAAACCACTTCCTTCTTTCCCTAGGAACTGGACTGCAACCAGCCAACCACACTCAAGCAATAACCATTTTGAAATACAAGTGAAAGTATCAGCGATACTAAAGAATAAAAATACCAGAGCCATGGGAAATGCTCGGAAGGTAGCCAATGGAAGGTACAGTCCCTCCTGTAGGGAGTGTGATCTAGTTGTTGAATTGCTGAATTAATGAAATCTTACCAATGAGGTTCATTTCACAGAGTGCTGAAAGGAGCCCAGATTTCTTGCGTTGTCTTAGTGGTTGCACTCTGATCCCAGATGGGCGGATAATAACGTTATAAATGATTTACTGCTGTACAGTATATGTTATGGGAGGTTTATAGAGATCAAATCGCACAGTGAGCTGGAAAATCCTCTCTATTGTCGAGGCTGTTCCCTGGCTGCTGTTGGCAGTAGTACATTAACGGCATGTGAGGGAGTTTGCCTTATTCAAACAATAGTGGAGGCATTATAATTTAATTACTCCCATCATTAGGCCAGTTTTGTTAGAGAGAAAAAAACACCCACAAATGAAAAAAAAACCACCGAGTTTTTTCTTAGCTGCGTTTAATGAAAGACTCCCAGCCCTTTCTGGAAGAAGTCTTCTTTGCCACGCTGTATTTTACTGATGGTGGAACAGCAGATTTTCGCTTTCTACTCCTAATATCCTGGACCAGATTCCCCCCCCACCCAGGTTGTCTTTATTCCTGAAATTAAGTGCCTTCCCAACAAGGACTTCCTGGGCCAAATTTAGTAGCCTCCTATCTGCCACCTTAGGATAAAGGGTAAAATTTATTCCTCGGGGAGGACAATCTCCAGACTGGGAAGAGAAAATTCACGTGACTTTTAAGTATTGCAAATATAATATTAATAACAGCAAGTATATAGCAAGGTAACAAGCAGGAGCAAAGTGTTTCCTGACCCGTGGCCCTGGAGGCAGTAACACGAAATTCGCCTCTGCTTCGGGGCTAGCGTCCAGCGGTACAGCTTGTGATGATGGTCCCACCGATAGCAGCACACTTTCCCTTTGATGTATTTAAAGACTCCTTTCATTTGTTTATTTCTGCTGTCAAATTACTTCGCTTAGTCCCTTGTGCAAGCCAGATACCGCAGGATATCATTACATTCAGCAAACAAGGAAGTGGAACCTGACACCTGAATGATGGTAAATTAAGTTATTTGCCAGTCGCAAGGGGCCAGGTTACACATGTGCTGGACTTTCCTCGGAGGCACGTCCTACCCATCGCCCTTCGGGGAGAGATCCGAGCTCTTCGCCGGTTGCCCTCGGCTGCAGGGAGCTTGTACTTCCTCGAGGGTGTTTAGCACTTCACCTGCCACGGGTTACACGAGATCGCTCTCTGTGAACTCCTTTGTGCTTCGTAGAAATCTGATTTTTTTTTTGGGTATCTTAGTGTTGTCTGAAATGAAACAGGTCCCAAACTGGATGTGGCCTGTCTGTTCTCATTCACCGTTGCACACGGCATTTTATTTAAGCGTACGATCTGCTAGCACCGTGGTGGCACTAGTGACTTGTGCCGAAAATTTTTTATCAGTAAAGTATCTGTATTATTAATTGCTTCCCACTCTAAGCAAGCAGCTGACAGTCCTCTCGGAGGAGGACTGAGGAGGAGGTAGTTGTTTGGAAAGCGTTTGGGGGATCTTGGTGGCAATGTGCAGTGCAAGGCCCAAGTTATCATTATTGCTTTCTACTCTCGCCGCCGTCATTCCACAATCAATGTTTCTGTTTCAACAATAACGCCTCCAAAATAATTTACGGTGCAAACGAGGCCGTTATCTAGCCGAAACACCGCAAATATTGTTGGCGGTCTTGACTGTAACAGCGGCACCGACCCGTCACGCCCATTAGGCAAGGGGAGCATCCTCCCCTTTTACGGAAAACGGGAGGGCTTTCCACCACGGGAAAAGCACGACCCATTGGGGTCCCCAGCGCAACTCCTCGGAGCGTGGCGCTGGTTTTCCGGTGTTTGGGTGGGAGCCTTCCCTCCGCACGAAACGGAGAGCGAGCGACGTGCGCGGAGCTGGTGCTGGCCGAGCCTCTCCCGCCCCACCGGCTGCTCCCGCTGGGAAAAGGCGTCCTGGTTTCCGTGAGCCGTCCCCCGTGGTACCCGTCGTGCTGGCACAAGGGCCGGGGGTTCTGCTGCCAGCCCGTAATCACTGCTCTGTGGCACTGTGCAGCATGAGGCTCTTATTTGCTTTGTCTATTCAATCCCTCGTCACCCGGTAGGCATTTATTTCTTGCCCCAGAGTCACGATTACTGCTTTAATTATTAGCGGTTCCTTTGCCAGCAGTTCCATAGCTTTCATTCCCTGAGTCAGCAGGGCCTGCTGCAATTGAAAGCCTTGAGTGCTTTACCCCACCGAGCCACAACTGTAACTCGATGAGCCATTTGCGATGGCAAACCCATTTTTAAACTCCCAAACCTGAGCAGCCTCACTTCAGTAAGTGCTGCTACCAGGAGCCTTTGCAAATAATGACTTTTCACGTCAAAGACCTGGATAATTTGATAGGACAATGAGGAGTCGTTCGAGGTCTAAAGTTTGAAATGCCTCCAAATTATTATAATTGGATGTGTTGCAGGAGGGGGGGAACCTCCGCATTTTGAATACCTTTCTAAAAACCAAATTCATCAGGCAGATTCTGAGAACTAAGCGAGCAAAATACCATGTTTGGTGAGGCAAAAGAAACGACGAGTGGGTTCTCTCCATCGGGTCTGCAACAGGGATTAGCACGCAAATGCCGGCCCGGGTTTTGAAGTCCTTGCTGGATTTGTACTTGGACAAAACTCTGACTGAGCTACTAGATGTCTGGTTGAGCAGCTGGCAGATGAAGTCTGATCCAAAAGCAGAGAGCAGCAGTGGTTTTGTGAGGATATAATTGAAACAGTAGTCTCCCGGTGGAGGAAAAACTGCCACAGTCGCGCTCAGCGGTTGCTTGGTACTTTCTCTTTAAATGGCTCATGAGATTTTAGGTTAGGAATTAAACTTCTTTCTCGGTATGCCCCAGCCTTTAGGCTTCGGGGCTGATTTCTGCCGTCACTGTTGTGGTTTTAACGATCTTCGTTCCGCGAGACGAGGATTTTACCTGCTGCCTAAACATCCCAAGCCGTGGGAGAAAAACAAATTTAAACAGGTACATTAAACTCGAGAGTCTGAAAATATACGCGGGGGAACCTTCGGTGTCTATCCAGAGTCAACTCTAAGAAGCCGGTCCTTTCTGTTAAAGGAAGTTTTGAGTGGCTCCCGCATTCCTTCTCGTTACAACATGATGAATTTTACCTAATGAAGTTCCCAATTGCTCACGATTTTTCAGTCAGGTGGATCTGTCTCTATACTCATCCATCTGCATTAGGTGCTTTTCCAGTTTCCATAGTAACTAGGCAATTCATCATCTTTAACATATCTAGCCTTACAGTATCTTACAGGGAGAAATACGATGTCCACTTTATAAATGTGCAGCCGGCAGCGCAGGGAACTAAGTGATTTGCCCAGGGTTACGGAGTTCATCTGCAGCTGGATGGGGTAAGAACATTGCTTTCCCGAGTTCCAGGAAAATGCCTGAACTGCCAGGCTGTCCTTTCCCAGGCTGTATCAGATCAGCACCAGCTGAAGGTTGTTTCCCAAGTGTTCTTTTTCTCAGACTCGGAAAAGAGACTTTCAGAAATTAAGAGGTTGGAGTTTCGGAGCGGGACGGGACGGAGTGAGTAATGAAACAAGAAATCAAAACTTGCAAGTAATGTATTCGGCGTAAATGCCAGCTGCATTCTTTGGATAAATAACTTGCAATGAATAATTCAGCCGGCGGCGTCACTACGGGGCATAAGAACAGGGTTGGGTTTTAATCATTTGGCCTTTTTCCCCATGAAAAGTTCGGCCCAGATTCAGAGCCTGACTCGTTCCCCCTCTGGAGCTGGGTTTTCCTCGTGGCTTGGCCAGAGGTGGCCTCGGGTCAGACCTGGGCCTGTGCTGAGCACCTTCACTTCTCTTTGCAATCTAAAGAAACTCCAGGAATTCGGTATCCTACAGGATACCATTCAAAGCCACCCTTCAAAAAAAAAAGCATCTGTAGCCTCGAAACCTTGTGAAAATAGCAAAACATTGAAAGCTGTTGAGGAATCCTGGATTAACACAGCACACCCAGTAGGGAGAAGGCTGGTGGCCTTTGGAACAACTTCTCACATTAATTTTCTTCCAATGCTGACAGCTTTGATTTATTGCCTTAAGGCTGGTTAGAAAACACCCGGACCGGAGCGAAGCCAGGATTTATGGAAAGAAAAGGAAAATATGGTAAACGCAGTGATGAATAGCACCGGTAGAGAGACAAACACCGCTCTGCACTCCTCCTGCACCCAAATATCGCCTTGGAGCGAAGATGGGAACAGAGGTTTCCTTTGCACTTTCAGTATTTCTTCTTCCACTCCTAATACGTTGACTATTCTGCTAGAAACCCTCTGGGAACCATGGGTTTATTTACTTTTTCTGTCCGTCGAATGCCAGGTGGAGCACCAGCCAAAAGAGGACTTTGCAAATGAGAAACGCGGTGGCTGAGAAATTCTGTTGTGAGAATCCGGTGTAAGGATTCCTTGCCTTCCCTTTGCTCTGACACTGAACACGCAGCTAGGCTCTGCATCCATAGTTGACACCAGAATCCCAAGGCAGCTTTTCCACCCACCCAATCTTCTCCATCTTATAGGTCTGGTTTTTCTTCCATTTGAGTTGCTGATACCCAGTTCTAAAATGGGACTTTTTTTTTTCCCCAAAAAAACTGGTTTCAGGAAGAAACACCTTTGCAGTATTTTTCTTTCATAGGTCCTACTTCATCGGCTGCCAAAAATCCCTCTCCCACCCATCGGAGTATCTGTAGCCACCAAAAAGCAGGAGAAGGAGGCTTCTCCTCGGGGTGCGCAGCGCCCGGCTCCAGCCTGTGCAGTTCCGGCAGCGTGGCCGCGACTGCTCCCTGTCGGACCGATGGGAAGAGGATGCTCCTCTTGGGATTTGCTGCTTTATCTTCCGTCGGACGAGGCTTGGTGATGGGCTTCTGCATCAGAGTGGATGTTTGAAGTTGAATCCCTGGAAAGCCTGATGGAAAACCCAATGTTGCTTGCAAGCACTTCTTCCTTAGCAAGCTCAACACTGTATTATTTCCCAGCAGAAATTTGGCAAGATTATTTACAGAGAATTCCCAAAATTGTTTGCTGAGAATCCCTGGCTGCCCAGCCGTCTCCCCCCCCTTTTGCTGTATCAAATTCCTGTTTACAAAAGGAGCACCGGCCCCGCAAACCGGAATGAACGAAATAACTGAGGAACACAGCGTTGTGAAAGTTGTCTTTAATTTCATCCATGGTTTTAAATATTTAGAAAGCACAACGTAAACATCTTAAGAGCAAGCAGACAGATTTCTCTTGATGTTCGGAATTGTTGGGATTTATAAACAGAGAGGCAGTTCTCAGGGTGTGGAGCCGATGTTTCAGACTTTCCACCAGCGTTATATATGCTCATGTCATTACGGCTCTTCCTTCGGCCTAAATCGTTGGCACCGTGTCCCGAAATGTTTCTCATTAGTAAACTTTTCATAACCTCCGAAACTGCAACAACTGTAGAATAAAACATCCCGGGATGCCAGCTGGAGTTGGCACTTGGCACGGGGCTCTCGGAGCTGTTTGCTTAGCTGGATTTGAAGGATGTTCCGGACCAGCTAGCAGGACATGTGACTGCGTTTTGACCTAAACCACTGGCCCAGTTCCAGGGATCCTGCATACTTCATGGGAATGCTTTCCACTTGTCGCTTTCATACCTCAGACACAGCTTTTAACAATTTGCTCGTAAACCCGAGTCCAACAGCCATTGGAATATAGTTAGAGGTAATGGTACTTGGCTATATAAAGCAACAATGAGATTCCAGAACAGCTCGGTATGTGTTTAATGCTGAATTAACAGTTTTCCAAGGGCAAGAGCGCCCCGCTTTCCCTTTTTTTCCGTCGTACAGTCTCAAAATTCCCAACAACTCTGATTTCTTGTACAAAGGCTCTTACCTGAGCAGCCACGGAGCCGAAATACTCGGCACAGCTCTGTCAGCTACCCTCCCGCGCCTTAATCCCAAAACTTGACTTCTTCCTCTTAGTGTTCTAGGGCGACCTGTAGGAGATGGAGTTATTTCAGGGAATGGAGCCACGAGGCCTCAGTTCTACCCGGGAAAGGTTAATTTGTGGATAAGTGATTGGAGTTCAGCTTAGTGAAGTTGTTTTACCTGATTTTACCTGATTCAGAGCGTTCAGACAATAAAAAATATGTCTTTTCCTGGACTTCTCTTCATTTTCAGATACTCAAGACAATTATTTTAAATATATGAATTTTCAACCAAGACTTTTATTTATGCGTTATTTATATCATTGCCTAGGAATAGTTCTTATTTTCTTTTCTCCAATGTGGAAAATAACATTTGAACTCTGAGTAGTTCTCAGATGCGGAATTCCAAATCGTCTGAATTAAATTTCAGTCCCAGTGGGTTCTGCACCTTCCCAGTTGTTCATCACTTGCAGGGTTTATTACATTTTAGATGACACTATTAAATCCAGCCACCCCCAGAGATACCGGTTGGACTTCGCAAGCCTAAAGAGTAGAAGACCACGCACGAGTCCCCAGAGCTCTTCCAATTTAGCAATGCAGTAATTTCAGTTTTCTTTAAAAGGACAGTGCATTGTAACTTTTTTTATATTTTATAATTTGTTTACAATTTCAATTTCCCTCCCTCCGGTACCTTTTAGGAATTATAAAATAAATGTAATTTCCCCCAATTTAGATCCTTTCTTTCTATTTAGCAAACATTGATTTTCACTCCCTTCCCCAGTGCTTTTGTTCACTGCCAAAATTAACATGTTTTCTTGGCTTCGCTTTCCAGATGGTCTGTTTGGGGACATTAACAGGAGCGGGTCCCAGTACAGGAGCGGGTCCTACTCCCACCCCCTGGCACCGGTCGGTGCAGCTGCCGTCGGCACCACCAAGGAGGTTTGGTGCTGAAGGGATCTCGGAGCCAGCACAAGGAATCTGGGTCCATCCCATGCTTTATAAGGACTTCTATAAGTCTGTCCCCTTGTAACAGCAGACACTGAGAGTTTTAAAACATTTTTGTTTCATGCCGCATGGTGGAGCGCCCAACCTTCCAGGCTCCGAGTTCCTCACTTGAAACATTTCACGGCCCAGAGCCGCAGAGGTTGACGCGACGCGTGGACTCGGCAGCATCCACTTCCACGTGCCTGCTGCTTTCCGGAGCTGGACGGGCGGCTCTCTTGGCCCTGCTTGACTAAGCGTGACCCCCCCGAGGGTGGCAAAGCCCTGTCGCAATCCTGAACTTGACCCACCGGGCAGCTTCGTGTTCCTCGGGGACTGCAGCCAAGGTGCCCTCATAGGATGGGAGACACCTCCAAGGTTCAGCGGTCCAGCCCTGGTCAAAGAAGGAAGAGCTACCCTAATCATTTCTAACAAGCAACGGCGCAGACGCTGAAAATCTTCTTTTGCTGGGGCTTAAGCCCCCCTCTAGCGCACGGAGATCAGCGGGAAACCTCTGGCCAAGCTGCTGCGTCAAGGCTGAGCTCCTGGAACCGCCCATCGCCGGGCCAGCCCTTGGCAGCAGATGTAACGGCAATTCCAGGCGCAGGGTTGGCCGCTGGGCTTGAGCATGGGAAGCCCGTATCGCAAGTCGCGGATCCGCAAGGAAAACCGAAGAGGAGGATTTTGGCCATGTGGTGCCCATAAAAAGGAATGCAAAATGTTTTGGAAGTATATGAAATCTGCAGATAGGGGGTTTTTTTATGTTTCAAAAGTGTTGAATATTGGGAAAAAAAACCTCAACAGGCGTTTAAATAAACACAGGCAAGTGAGTCAGCAAAAAGATATAAAATCATCAGGAAAGGCCAAGTTTGCTTTAATATGGGGATTACTGTAAACACCAGGAGTGCATGGTAACAATTTGTAGCCCATGTGTTTTGAAATATCATAACTGGTGTCGATAAACACATTAAAATTCAGCTTCAAAGAGCTTTGCGGACGTTTGGAGTGTCACGAAGACATTGCAAACTGGGGATTTTAGATGGAAACAAGTATGGGAGCAATCAAACACAGCTCCTATGTGAAGAAAGGGATCTTGTCAAGTTGTTAGAGCTAAGCATCTGTGATGGTGATTATTGCTTCTTACTGGCTAAGGACTGCTCTCAGCCCCTGATTTCTTTCACGCTGTCTCCCGTGCCTTCCACCCTGACCTGCTTGTTTGTCTCACCCACCTGTTAGGGCTCAAATTCTTTTGAGCAGGGCTGGCCCTTTGCTGTTTGTTTCTACAGTCCCCGGGAGATTTCCAGGCCCTATCTCGGCCTAAATAATAAATTTGTTTTCTATCTGTACCAGACTGACTTGCGGCACAGAGTAAGCGGTGTCCTCCTGTGCTGGCGGGTTTACTTCGTAAAGGCGTTTATTGTCACCACAGCATTTGATGTGCTTGATTATTCCGTGTGCTGCGAAGCACCGTCCCGGGTTTTTAGGGCACGGAGAAGGCTGAGCAGTCTCCATCCTGTCTTCTCCGCATACGGTTTCAGTGGTGGCATGCCGAACGGAAGATTTTTGTCCTTCCTCATTCAAACTTCCTCTGGGTTGAAATACCTTCTTTTCCTCACTTTTTCTCCTGTAATGTTTATGTCGGATGCATTTGGATTCACTCCATAAATGCACTCGTATTTGTTACACAAGCCATACGCGTGCTCCAGGGAGATGGTCCTATAGCTGTGATCTCTCAGCTGTAAAAGCACAGAGGTCTAACACTTATGCTGTAGCACTTTAATAAATCCTTTGGTTTGTTTCTGGGATATCCCAGAAAGTGCTAAATTACTACTACTGTACCTAAAAAGGCAGTACACTTCCATTTACGTGAGACGCTGCCTTGAGACTCACGTCCACCATATGCCAGCTTCTTGTTTTTTCTTATTTTCACCTTTTTCATGTATTTATAACGCATTGCTTCACAGCAATCAAAAGTTCCAGCTTAAAATCCACTTGGAAAGCTGCATTAGTCATCCTGTTGACGGATCCACTGTCACAGAGCTCTCTCTTAGCCAACAGCCCAACATCTGGCCTCCCCACCCAGAGAAGGTAACGAGGAAACCATAAGCCGAGAAGATAATCAGCATTTGGGGGGGGTGTGGTATAAACAAAGATGGAGGAGACGTGCCCCAAAAAGGTGGTGGATATATCTTGGCTAAGAAAGTTATTTTATGGAGGAATTCATGCCAATTCCTCAAGTCCCTGTGAAGTTTTTGAAGGATAAGGCAGCTCTTCCTTGGAGCTCTATGTCTGAGATTTCCTAATAATCATGTTATCCAGCAAAACCAGTTGCCTGCAGGAAACCGAGAAAGACTCAGGGTGGAATGGGTTTGGGGAATGAACAAATTCCTTGCAATTGTCCCTTTTTTCTGTGAAACAGAAAAAAAAAATTGCAATTCCATGGATTTCATTAACGGATTCTCTGATGAAGCATTACTATTTCCGGGGTTTCACCTGGTTTTAGCGTACTATAACCCCCTTGCCTCAGCTTCTGCCCCGTACTGTGCTGGCTCGGAGTGAGCTCACACCCAGAAAACAGTCGTCGGAGGACGGCAAGACCCACAAAACCGCGAAGGAACCACAGGTAAGATATCGCAATAATCTGGTATAGAAAGGCATGGAGAGAAGCATCCCTCCCTCCGTCCCTGCTCCTACTTGTCTCTCTTTTTGGTAACGCTTTCTAGACGTGGAATGACATCTATCCCTGCTGCTACGGGTCTTACACGGGGAATAGGGAATGCGCGTAGGGCGGTAAGTGAAAACGCGTGCTCAGCGCCGGCACCGAGCGAGCCTGGCCCATAAACAGCACGTTTCACTCTCTATGGATTTGTACAACCCAATGCCTGGCGGGCAGAGGTCGTTTATGGTCGGTGTGTTGTGGGAATGGCGTTCTTACTGCGTTTCCAACGTGCCTCCCGGCTCCGAGTTCATATTCCATCCCATTAAGAGGTGACAAACAGCGGATACCGTCTAGTCAAGACATTAGCAGCTCGCGCGGGATGGGTTTGCTCGTCTCGGTCCGGTTCCTGGTGTGTCTTTCCACAGCTGGTAGTCGTTGGGAAACGGCAACGGCCAAAGACTGACCGGCTTTTGGAAAAGGAGCTCTCTTCCCATTCCCGAGGGAGCTCTTGGCATAGCGGCATGACTTGTACTGGTGAGCAGGAGAAATGTTTGATGTCTCATAGTGTCTCTTCTAGGAGTCCAATTTACCGTACTCCAACTAAACCCAAACAGTCACCTCTCTCGTTACAAGCCCTATCATAACAAAATTAATTCACACGCGCCCTTTTTAAGGTGATTTACGACAGAACCAATACGAGGGAACAGATGAGCATTCCTGCGTCCAGATTCAACTGCCATTTAATAATCATGCCCGTCGGTATTCCCTTGTTTCACGACTCAACGTCATGTTCAAAACGGAGCGCTTCGCTGGAAGCTGCAGGCGGAGCAGGCGGGATTAAATGGGGCTTCCAGTGCAATGCATATAACAGCCTCTTAAATGATTAGGACACCTGTTGACATTAATATGGAAGCATGCATGAAAACAAGTGTGCCACACACCGAAATATATGTACACAAATATTAAGAGGATTAGAGAAATTGCTAAAATGGATAGGGTGGCATTTCAGACAAACACGTCTGGAATCTAAGCGGAATGGGAATAACATACACGGAGCTGATCCCTTGTTAGATGGCTTTTGGGGTTTTTTTTTTCAGTAGTTCATATGGGGTATAAATGTCTCTGTACAACGAGGTCATTTGCTTACGCTTAAAATTTCTGTTTAATATATATCTTTGTTTGGAATCTGCCTCTGATTCATAACAGCCTTCATTTAGTACCTGGCACCTTTGCCATGCGAGCTGCAGGAAAAAGTAATTAAATTTAATAGAAGCCACCCTTGCTTTGAAGCTGTCCTGGATTTAGAGCCACAAGGAGAAGCAATTAAACTCTGGCAGCCAAGGATTCAAACTGAAGTTCTATAGGGATATTTATTTTTTTTTTTTAGGGAAATTTTCTCTGTAAATGGATTTGGATTGTCAGATCTGA
>JANZLP010000001.1:1669502-1680233 GCA_026930925.1 Chelictinia riocourii | reverse complement strand
GGTAGTATCTCCAGTCGGAGAGGAGCCAAGCTGAACCTCACCTTGTGCTTCATCCTGCGTTTGCTTTGTTTGCTTCCATTGTTTTCTCACAAAACGTTTAATTTCCTGCTGGTCCACCGCGGTGACGTACTTTCAGCATATGGGGAATAAGGAGAGCAGTACTTTCATCGCCTCTTTTGGAAAGGTGTGTGGTGGGGGTTTTGGGGGGCTTTTTGGAGGTTTTTTTTAATGTTAACACCTGAGATGGAGAAAAGTCCCAGCTGGTTGCATTTCAACAGCTCTCGCAAAGGCGGTTTCCAAAGAGGAGCACGCTTGGGAGGCTCCTGCTTGAAAAAGCCCTCGCCATCCAGGTGTCTTTATTGCTAGTCAAGTTAGCTTACGGTAGCTAGTGTGGTTAAGGAAAGAACACAAAAGCGAGGGGTTTTAAAACTCTTTTTACAGTTCTTCAGTGTCAATCCACAAAGTTAATCCTAATGTAAACAGAGAATAACACGATTTATATGCCACTAAATGCAAGCTTGTGATATTGCAGAGCGCTGCAACGGTAAGGTTTGCTCTAAATACAATCTGTTCAGTTTTTATGCCCTTACACCAGCTGGAAATGCAAGCTCTCTTACCATGATTTCAAATATTGATTTGCTTAGCATACATCAAAACATTACCTTAATATATTAAGCAGAATGTTTATTTTTGGGTTTCACACTTCCAACCCTTTTAACACCCTAATGTGCTCTTGCATTTTCTTGCGCTCCTAATTATTTTTTCCCTTCTTCACCTCTGCAATTTATTCTTACATTGTTGAAATCTAACCGTATGAATAATGAAACAAAGCTAAGCATGCTGTCTCCAACAGAATACAGCTTCCTCCTTCTATGTGCTTACGGAGAACCACAGGCCCCGGAGTACAAAATTCCAGTTTGAAAAGTAGCTGTACTTACAATTTGCATAATGTGCTTGCCTGTCACAAGATGGTCTTAAGCAGAATGAGAGGTGGGTTTATATTCAAGTATAGGCACGCGCAGTTTTAACTTTTTAAAATACATATTTTTTCTTGTTAACAACAGTGACTTTCTTCATCTTTATCTAATTGTGCTTATCAGTAGACTAGAAATGCACATGTCTTAGATGAAAATACATTGTTATCTCTCTTCCTCTTCATAAAATGTTGGCAAACTTTATGTCAGTAAAACCTGGAGATGGCTTTTTGTCCCTATGCGTGTACGTGTTGATTTTTTTTCAGTTGCTAATTCATGCCCTTCTTGGGAAAGACAATGTTGGAGACGAGGTGTGTACAACTCCATAGGCAGATGTTAAAAGGATTAGGATTTGCAAAGTTTCAAGAAGCCGGACATCATGTAATAACCCTGCAGGTGCTCAGGGATTTTACTGTTCCCATAAGCAGTGGCTATTCATGGACCAGAAAATATCGGTGCCAGGGTGGTGCCAGACAGTTAGACAAAGAACGATAAGGGATAAATACCTATTTTGGTTAGCAACTTATTTTTCTCCAGTGTAATACTTACTTATGGGTATTATCCTACATACATCTTTATCTTGGCTGGATGAGAAATATATACTAGCGATAATTTTCACCGATACCTCCTTGGATTCTGACTGGGTTTAGCCCTTTGGTTTTCCCTGGTAATGACTCTCCTACTAGCTGGTCTTCCCTGCAGGTGGAGCAGTGTCTGGGAACAGCGCGAGTCTGTTCTAACAGAACTTTAATTTCGGTCGGAACATAAAAAAAATCCCCAAGATTTTGCGTCTGAGCTGCTGTATATTCACCAATTGCGGAACAGAGACGATACCATGTGAGGGTTGTGTCCAACTGAAAAGGAATAACGGAGCTCGTATTTCAGCCCTTGTTCGGAAGCTGCCTACTGCCGCAGTTGAGAGCTAGGCTAGTAGAACAATTCAAGAAAACTATACGTTGCTTTTCGGCCAACGCACATGTAGAATTATTATTGCATGTGACTCTGCTATGAGCGGGTCAGCTTTAACAGCTGCAGCCACGCACCGTGCGTGGTACAAAGGGGAGAAAAGCCTGATTTTTTAAATTTTTTTTTTAATAAAGCACACTATTTTTGCCGAAGTTGAATGGTGAATATGACTTTAACCATTGTGAATGGAATGAGAAATAACCAAAGGTTTCAACTTTGTAAAAAATCCTTATCGGTCAGTCCCAAGTTTGACAGTTGTGGTGGCTTGTCAGAGGAATGCAGCTTGCTGAATTCCCTTCTTTCCACTGGAACGTAACAAAAGCTCAAGTAATGTGGTCAGTGGAGAAAAGTATTTTAAAAATCACGCCGGGAAACATAAGCTCTCTTAAATGTTCGGGAGGGCTCTGCTTGTATTTTGCACTGGTAACAAGTGGAGCAGATGACAGCGCTTGCTTTTTGGAAGGCTGAGCAGGTTTGTATGGAAGTAATTCTGAGCACTGCACGCGTGTTAAATTGGCACCGGACCTTCCAAAATGTCATCGGTCTCTTCGGAGCAGTGCCACCTGCCCCCGCAACCCCCAAAAAACTAACTAAAAGAAACGTGCAAATTTCCATAGAGCCCTGAAAGCAGCAAAAGGTGGCACCTATTGAGAAAACAAATTGTACCTGGTTTAAGAGAGGAGCAAACAAAGTGCCTGGCTCGCCCGGATAATCGGGATGCCCTCGTATCAGAGGAAGATTATATCTGTTCTCGTCTTAGCTTTGTGTGGTACAGTGGCGTGGCATGCCATGTTCTGGTAGCGACTGGAAACGTAATTATTTCCCAACCCCTGGAGGCGCATAATTTGACGCTAAGAACTGTTTCCCGAGTGGATTAGCGGATTTCTTGTGGCTACAGTTGCTCCCGCGTCCCTTAGACCCGACGCCAATGCTGGCACAGGTTGCACGCAAGCCGGTCCGGGTCGCGCTGGCAGAACCGCGGCACGGCGGGTGGGCATCCCGAGCGGATGCTCCCCGGCGCGGGAAGGACCGGCACGGGGTCTCCCTTGCTCCGCAGGCCCGCTGACGCGGGCTCCTTGTGAAGGGGAGGGTCGGAGGGGACGTACCAACTGGAATGGGAAGGGCTTTTGGTTATTCCAAGTCAACGTGAAGTGTTAGAGTTGTGTTGTACCATCTAGAATAACTCAGTGAGCAGGAAAATAAACGGCTAAGTGGATGTGGAAGACTTCGGGTCATCTGGCCCCAGGTTTTTCAGCGGTGCGAAGTGATTTTCTCCATCAAAGAAATTGCCTTTCACCGCTGAGTCGTGCCGTGATACGTGTTAAGAGCCAGCTGAAACTTTTGCACTAAACCCTGCAGAATCTCCCATTATGCTGGAGAAACTCTCTCCCTTTCCCTCAGACAAGCCGTAACTTCTGAATTTCCCAAGCCCGTTGGTAGGGAAAGTGGAACTATTAGCAAGGCGCTAGGTAGTTTTCTGGAAATAAACCAGAAAGTGCTGGAAATGTTCCCTGCTGCTCGGAAGTTGGTGGGGTTTCAGGAGCCAGGAGCCGGCGGACTTGGGGTGCTTGTTTGAATGGCACCTCCAAAGCTGCCGGAGCTTTTCCCTCCTAATTCAGTTGGAGCCTGTGGTTCTGGACGAGCCGCTAACTCGGAACCGGAGCGTATTCATAAACCTCCCCCGTTTGTTTAGCGCGCTGAAGGAAGAAGGAATATGAAAGCACAGCTTCGGAGGGCCCTGTGAAAGATTCTTATTCTCCTGCCCCAGATGGCACCAGCTGTACTCCTGGACCAATCCTAAATGACGGTGGCTTGTGCCAAATATGTACTTGAGTGGGTTGTACATGCCCTTTACAAACAGAAGTTGAATGTTAATAGATACTGAATGAAAGCCCCTGCCAAACCAAACAGAGCCCCTGGATATATACAGGGCATGCAGAGAAATTATACATTTCGGCGACGCTCGCCGCAGAATGCGCGCAAAGGATTTCAAACCGTTGGTGGATTTAATGTGGTCGTTTCTAATTCTCCGTATGCTAATAGCTGGGCGAAGATGCAGGAAGAAGAATGAAGAAAGGTTAAAAGACCACGGCGCTGATATCATGTAAATTCAGGACAGGGTCAGCGTACGGTGTTGTAAACAACATCACATCTCGGAGTACATGGAGTTCTGATCCTTTCAGGTATTCGAGCCTTTGTCTGCTGATATAACGCTTGCCTGTCAGCCCCACGGTCAGAGGCCCAATCTTTTTTTCTTCCGTTGCTGAAAAGGTCCCAGCGCCACATCGGGGCAACATACTGGCTGCCTATTCTCCTTCCCTATGGAACGCAATCACTGGACAACTCCGCTATAATTCACTCCCTGGCCAGCCCTTTGAAAAGGTGGGCTGCCTCAGTGCTGTTAGCCCAGCAAGATAAATCATGTACTCGAAATTAACTTCCATTGAAAGGAAGGGGTGGAAGAAAAGCCGACTGGTCAGGCGGAGCATGCTAAAGAAAAGATGACTAGAGTTGATAAATGTCATTGCGGATAATTTGGGGGCTGTGATTAAGATCTTATCTAGGTAGGAAGTAAATAGAAAAGACTTAATAAAAGTCCTACCCGGGGATCCGTCCTTATGAACTTGGGAAGTTTTAATTTTTTTTAAGTGAATATTTGAAGAGAGCACCAGAAAGGTCTTCATTAAAGGGAAAGTTGTTTTCAGGGTGCTGCCTGCAGAGGTTTGAAAAGCGCCTGGGCGAAACCGTCCGTCTTCCCCCCCGCTCCTCTTTCTCTTCCGGGGGAGAAAGAAAGCATCTTTGTCTAAAAATTCCTTTAAAAAGTTAAGGGATAAACAACTGGGGGAGAGCTGATGAGGATTTCTGGGTAACGATCATCTGTTTTTTCTCTTCTCTTTTTCTTTCTTTAATGAATGGGCTTTACTGCCATAAAATTCCCTACAAATAAAACGTAACCTTATCCCCAATATGTGTAAGGGAGAGAACGCAGAGGCCTGTTTGTCTATAAATTCACATACTGTTCGCTCAGAAAGCATAAACTGCCTCCTATTTTTATTGTACTGGCTAGAATTTGCTTTTATTGTATTATTAGCAGTCGTTTGCTTTTTTTTTTTCTTTTTTTCGGTCCAACCAATTACTCCCGCAACCTGCAAGCAATGAGCAGAAAGCGGCAGTAAAGTCGGGTAACATCTGGGCGGCTGAGTGACAGGGATCCAGAGCCCAGCGGAGTTCCCTGCCATGGAGAGGCGGGAGCCTTCCCCTCCTCCCTCCGGGACTCGGCCGCTCCTTCTGCCAGCGCTGCCTTTACGGCGCGGAGCGAGCACGGACAATCCTTAACAGCTGTACAGCTGTTTTCTGTGTATAGACTTCTGTTAGCTAATGAGAATGTTTAAAATTTTATTGAAGAGTGTATCCTGTGATCTATAACCTACCTAATCCAAATCTCTAAGGGATATTGAACGGCTAGAGGTTTCCAGAACCCTTGAAATGCCACCTCCTAAATTACCCAGGCTTCTTATTTACTTCCTCCGTATCTTTTTACTACTTTCCCCAGCATATAGAACATATTTTGAGATGAAAACTGGGGAATGTACTTTAAAAAAAACCAAAAAAAACAATGCGAAAAGGAACAGATGAGGGCACGTAGAAAGGAGATGCGAAGAGCCGGGGCACTGCCTTATTACCTAGACTTGAGCAAATCAAGTTTGGAGAATTTGGGAGACGGAAAAGGATATTGCCGTGTCTCTAACCCCTTTGTCTCCCAAAGTACTCTTCCTGCTGTTCCAAAACAAACGGGAAAAGGCGAGAAGAGCAAGCAGTTACAAGCGCTCTGCCGCTCAGAAAGACTCTGATATTGAGTAAATTATTATACAGTAGCAAAGGACAAAAGCCGAACGCGCCGTCGCAAAGAGCCGTTATCGTGCCCTCGGCCCCGCAGCCGCCTCGCGAAGGAAGCTTTGATGCGACGGGGACATTTCCACAGAAAATAAACTATTTCCAGAGCTGGGTTGAAGGTAGTCTTCAACGCAGATAAATTATTCTTCCGTGCCCGCGGAGGTCAGCGTGAGACACGCTGGCCTAAACGTAATGGCAAAGCTACTCCAGCCGCAGGTGCGGGATGGGGAGGGCCCGATCCCGTTCCGCAAAAGCCAGCGGAAAGCACTCTGCCGAACCTTGGGAAAGGAAAAGGATAACCAGTGCTGTGAGGCTTTTATGAGGGCTGTACCGGCTTTACTAGGTATGCTGGCTAAAAGGTGCGTTGGCTGCGGTTTCAAGGCCTAGACGCCTGCAGCTTTCTTGGTAATTAAACACTTACTTAAGTGTGTGACTGCCTCCTTGCTTTCTTAGCCTGGGGAGAGTTGTCTTGCTTGTATTTGTTTTAAGATCCTGCAATAACAAAACTTGCGAAGTTCCAATGGAAACTGCAAATTTAAAAAAGCGCACGTTCCGCTCAACAAAAACATTGATTTTGTAGGAGCAAGAGCTGAAAAATTAAGTCTTTTCTTTCCATTTGTAAATTCCCTGGGCACCGATGCAGATTGCGATCCGTGTATCCACTAGTTGCAAGTATGAGCCAAAGTTTAGAGTTTAGAGCTTTATTAAAAGAAAGGTCTGCCTCGGGGAGGTGGTTAGGCGCTCCTTGCCATCGCTGTGTCACCGGGCACTTGAGCCACAGGAGACTCTGCTTCTCCAGTATGGGTTATCTGCATTTAAAAACACCAATTAAATAAATAAAAAAAATCATAAAATGGCTGTAAATGTTGCCTGTCGGCCGATAAACAGCTGCTGGTTTTGCGGTGTTTTTCATGCCCGTGGGTATAGAAATACCAATGGTTATGATAACAAAAATTTCCGTGGAAGCTAACTACTATTTATATAGCTAGTAGCGAATGATAAGGTAGATGCAAACGGTCAAATGGAACTTTCACCAGATTTTGGAGAGATGTTTGTGAACCGTGTTATGAGATGTAAAATACCTCTTAAATAGGAAACGTAAAAAAGAAAACTGCAAGTTTGTAATACAACAAGCATGCGACGCGCTTCTGTGTTTTATGTATCTGAACGTTTTCGGCGAGCTGTTTGCTCCGCTCTTCGTAACTGATGGTAGTGCAGGTATCTCCATTCCTCCTCTTAAGAAATTTTGAAGGTAGTTACTGAGCTGACGGTTTTTCTCCAGTATTCTTATTGATTCAATCACCTGCCAGTCTTCTGCTGGCCTGTCCTTTTCCTGTGTTTGCCGTGGAAAATTAAACGTTCTTTAGAAATTTCTCCGCTGAAATCTGGTGTCAAATACAAAAGACATCCTTGCGCAAAACATATTTTAATTTTAATTCGTGAACGCTTTCCACGCTATCGGCATCATCGTTTCCCAGTGATCTCATCAGCGTGTCAAAATCTCCCTTGTTAATGACTCTGAGAAAACTGTGGACCCAATAAACTCCATGTCAGGTAAAGAATACAGCGAGGATTGGAAAGTGACAGATAAAGCAAATATCCTGCTCCTAAACAAACACAGCAGGACAGGAGAAGATGACAAATGATGGGATTGTGTCAGCTTGAAAACAGATTGGACTAATGGCATGCTGGACTTTGCACTCCAGGGGATCAATACTCTATCAGGCAAGAGAGCTCGAGACCTTGTGAATAGCGTCTGTACGGACAGAAAAAAGATATTTGCTGATAGCGCCTGCGTTTGCTGCTCGCGCAGCAACGCCTCAGTGCACGGTAAAACGCGGCTGTAGGCCTGGCGGGGGAGTTCTGTGCCGTAGGAGTTCTACAGGCTGAGGGGAACCTTTTCTCCTGGGAGTCCCTCCTTCCACGCTGGAAACAGAGATGGGGCAAAGTCCGTGTCTTTGCGAAGGTCTGGCGCGGCACTGGGGGCTGCCAGGCTCTGGGCTCACTTTGCTGCTTTCTTTTGAGCCTCCTCTTTTTTTTTTGTCTTTTTTTTTTTCTTTCTTGAGGGCAGGGATGTGGAATTTGAGTAGTTAGGAAGAGAGCAGAAGAAGGTTTCTTTCTTGGACTTTAAAGGAGGCTGGGCATATAGAAAGAAGACATTTTCTCCTGTCTTTGCCCGCTTCTGTTCCCAAAACATCCAGTTGGCATAAACTGGGTTCAAGCTATGTGGAACTCGGAAAAACTGATGGCAGGGGATTTTGCTGTGCCATTTGGCTGCACGAGGCAGGAAGGTGCCCCCTCTTTGATACAAATATGCGTTTGTATATATATACGGAAAAAAAATAGCTGGCAGGGGTTTAGGATAGGGAAGACCTACTCTGTGTGTTTGCTCCCCAGAGAGCGGGCGTAAGGCCAAGCTGCTGGCAAATGTGGTGCCCCAGTGCCGGCGGTCAGGAACGCTCCTGCCGTTCCCAGGCACGATCTTCTTGTCTGGCAGGATTTCTCCGTTACCTGGGCCTGCCCTGATTTTCAGCTAAAGAAACATTTCCACTAGCGGGGGCCACCAGAGGTGTAAGGCTAAAGATTTGTTTTCAATAGCCGTGTTCTTTTCAGCTCCTGATTGCACTAAGGACTTAAAATTTGTGTTAAGCGTTGTGTTGAGTTTCTCTTCGTCTCCCAAGAGCCGCGAAGGCAGGGGACGTGGTCTACAGGTTCTCCAAGAGGGAATTCCCAGGGGATGAGGTGAAAAGCAGTTTGGGACTTGCTTTTTTTGGCAGCGGAGAAGTAAGAACGTGTGCGCGTTTATGCGCAACCCTGACATGTCACTGTAACAAAAGGAAGGGAAGAGTCTGAAAAATGCCTCGGAGCGAGGAACATGGAAGCCACCCGCTGCCTCCGAGCAGGTTTTGCGCTCCGATTCCCTCTCCGAGGAGCAGGCTGCACCTGGATGTACCAGTTGCCGGTGCTCAAAAGCTTTTGGTATAACTCTGTTAAGTTTTTTAGTTTTCTGCCCAGCCGACGCATGTCCTTCGGGGGCCGGGTTGGGCTTTTTTTCCGTTTTGTCCTCAAGCAAGGCTCTGGAGACTCCTCCCTGCCGATTAGCAGGTCCAGAGTCCCGCGGCGATTGCCACCCCAGGCTGCACCCTTCCTTCCCTTCCTTTTCCCGAGGCTGCGAGACAGCCCCTTCCCCTGCACCCGATAAAGAGCGTGCGGCCGGATCCGTGGCCGCGAGCCAGCGCCGAGGGCAGCCGCCCCATGGCCGAGGGACGCCGGATCCTTACCGCGGCAATTTTATATATTCCAGCCGCGGCGAGGAGGTGTCACACGAAGCTGAACGCTTCCCGATGCGTTTGCGTTTGAGTGTTCGGACTCAGTCCGGTCTCTCCTCTTTTCCCGTCTCAAAAGCCTCCGACAGCTTGGGGAAGAGGGATGAGGGCGATTCCCGGGGCTGGCTTGGGCACCCTGGCTCTGAGCAGCACCCGGCCTGGGGGGGTGTGGGGGGGTGCTGACCCCAGCTACGGGCTGCCCCAGGCATCTTCCTGTAAAACGCACCTAATCTGCTACGTTTGAGTATGTTTTATTAAAAATAGACATTCCTGCTGTTCTGAGAGTTTTCCCCTCTTCAGCCGGCATGCTGGAAAGGGTTAATTATTTCCTGATAAATTGCACTCTCTTTAATAGCTATTAGTTGTTTACCTGAGCTAATAAGATTAATGTCGTATTGAATATGGAAAAAAAAAAAATCCCTTGGACAGACCAACACATGCTTTTAGATTTATATGCTAATCATCCCGAGCATGAAATTAATGCTAAGGAGACATTGCAGGAATGCTTTTGCTTGATCAAGAAAACAGAAGGAATTTACAAACTTCAGTATGACCGTACACATCCCGTCCTGCGGCTCACACTGAAGGGCTCACAGGAGAATGAGATCAGTAGGACTGCTCGTGTGGGCAAGGGTTTGTAGGATCAGCCTTGAAAATGTGTATTTTTAACTTTGAAAGGTCAGGTTCAGAGCCCAGGAGATCCGTATATTGCTTGTGCTTTTTCAAGGTGTTTATTCAGCTTTAAAGTCTCTTCAGAAAGAGAAGGAAAGAAAGCCTCTTGTGTGCCTATCAGTTTCTCTGTTGGTATTTCTCTCTGCCCATTTGATATTTTAGATAAATAGGCATTATCTCATCTGAGGGAACACTTTGGAAGGCAGCAAGTATATTTTATTAGAGTCTAATAAGCTGCTATTTTAGAAATTATATATATAACTATGCTGTGGAAAGGCGGGGTTTATATGAAGGCAAGTTGATAAAAAAAAGCAAATTAAACTCCAAGCAAAACATATAGCAATAAACAGTGGAGAAATTTAGCTATGAACAACATAACTATCTTTAATGGTTAGTATTTAATTAAAATCAGGTATTCTCGGTTCGCATAGAGTTACTCGAATGCACGTGAGTTGCAATAACCTATATGGACACTTTGTGAAAGAAAACGATGTAAAAATAAACGCATTTTGGCCTCTGAAAGGCTGTGCATCTTCCCCCTACTCTCCTTGTCTCATGAACGCTGATGCAATGCCAATGAAGAGTTGCCGGAATTGACGAAGCTTCAATGGAAACACGGCACTCCCGGACTCGTGCAGGAAACGAAAGCTCCGCAGATACGTGCCACGCACGTCCATTTTTCACACATGTGCAACATTTGATGGAATCCCTCGGGATGGGCTAAACACCAACTTTCGCTTCCCCTTGCTGCGACGACGGCACCGCCGAGTCACCCCGTGCCAGCCTCGCCGCCGCAGGTCCTCCAAGCGCGCGCCTCGTTATGTTCTTCAACATTTGGTAAGCTATATTCATTATTCATAGAGGTAAAATGAATAAGTAATATTGAACGGCAGCAGATA
>JANZLP010000001.1:1520321-1532226 GCA_026930925.1 Chelictinia riocourii | reverse complement strand
GCTTATTTGACTACAGCATCAAAACAAAACGTGGCATAATGACACCCCTGAACTCCTGCCCACCTAAATTTCAGCTCCTGGCAGAGGAGTGTAAATTAGATGCTCCATCACCTCTGGCTCACAAGAGGTGGTTTGACCGGGCTCTGCAGGATGTCATCGCTGCCTGCTGAGGCTGTCGCACTGGTGAGCCATCAACTCCAGGTGAGCATCACCAATCTTACAAGGTGGACCTTTATGCCAGCACCAGGGACTCAGCTGCCCGCAGTGGCCAGGGCAGCATTCACAGCCCAGGTTTTTTCATTGTCTGGGGTCTACTCCCTCAAGGACCCTTGTACAAGAAAAAGTTGCACAGGGCAGGCTGTGTGGGGCTTGGGTAATGGCTCTCATGGTCTAAGGAGATGACAGCTTGGGAAACAAGGAGCCCTGTCACTTGTTCATGTGTCTTTCACAAACAGACATCCCAAATAATAATAAAAAAAAAATTAAAAGAAAGATCAGCAAACAAGAAAGCAATAGAAATCAAAGCAATTCCCGATCATGACACCTTGATTTACTCTGCACAAAACCAGAAAGTCCCCGCACATAAAGTAAATCTGTAAATATCAATCCAATGGTTTTATTACCAGTTTTTCTCCTTGTTTTACACTTAGCTTCTCTGAGCAAAATTGAGCTGCAGAAAAAAGCTTTGCAGCCCTCAAGTAAAGCTCCAGCACCCCTTGGGCACTGGGTCAGCAGTGGTCATCCCTTCGTCAGAGGTTTCCCCACCAAGATCAGCCTAGCTGGGCTAGGGAGTGAGATTTCCAAGGCTTTTTTTGATGGGGGGGAGGGGGGGAGGGAGAGTCAGAGTTTACTCAATGGTTATTTCTTCACAGCTCTAACGAGAACATGCTGCAGCTTCAAAGCAAATGGATTGTTCAAACTCAGGTAATAATTAGATTTTGTGTCAGATGTTTTGCGGTGCTTTAACAGTGTCACCTCCTCTGGAGCTCCCCTCCATCCCTAAGCAGATCTCTGTCTGCAGGATGAGCTGTTCCTTGGGTATGGGAGAGCATCTGCAAGCATCATCACTTTTCAGAGATACTTCCAGGGTAAAACAGCAGCAGTGAGCAACTGCGCGGAGAAATCAATGGGAGGATGTCTGACGCAAGGAAGGGACTTGACGGGGCTTTGAGAAACCTCTGCTCCATCTCCAGCCCAAAATACATCCAAACCAGGCAAAGCCTCACCTTGCTGGCTCCAGGCAAGAGGTGCAGTTTGACATAGGGATCTGCCAGCCCATTTGAGTCCATTGGTTTTAAACCCTAAAAGATAATAAAGAAAACATGGTGCATGAATCCTCCTTAAGCAGAGCCAGAGAAGAGAAAAAGCTACCCATCAAGCAACTTAGCTCAGAGAAAACGTGTTCAGCAAGCCAAGAGGCTCATTCTCTGCCCTGAGCAGGCATGGGTGCCACGATGTGCTAAAAATTAGACCCACTCAAGGAAAAACCCCACAGACCTCTTGGATCCGTCCAAGGAAAAGCCCCACACCCTGTGTTTTGATGGCCAATTTGGAACTGAAGTGAGTGATGCGGTGGAAATAATTATCTCACCGTCTGATTTAGTCAGTCTGGCAAGGTGTTTGCAGAATGTAGCTGCTTTGTATAGGATAACAAAAAAGCAATGGGCAGGCTAACTCAATTAAGAGAGAATAGCTACAGTCTAGGCACTGACAGCATGTGGGAGGAAGTGGTGGTGTTTCCACTGTGACTGGCAGTGAGCGACTAGCAAAAACAAGCTGGTTTGAGGAACGCTTGCGTGTTAATGGCATTTCCCTGTTCTGTTTGTCAAGCAAAGGTGGGAATATAGAGTCAGAATTTACTTGAATTGGTTCTTTTACAAGAAAAGATGAGGGCCCTCCATGGGAACGACGCTGAACTACCATGGTGTATAGGCATACCCTGAGCTTGCCTGCAAAGCGCGTGTGTGCGCGGCAGGTGCTCAAAGAAAGTCTCCGTGGGTGAAACAGAAAAAAATATCGCTGTCTACAGGGTAGGCTGGAGACGATAGTTTGTCTGCCAGGAGTGCTGAGTTGCTCTTGCTCTCTTTCTCTGTGCTGCAGCAGGGCTCCTACTGCCCGCTGCTAGCTGGCATCTGGTACCTAGAGAAAGGCTGCCCGTGGCGTGGCGGATTCACGTCAGACCCGCGGCTGTTGTAGGCCCACGTTGCAGCCACGGGCTCAGCAGTCTGGCTGCGGGACCATGCTGGAGCGCTTCCAGAAGTGAATCAGATTCTCTGCCTGATGGCCATATCGGACACAATAACCCAACAGTGTGTAATAGCATCTTCCTCCATTGCTGCTTGTGTGCATCTGTTCATCCTTCCCTCATTATTAAGCTAAAAAGGCTGCCTGTGATGGTGCTGGGTGCTCCGCTGGACAGCCTGTAGAATGATAATTCCATTCTGACCATCTCAGATGACTTTTTGCATAAGGAGAAAATAGTTTTTTATCAAAACTCACTTTACAAGAAAATTGTCCATAATTAATTCTAGCCTTGCAGTCAACAGGGGGGGTGGCAGTGAGTGCAGCTGGCAGCCCTTGCCCATCATGGGGGGGTGTTTTGTATTCCCAGTGTGCCTCCTCCACCTCGAGGGGCTCAATCCCTCTTCACGAGCCGGGAGGGAGCCTGGTGGGTACCTTCAGTTTGGCAGGAGCATGGTTCGATGATGCGTGGGGTTGTGTGACAGCGTAGAGCGATGGAGGGGAGCGTGATGAGCACGGGAGGGAGCATGAGGCAGCAGCCTGAAGCCTGAGCCTTCCTCACCGCTTACCTGCACCCCTTGGGCCCCCGTGGAAAGCAGGACATGGGGCAGTCAGGGCTGCAGCTGCCTCCGCTACGTGTCTGCAGTGAACTGAGTATGTGTGTGCAGAGGAGGGGGCAGGAGCTTCTCAGCACCGAAATTTGGGCTGTATTTGATGAGGCACCAGCTAAGTATGTGATGCCTCTCGCACTGGAGCACAGATGCCTCCGCAGCACTGTGCTCCTACTTACAGCTCGTACCCTAGTCCAAAAACTACCACCCCTGATGGGCACCAAACTCCTTGCTGTAGGTCAGGCTCAGCCTTCTAATAGGTCTTGTTTCTCCTCAAATGCATAACAGCAAAAATAAATTAATTATGTAGATTCTTTCCCTCCTACCACAGTTAATATATTTTGTCAATTTAAACAGAGAGGATATGCTCCAGACTTTTCTCTGTCGTTTCAAAGAAAGATGAATACAGTGGCATAAATGTGGAAAAGCTCAGGCTTGAACTGGCATTACGTCTGGCCTCCCCTCTCCCCATCCTGATGTTCCCGTATTGGTTTTGGTGACTTTTCCTCTGCGCCTTGGTTCAATTTAGACTACCAACTCTTTGGCACAGTGTGTGTGCATTTGTTTGTTATTGACCACCAAGAACCAACAGGCCCAGCTGAGAGCTACGTATGGTGCCACGCTACAAGGACTAGCCACGCTAGAAGAAGGCGGCAGGGTGTATATAACAAATGCAGTCAAGAACTAGCACTGCTATAGCATGATCTGCTGGAAATGACCAGGCACACATGTGCTGACATCCTGTAGAGCACAGCCCTCCCAGGCTTGCTGGGTGTCTTGGAAGACAGAGCCTGCAAATGTGTTCTGCAACAGCCTCTGTCACCAGCTGTGGGGGCATCGCCAGGAAAATGAGGAGACGAGAGGCAGAGAGTCTTCCGTGCAATCAGAGATGCCTTAATACCACTGCAATGAGCATCCAAATCCCTTGAGGTGGTTTCATATTAAAAAAAAAAAAAAATCATAACCCAAGGATGTGCCCAAAGCAAAATTGGCAAGTGCATGGCCATGCAATGCACATGATCATACTGCACATCTCCAGCTGCTCCAAGGCTTTTTCAGTGCCATGTTCTCAAACTATGTCCACAGCTGATGTGACATTTTGGTTGTCTGAAATGGTTTTCATTGCCACCCCTGGAAAGGACAGTTCCTGCTGCTCAGTAATGGGTCTTGCATGAGCTGGGCACCACTGGGGAGGGACCAGGATACTTCACCTCCAGGTAAAACCCTTGTAGCCATTGTGAACTGGCTGTACAGAGATGGCAGCTACTTGACCACATTTACTTACTTACATAAAAAAAGCAGTTCCTTTTGTTCTGTGGTTGGCATCAGGAGCTTCAACATCAGTGATTTTTTTTGTTTTTAAATAAAAATTGTTCGTTTATCTTCTTATCCAGTGTGAATGGGACTACCTCCTGCCCTCCCCTCTCTCCACTCCAACCAGTTTTTTTATTCTCACTTACTGCTTCTGCCTTCTTGTAATTTAGCACTGCTGGCTGAGGAGGGATGGGGCTCGGGCAGGGAGGCAGGCAAGGTGTCTTGCTGGCATTCATTTTTTTGCAGAAGTTGTGTTGTCACTGCCTGCGCTAATTTGGCTTTGGGTCACAGCTTACACAGATGGGGAAAAAAAAAACAACAAAAAAAACCAAAAAAACACAACTCCCTGGCATTTGCATGGCCCTACACCATGTTAAACCCCTCTCCAGGCCCACAGGATGTGGAAAGCCCTCATCCTGGGTGATGCGAACATCCCTGGCCCCACACTTCCCAGTACCTCATGGCTCTGTGGGCCAAGTCATGCTTGCAGCAGCATCGGTCTTGGGAATTGAGCTGTATCCCACATGGGAGAGTGTTTGTGTTTTTTCTTTCTTTCTTTCTTTTTTTCCCACTGCCGTCACAGGTCTGTCTGCTTTGCCTCTGCCTGTCAATAAGTCGGGACTGCTGGACAATAAGAATTCTGTTTTGCAGAAGCAGCAGTGAGTTTTGTGATGTTTGGGGTTTGGGCTTTTGGTTTTTTTTTTTTTTGTTTGTTGTTTTTTTTTTTTAATTCAGTGAGGGGTGGGGATGAAGCAAAATTTCATGAAGATTTTTTTCCTGGGGGAAAAAACCTGCAACAAACAAGGAAAAATAAAATCAAAGAGCAGCCACTCAAAAGCTGGGATAGTACTCCACACCAGTAGGAAAGCTGGAAAGCAGGAGGTGGGTGCTGGCCCAGCCCAGTCTCCCCCGTGAGGTGCCCGCTCCGGTGTGGACACCTAGGCCATGCACGGGTGCAGGTGGCTCGGCAGAGACACTGGGATGCCCAGACACCTCTATCCCTGGAGGAAGGCTGCCCAAGGCCAAGGCTGAGCAAGGGAGGGGGCTTGAACTCGATGGAGGAGAGGCTCGGTGGTGGGGAGGACACCTCTTCAGCCCTGCCAAGGGGTGATTTCAAGGCTCAGCCCTCTGGGACCGTGGCCCACAGGGGCTGGTCCTGCCTGACTCAGCAGGAGTGTGGTTTTGGGTGCTGGGGCACCAAGGCAGGGGCTGCAGGGAAAACTGTGCCTTGCAAGCCGGCGGCTGCTGGCAGCCCTGCAGCAGGGGTGCATGGGGGGCTGAGCCCACTCAGGGCTGGTGCACGCATCACCCGGCTTTTTTCTAAAAACAGAAGACTTACTCAGAAGCAGAATTGAGGTGCCATTCGCCTTTACTCCAGCTCCTTTATGTATAGTCCCCATTTCTCCTGATTTTACTTCAGCAGTTACTATATGAATCGCAGCTCAGAAGTGGTGGTGAGGGGGAGGGGAGTGGGGATAACTGAGCGCTGCTGGCCAAGCTGGAGCTACTGGTTTGCTGCTGGATGTGGGGAGTTCCCTCTGCAGGGGCTGTGTCAGAGAGCAACCTTCATCCACCAAATAGTTGTTGGCGGGGGGTGGGCGTGTGTATGTCTGTGTATGTGTGTATGTGTCTGTGTGTGTGTTTTTAATTTTTTTTTTTTTTTTTAAAGTGTCCTTGTTTTGGCTGGTATAGAGTTATTTTTCTTCCTAGTAACTGGTACAGTGCTGTGTTTTGGATTTAGTGTGAGAATAATGTCGATAACACACTGATGTTTTAGTTGTTGCTAAGTAGCACTTCTCCCAAGTTAAGGATTTTTTAGTTTCCCATGCTCTGCCAGCAAGCACGTGTACAAGAAGCTGGGAGGGAGCATGGCCAGGACAGCTGACCTGAACTAGCCAAAGGGACAGTCCATACCATAGAACGTCAATGGGATCCTTTTGTCTGAACAGCCGTGGTGACAAGGTGGCAGGTTCTTACTGCCCCAACGCGCTGATCACCAGGACGGAGTAAATTCTCCATGGCTCGGGACCGCTCGGCTCGGTCTTTCTCAGTCCTTAATTGCAATATCACAAATAAATTCTACACCCCTGCCTCACAGAACCTGCGTTGCCCTGAAGAGAATGTTGTGCGGAGCAGGGGTGGAAGGAAGCGTTAGGCTGGCAGCTTCCTATGTTCCATACTTGGGTTTGTATTTAAACGTCATGAGTTTTGTTTCAAAGGAGAACGTTGCAAAAACTACAGGTCTTTGAAAAATGCTGTGTCCTTAAATATTGCCCTGTACAGCAGGTATAAAACTGGACAATTATGATATTTGACAAGGGGGGAAGGACTGGCCTTCCACTGCTGTCTTTTAAATGCATTGTAGAGAAGCACTAGTGGGAGTTTATGAGGTGATAAATTTATTGAAGGATGGGCAGTAGGGTTTTACAGCTAGGGTAAAAAAGGTCAAAGAGGTAAGGTAAAGAGTTCAAGTCTAAACTTTATGGCTTGTGAAAAGACTACTGCTAGACAGCTTTTCAGGCAGAAGAAAATGAAAAATAAAGAATGAAAAACTCCTTCTGTACCATTTTTGTAGCATCTTAAAATTGTTTGTAAGCAGTACTCTAGCATTTTGCTCCAGTGGTACAAGACCCTCTTGGGAGAAGATTTCCTTTTCCAACCTCTCTAAATCATTCAGTTGTCATATCCCCAAAGACGCCATAGTTGAGATTTGACTTCAATTTATTCCTGTTCCTTCAGAGATAAGTTGGTGGTGAGAAGGTGACTGAAGACAAATGTAACTGTAGTGGGTGGGCTGATGTACACTGGAAGGAAAGGAAGTCAGAGCCAGACAGAGGGACCGTAATTTTTGGTGGCTCGTCGGACTGACTGCTGTATCAGAGGTCCAGAACTGGGTGGTAACAAGGACTAGAAAGAGAAAAAAAAATCTCTAGAATGCGGCGAAAATCTGCAAAAAACCAGTACGCAAAGAGCAGGGCAGGGAAGTGTGGCGGCAGTGAGGGTGCGGGAAGATGCCCAGGAAGCAATCTCTGCTTACAGGTCGGCCCCCGCATTGCTGCTGCTGTTCGGCCGCCAGAAGCAAAATGCTCTTCGGTACCTTCTCGTGAACGGAACGGCGGGGGGAAGTCTGGGGATGTAGCGGAGCAGACACAATGATGCTGTGTAATGAAGCAGGCCCTTTTTTCGCTTGGAGCGAAATAGGAAGTGTTTTCCCACTCTGTCCAGTATTTTTCAGTTTGTATTACTGTTAGGTCTGCTGGGACCACTAACACCAGGAAAGCTAATTTGTTTGCTAGTGGTTGTCTCACAAGAATTAAGATTTCTAGCAATGTTATTAAAGGACCTGTGTCCAGGATCGTTTTTCCGTATCTGGAAACGTGCTGTGCCATGGACTAAAATGTGGTGTACTCCTAACAGGTTTTCCTTTTATCTGCTTTGCTTGCTGATACTTAGTTCAATCTGCACAAATACACATCAGCTCCTCATCCTGTTTGTTTAATTTTAAATAATCGATTCTGAAAGTAATGCTAAAATAGGAGATGCACTTTCTTTAAGTGAAGTGAATGCTTACACTCAGAGATACGCACAAATAATGTAAGTTATACCTGCGGGTATATTGTCCCGTATTCCCCGATGTCTTTATTTCCAGGCCATCTTCCTGCAGCCTGTTTATTTTGCTTAGAGAGCAGCTCACACGTTCTCTCGCTCTGAATTTTCTAAGCTCTCTCCTGCATTTAACACATTGAAAAAATGGCTTGTTATCATTATCTTCATTGTCATTTTGATTTAACTTGGAGAGGGAGATGAAAGATTTCGACTTCCTCCGGCAGGAAGCGAGGCCAGCGTCCATTACAAGACACCTTTTTTTCCAAGGAGCAGCGCTAGGTGTATTTATCTGGGCTCTAAAAGTCACTGTGGATGACGGTTTGCGAGCCGTATCGAGGGGGCTCTGCGCAGAGCTCCTCGCCAGCCCCCTCTGGACGGGCTCTTTTTCTGGCTGCGGTGACAAGAGACCGCAGGGACCTCTCTCTTCAGTGGACTCTCTATTTAGTTTCTGTTTACTTAGAGGGAATAGCCTGAGGGGCTACTGGAGAGAAAACATCTGTGGGAGATAATCTATAGAGTTATCTATCTATCACTCTTGTCGACCCTGTCTCCCTTGAGAGCAAGCTGAGAGACTTGTAATAAAAAGGCATCGCTGAAGAGGCTTTAGGGACAAATAAAGAGACATGTTAAGGGCCAGCTGAAAAAGGATAGAAGACATTATTAAAGCTCAATAGCTGTCTTATCAAAATCCAATAGGATAGGCATTTGGCAAAAGGCTTTAAATTTATTCTTTGACTTTCTCGAGAGCTCGAATTTATCCATTAACAAGAACGTACTACACAGGGAGCGGGAGATGCTATCGGCTTCAAAAGAGTTGGATTCAATCTGGTATTGTGCAAAACACAACAAGAAGAAACTGAAGACAAAACCGATTTTTTCCCCTGCTTTGGCTGACTTCATACCTACACTGCAAAACGGCAGAAGCTGGTCATAGAACACTGAGGACACTGTAAACTAAAAGTAATTCGTGCAGCACAGTAATTTATTCTCTGCTCCCAAATCGCGTAGATTTTTTTTTTAAAAATGAAGTTACTGTTAGAAAGCTGGGTGAGATTCGAAATCTTGACCTCTGAGGAAGCATCAAGTAGTAAACAAGAGAGCTGGGTAGATGGAAAGCTTTTATTCCTAAACGAAAAGTAAAAACCAAGTAATGTTTTGTCACTACAGATGCAACGCGGGATAGAGCCATAAATCTCTCTAGGTTTATTATTATATACAAAATGCTACAGGTCACAGGAACCATCTGATACTTCAGAAACACATTGTTCACACAAGATGATTGATTGATAATTATGATAATTTGCAAAATGATTATTTGGGTATTATAACCATAGTTTGTCCCACTGGATTGCTGTGAAGACATTTTCTATATCATGGGCCGTCAGAAATGGCCTCTGGCAACCAGGGATATGGAAAGGTCTGGCCGGTCTCTCCCAGTGGGATCTGTAGGACTGATGAATGATGACCCAGAGGAGTAAGAAATCAGACTTCAATAAGCAGTCAGGAAGGTAGTTAGAGAAGAGCAAGGGAACTGTTAACTGTCTTTTGTGGAGCAATTACTAGCTGAGCCACACACCCTCAGGCCCAAGCACAGGCTGTCATAATATTATACATGCAGAGAGAGATTGACTTAGAGATTTTAACTTGAGCTCTTTACGGTTCCTGGATTTGCAGCCCTTCGCACAAAACATATTTGCATTTCTGCATTTAATATATAGATTGCGTATATATTTGTTGTCTCTATCTAACAAAAGGTATTCTGAAACTGTTAGTAAAGATTTAAAAATCCGAATTTCAGTGATACTTCCTCATCTTTTGGCTCTGTGTATTGAAGAATCAAAGCCCCAGTTTGGGTGGGTTTAAAACAGTCTTCATACTTACTGAGAATTTACACTGTTAGCCAGACTGAATTATTTTTAAAATATCACCTGCTTTTGTGTGCTTAAATTCAGCTTAGAAAAGGAGAGCACGTCCTTATAAAATGCACCAGACTGTTGAGAGCTGGAAGAGAGCGCGGCACGGTGACCAAAGCTGGGCTTAATGATGCTTCGCAAACCCCCGCGAGACGGCGTAGCAATACCCGGTTATCACAGTGAAAGTCCAGTTTCAGCGTGATCACTGCCTTCCAGTTACTATTTCAGAAAGAGCTTTAATTTGCTTGTTTTATAGGTTGTATCTTTATGAAATAAAGGTATGTTTAGCTGCCACAAACAGAGGCAGCTTTGAGTTGATTTTTATAATCTTTTCTTGAATAGACTTGCGTCATTCCAATAAGCCCTGGACAAAAGAGTGGACAGTTGTCTGAGGGTCTTTTTTATAACATTTCTCTCTTTCCATTGTTAGAGAGCTGCTAATAAAAGAACCAGGAGTCCATTAATTCAGTGAATGAACATATAGTAAAGTCAGTTCCCTCTTGAGAACAATAATGTTGCGGTCAGCTTAGGTTTCCATGGAAACTAAGTACTTCTAAGAAGTTTGCATCCTTGATTTTGCTGAAATGAAGCATGTAAAGTGAAAAAAAGGTGTAAGGCTGGCACAGAAAAGTCGGCGAAGAACGTGATGGTTAAATTATTTTGCAGGCATAACATCGTACGTTTAATTTCTGCGATACAGATGTTTGGGCTTGATTGTGGGGGGTGTGTGTATGATAAATGGTTCCATAAAGAGGTCTCTAGGGGCTTTGAACCCATAAATCAGGCCAAGTTAAGAAGACCAGCAGTGGTTAAGTTTGCTCTCTCCCTATCTCCCGGAGATTGGAGTCAACTATAGCCCCATGCATCACGGGAAGACGTAGACAGCGTGCCTCAGCACAGGGCTGCTTCCAGTAGTTTCAGCAGTGCGGGTGGTTAGGGCGGTTAACGGCAATTTACCGTGTTCTCCGTTGGCAAGTTCATGCAAAGCATGGATACAGGGTGAAGGCCTCATCCAATCTTAAATAAGACCTTTTTGTAAATCCGGTTGGTTCTTTCCCTCCCTTCCGCTCTAGGCGAATCCGTACCGAACCCGCTACAGCCACCGGTGTGAACCAAGGAGCAACGACGTTGGTTTGTTCTTTTAGCGCTAATTTAGAACCTGCTGCCTCGTTTCCTTGCGTAAGCGACTTGCTGGAGCTGAGAAGGGGGTGTCCGAAATGCATCGCCGAGCTATTTATAGACGTTGTTCCAAATGACATGCATCTCTGCTGAACAATATCGCTTAAGATAAAAGCGTCCGTTTGACTTCAGGCATAGACAGTTATGAGAGGTCACCTTGTCTTCGTGTAATGCATCTCAAACATAAACACACAGCCTTTACGGGGGCCTCAATTACTAACAAAGCCGGCTACGCTTTTTTTTTGGAAGTGGGAAGGCAGGAGGCTGTTCCCTTGACACTCCCGTCGGTGCGAATCGGGGATCTGCTGCGTCTCCGAACTGGAAGCGTGAGTAGTAGAGTCAGGTCCAAACTGCTGTCCTGTGAAACCCCTCTGCCCGAGTAGTGCTCTGCTTGAGGGGAGAACAGCCAAACCACCACCAGCAATTCATCGCAAGTGCCAGAGCCGCGTTTCAGCATCTCACTAGGACAGAAACGGTAATCCACTAGCGACCCGGTCGAGTAATTCATCCGATTCCTTGCTTTTTGTGGGCGGTTTAAAATACCTTGCGTTCTGTGGGTGAGTATTCGTAGAATAGCGGTCGACTGTCTGTCAGCCTCACGTAATTCACCTTTCTCAGCCGTGCCGTGCCGTTCTCTAACTCACCTGGAGAGCTGCATTTTCCGACGCTGTCTGCTTGGCTGGCGAGATGAGGCACTTCTGCAGAACGATGAGGAGACAGGAGACTTGTTAAGACATTCTGGCTGAGTAATCGGTTATGCAAATTCAAGATTTATAAACATTTTTATAGCTAAGAGCTTCCTAAATGGTGTGAAAGGCACGTGTCCTGGTGAGCGAGCTCTCTTTACTTGGTGTTTGTGAAAACGGTCACAAGCACGGTAGCAGTTTTAACACTTTTCTCACAATCCTGCTTCTCTCTCGGTGCATACATAATGAATGTCAGTGATTCCTTCTTGAGAAAACACATGTAGGATCATATGTGAGGTTAAAAATACTCTACATACATGTTTATTCATTTGAATCGAGATATGTTTTTAATTGT
>JANZLP010000001.1:1245919-1257369 GCA_026930925.1 Chelictinia riocourii | reverse complement strand
TCCCTATATTCCCGAGTACCTTTGGTTAGAGACTGCAGGCAAGGGGGAATGTATTGCATCATCCTAAGCTGCAGAATAGGGAGTAGGATTTGAAGATCCATGTGAAATGGCAGAACTCCTGGGGCTTCAGTGGAGCAAGAATTTCAGCCATATTTTCAATACCCACTGTCCTCTCTCCAATTTTTCTTATGAGAGATTACATCTCTTGAGGGCATGCTTGTCATGCTTGCTGTGGGGAAATTACCTTGAAGGTGTTCTGCCAGAAGCCTAATTCTGGGCTGGTTCCAGTTTGCTTCGCTAATGGGAAAACGGTTGAGTTATCTTGGGAGCTTAGTCACATCAAGATATTGCTCATACCAAGCACTAATTCATTTAGTTGCATAGAAGGCTTTTGAGATGATGGCTTCATCATGAGTCAGTTATTCATTATCACATTCCTCTGACATTACACAGCAATATTGGAACTGCCACAAGAAAACAGATGAATGATACAAGATTAGATGGACCTTGTCTCTGATAATGGCTAACGTGTCATGCCTCAGACAGACGCAAACAACCAATGCATTGCATCAGGCTGCTGCTCATGCGAGGGAGACAGAAGCCTTTCTCAGCCCCTGCCTGTGGTTAGCTTATATATAGAAATGTGAAAGTGACTTTGCAGCTTGATTTCAGTTACTGGCATGGTGAAATTCTTATGCCTAACCATGTCTAATAATTCCTTTTGAAAATCTTGTTAAGGTATTCTCTTCAATTAGCACTTGTTTCAGTGTGCTTCACAGATTAATTAGATGTTGCATTACAAAAATAATTATGCCTTTTAACCATTTTCAGTTATTTACTTCTTTAAATGTTAGTTTTGTGAAGCAAACTGGCTTGGTGCCATAATTCATTTGAGCAGAATCTAACACAGATTAATGAACAAACTTGAAAAGCAAGCAGTAAGTCCCCCAGCATTGTGTAATTAAGCAGTTTGATTAAAAACAACTGGAACAACTGTCTACACTGAGAAGCAAAGTGGAACAGCTCTCTGCATTGAGACCTCTGTAACAACAAATATCAAAACTGGATCTGAAAGTAATTTAGGTAGCTTTAAAATTTTTCTTGGCTACCTGATAGTTTCCTAGGAGAGGTTTTTCAAGAGTGGGCGTTTATGCAGTGCAGATATTATTCCCCAGCCTTCTACTTTACAAACACAGAATGACAAAGGGATACAGCTGACTTTTTTTAAGGAAGGAACTCCAGTGCTTGTCCTGATATGCTTCTGCTGCTCTACAGACACAGCTTATGTAATTCAAAGGAGATGACTTTATAATATGAGCTAAGACTTTGTGCCACTGGCTTTACCGGAGTTTTTCTGCCTTACCATGATGCCAGTAAGATCTAAACTGGGCACTCTAAAAGTACCATTGCACAAATGGTCTGTGCTATGAAAAGCTCTGTTAGCAGTGGGGTAAAATTCCAGCACAAATTTTGGGGAAGCTGTGCTGATTTACACCGACAGACAAGCTGGCTCAAAGTAAAGCTAGGCAAATAAGTAGTTTGACTGTGAGTATCCTAGAGCACCATCATGCTGGTTCCTGTGTGTGTGGGAACAGTGCTTAATTGATGTGAACAAGGCTAGTCTGAAAAAGCTGATACTGCAGCTCAAGTGTGAGGCAGTGCTAAATTTTGTTCACCTCACATTAAGGGCAAGTCAGGTAGACAGAAAAATACGTTCTTCTCTCCCTGTCCTAGTATTACCTGCTGGAGCTACATTTCTGTGAAAATGTGCCTGTCTGAGGCCTCAGACATCAATTTTGTCTTATTTTCTAACCCATTTAGCTCTTTTTCACAGGCAGATCTTGTTTAGAATCAATAGCTCCCCACTATCAGCTCCATTTAGTGTATATTCATTTATTGGATTTTAAAAATGGAGAGGAAGAAAACTTAAAAGAGAAAATATGGGGTTTTCATTGGAAGTCTAGTATTTGAAACGCAGACCCTTTCTTTTGGCTTTTAGTATTACATTACAAAACACAGATGAAACCATTTATGCTCCAGGTTGGCTTATAAAATCCATAAGCAGACTACAAAGATCTCTTCTGATGTTCTCCAAACCTGACACATCAAATGCTGCTTGGACCCTTTTAGCCAGTCCTCTCCTCAGATGCATCTTCCACAAATTTGCAGCAGGTCATAAAGTCTTTCAGATCTGGCTTCTACCAAGCTATGACATGAAATGAATTCTTGGAGACATCTGACAGTGACCTGTTCCATCATTCTGCTGTTCCTCTCCAGAAGGGTGGTCACCTCCTGTACTGAAGGTAGCTTAGATGGCATCTGTAGGGCTATCATGCTGCTGGGCTGACTGGGTTGTAGATTTGTCAGTTGTTCTTACAGACTTTAAAATTAATTTGTTAGCTTTCGTCAGGAACTGAGAAACATCCTGTCTTCCAGAGAGCCTGCTTGTAATTTGGATGTTTGGAGGAAAAGAAAGTTTAGGGAAAGTGGTGCTGAGAGTCCTGTCCTTTTACCAGTTGGTCTTTTCCTTTCCATCGCTGTTGTGATGCACACCACAATAAAAGGAGTATAGAACTCCTATTCATAGATGCAATATGAATGACATTTTTTTTCAGTTAATACAACTTCAATATTTCCCGAACACTTGAGGGTTTAGTGTCCTCCTCAAAGTTTACTGAAATCATGGAGATAATTGGGATGTCTTCAGACAATATCTGCAATAGATATAAAATTTTAATGATGTTCATAAAAGGTGCATAAAGAACAAGGAAGAAAAATCTGATGACTACACAACAATTCATTTTTTTGGAAACAGTACCCCAAAATTTGTCATTTACTTTGTGGAAAAAAACGTAACCTTTCTGAAAGCCAGTACAAGTTTTTAGAAACGGTCTGCGGAAGTAAAATCAGTGCAAACTGCTGACGTGCCACAGCCCACCAGCGATTTAACACGCACCTTCCTCTCGCTGCCCCGCAGAATCCCCCAGGGAGATGCTCAGCACTGGGCGAGCGAGGGCCCAGGGCAGAAGAGGGACAGGAGGAGGGGAAATGACGGAGAGGCACCCAAAATGACACCCATGCTCCCATGGCCCGGGATGAACCGACCGCCCCGTGCGCTGCTTCGCGACACGCCTCTGCGCACTCACGTGCTGCCGTCCTGCTGGAAGCCACTTCTAGATCTACCAGCTTAAAAATACCACGTTGCCAGACGTTGTGAGGAGTTTGCATTGCTGGCCCGGATCGGTTCCTTGGGAGCAAGGAACCTCCCCCTGAGCAGCGGCATTGAAGCCATTGCAATGGCTTGTGTTGACACTTTTCCCATGGATGTCCCCAGTAGTGTCGACGTGCAAAACCAAACGTTGCCACAGAGCTATAAAAATCGTTTAGTATCCTCAGTTCAGCAATGTTATTAAGACATTGTCTATATTGAATTATCCTTGCCTGGAATGCAGATGAATCACAGCGAGCGCAGCTCTCCAAGTGACTCCCTGACTCCACCAGCACCGACCGAAGGGACCTTTCTGCTGGCTCCACAACCTGGAAATTCCTCCTACCCCGGGCATATGCGGCTCCCGGCAACGAGCCCTCACTCCCTGCCCTGCGGAAGCGACTGCTAGCACGGCCACTGATGCTCAACAAATTATGTGACAAACTTGCTTGATCTCGTCGTTTCTTAGACTGCTAAAAAAAATAAATAAATAAAGATGAGAGGCTCAGGCTTTTCCAGACGGCTCTGTGGTATAACACGTATCAAAAGTACAGCATGCTTGAACATAAACGGAATCCTGCTTATGTAATAAGTTATGCTTGGCCAGTTTTGAGCCAGCTCGAGCTTCCTTGTCACCTAATTTACTTCAGCTGATTAAGTACGAAGAGGTGGTTTGAGTATGGTAAGACATTACAATCGGCAGCAAATCGTTACTGCTTCCTGTGGAATTACCTAGGAGAGCATTAACATCCCGAGGGGTTCTTGCAACAGAGACCGGGCTGGACCGAACTTGTAACTCTCACAGAATTTCATTCAGATTTTAGCATTACCAAATTCTCCTAAGAACGCGAACAAATTACAGCTGACGGCGTGGTACTTCGCAGTTCAACGGCGTGTTATGTGCCGGAGTTAATCCATCCCTGCACAGACACGGGTCAGCCAGCTGAGGTAAATACAAGCGCTTGAGTCTTCATCCATGTCCACGACAATCCAAAAATTACCAGAACCACATTTCTTCTGACATTTTAAAAAAGATTCTGTGGTTAAAAGGAAATAGCCAAACGGAGAGTATGAAAGCAGGCCAGAAAAATGCGGGAGGTGAAACAGGGAATGGGAGCCGAGAGAACCGGCCAGGCCACGGGGTTCGTGATACTGGGGGTCAGCACGGCGCGAGCCGTCTCGCGTGTGCCGTGTAAAAAGCACGTGGCACACGGCTGCCTGGGGAGACGAGCCGCGCGCGACGATCCACAGCTGCTGGCTCGCCCATCTCGGCACGACGGAGGGGCGAGCGGCGGCTGTGCGCTTCACCACTCCTGCTTCAGCGTCTTTTCCCCACTTTGCCCTTCCACGGGGGATGTTTTACCTGGCTGGGGTCAGCTGCCCACCCCCAGCGACCTGGGGCTACTGGGGGCAAGGTGTTTGTCTTATTCATCAAGTTTAACCGAAGAAGATACCATGGGAATAGCTTAGAGGAAGAAATGGGAAACGAGTACCAACTGGAAAAGCGAAGAGCTTTTAGTTTTTCCAGCTGGAGAGTTTGAACTCCCTCTTCCAGTCGGGAGTTGCCTTATTTCAAGTGAGCCCTCCTTGATCCATTTCAAAGAGGGGAAAATTCCCCTAGTACGGTGTTCTCTAACGGCAGCTGGCTTAACTGGCGGTGGCACTGGTACGTACTAGTTCCCTGAAGTCCTCATCAAGCTAAGGCTTGGCTGGCACGAATCCCAAGGTACCCTTCTCCAACGGCCCCAGAAGCTGGAAGAGGAAGGCTCACCACCTGCACTTAAAGGCTAGCCCAAACCCAAGGCTACCCCTTGAACGCACGGTGATCGCCGAGGGAGTTCACTCCCCACTTCCGTCTCCCGACGGTCTTTCAGCTGAGGTCGGAGAGAAGTTTGGCACCACCTGGATCTGTCCGTCTGCACTGCGAGGAACTGCGAGCTCAGCCATGACATGGTGACTCCGTGGGCTAGCAGCTCGGGCGCTCCGTCCGTGTGCCGTGCTGTAACGTCAGCTGATGGAGAGTCACATAAACAAACAGCGCAGGAAATTTAACACACACCAGTTGCGGGCCGCGTGCCAAAACGTATTCCAAACAGATTGTTGAACCCTTCTACGTGTGCGTAAGGAAACCGTTAGCTGGTAATTAAGTGAACGGAGACCCCCGTGTGCTGAATTAGGTTTACTACACGCAATCCAGCTAAAATGTGCATTTTTGTTTATTTTTGGAGCTGATGCCCTTGTCCTAAGAAGGCTATGCAAAGTTCAAATATGTTTCTCTATACGAAGTGGCCCTTAGACGGATAAAATAAACAACGGTTTGTGCGAATCGTATTTTAGGGGTTTATGATACTTTCTAAGAGCTCTGTTCGCTGCATACTTGGCTGAGCTCTCTCCGTCATGCCTATCGCTAGTGCAGAGCCCTGTGCAGACCAAGGCTTCCAAAAGCGTCTGCAAGGCTCCTTGTTTTCTGCAAAACCTCCTACAGCAAAACAAGGAAGCGGAAGGTGAAGGATGACTTAGTACCACTGCAAAAATGAGCTCCTTGCCCTGCGACGTAACTTAAACCTGAACTGATGGTGGCCAATGGAGCTAGAAAAGAGGCTTCCACATCTCACAAATGCCTGACATCGTCGTGTAACGCTATGTATAGCAGAACCTCAAGAAGATGTTGTTCAAACAGAACTTGAGCTCCCCTAGAATGTGCCATACCTCAGAAATTGTAAAAACGAAAACCTGGTTGTTTCCTGTAAAAAACCCGACACCTGATGTCCCCAAACCACTCTACAGACGGCTCTTCCACCGTAGATAGAATAAGAAATACAGAAATACTTGAAAGGCTCATGGTTACAAGTATAACCATCCTATATTCAGCAAAACAGAAACACCCTACAAGCACCTAAGTCAGCTGCATATTACTGATACAGGCACATCATCTGAGAATGAGCAGCGTATAAAATATCCTTCCTTGCAACTCTAGATCCCTAGCTCAAGTTCACACCAGGTAAATAAAGAGGAGAGCTGGTACCATCCAGGGACTCGGTGCCAGGACCGAGTGAGCTTGTCAGGCAGATCCCACAAGAACTAACTGGCTCCTTTCCCGGTAGCATTAGCAAAGCAGCCCAGGACCAAATAAATCCAAGGGAAGATTTTCTTTCTAACTATAATCCCTTTAGCTCCAAAGTGAAAACAGACTGGAGAGCCAAACGTTGCTGCTGCTACAGCCCATCTGCCTGTTTCACGGATAACGCCAAGGCAGGAGGCAATTCCATAAGGAACCAGGCTAGGTCTGAGCCAGCAGCGCACACGCACCGACACGCGCACGGACACGTACCCCAGCCCCGTCCTGGGGGGCACGTTGCTGGCAGCGGGAAAGGGCAGGCAGTGGGAAGTAACTGGAGGGCCCTGTAGCTCCGAAGATGTCGCACGGGACCATCTCAACTTGTCGTTGTGTCGGACAAGCATGCCAAGCTCCGGATAGCCATACTTTTCAAGAATTTCTTATATTTCTCGGCGGTGTTGTGGGAGAACATTTACACTCGCTTTAAGATCCCAGTTATCAGCCGGCATGAAAGAAATTCCTTTTTTTGCCCCTTGCTCCTGCAACAGTATCCCCCACCTCCCATATTTCTACTGAGAGTGAATCAACCTAACTATAACCAATTCTGGGCCGGAAAAGCGGCAAGCTCTCCCTAAGCTATAACATCCCGCTGTTCCTGAAGAGCCGTTACGTTGGGAAGTCCTCAGGTAGCCTAGATTAAATTTGTTTCTTCAAAAAAATTCCTACCTTAGAAGCAAACACTGGGTCCTGGTAATGTTCTGCCTCTCCACACCAAGCATCTCGCTGATGTTATTGCGTAGCTATTTGGTTAACAGATACTTCAAAGAGGAGAACTCCAGAGAGGCCAGCCGGACGTCACTCGAGCCAGGCAAGAGCCAAGGAATCAAGTCACAAGGGTGAAGCAAGTAAAACCTCCGGCCTCTGAACCCATGACTCGTCTTCCCAGGCCGCCCTCAGGAAAGACGCGAGGTCCAAACCCTCCTGTCCAACACGGAGCCAACAAAGGGCTCCAAATACCTAACCTCATGTTTTGAAGCCCAGGCTGCTTTATTTGGGCTCCCTCAGGACTTTGATCAAGAAAAGCTGAATATTTTGCAAACCGTAAACATGAATCGGTGCCTTTTGTCTTTTCTGAACTCCCCCGTCTGCACAAACATGGATCTAATCCCGTCCACTCTTCTCTCTATGTGCGTTAGCATTCGGGGGATTTGGAAAGAGTTTCTCACCTGATGTAAAAATAAAAACTAACGTAAAAAGTGGCGAGTACTGCAGGGTGCACCCGCTATCACAGCAGTAGGACCGATGGAGAAGTGGAAAGCACAGAGGATAACTAACACCCGCTTTGCTGGCGCACAGGGATTTACGCTTGAGCAAAAGGGGAGCACGTGAGTGATGTGGCCCAATGCGAATTCTAGCCTCAGTTAATTTAGGGCTTGATCCTTCCTCTGCTCTTTCTTTGCCTGAGGAAACCTGCAGATGGAACAAACGCGCGCAGACCGAACGAGGGGCTCCGGGAGGACGATGGCACCTACAGCCCCCCACGGCCCTCGACGCCGAGTCGGGCAAAGGGGGGGCACTGGGCTGGGTTGGCACCTCCACTGCGACGAGTGGGAGAGAGGGGGCACGTGCGGGCTCTGTGGGCATGGCTAATTACAAGTAATTCCAAGAAAATATGCAAAGGGATTCACGTTGTCTCCCTTACAAAAAAAAAAGGGGAAAAAAAAGAAAAGAGGATTGTTTGTCTCCACCAAAATCCTGAACCTCTTAATCATCCGAGAAGCTAATCCTCATCAGGGGAATTCTAGGGAAACTGAAAATATTTTAGCTTGGCTAAGATAAGGGCAGAGCTGTTTATTTCACACATCTCTACAGTGGTACAGAGCCAGGAAATACTTTTCAGTTATTTTCAACAAAACAAGACAAATGTACCAAATTGGCAAGAAAGTGACATTTTTCTGCAGAATTCTTTAATGTCCAAACCGATATCCACAGAAATGACTCTTTCCCAGTTTGTCAGCAAACTTTGTTAATTATTTCAAATACTTTTGGACTTCTGCTAAGCAAACCAGTGCCGAAAATATGTGAGAACTCCACCAAAAAACATGACCATCCTAAGCAGTCAATAGATTACTCTGCAGCGGGCATTTTAACGATGCACTAGAGAATACGTGAGCTGCAGATTTCTGGTCCGCAGGAGCCCAGTAAAGGCGGCTTTCTCCGATACTGTCAGTGACTCCTGGAACTGCAATATACCTCGAAAAAACATCTCTTGCTCTTGGCTCTGATAAGCAAATAGCTTTTTGCATTTTTCTGACTCTCAGCTCCAGCCGGCTCGAACCTGCAGCACTTGCCCAGATGATAACGCCCGGGGAGAAGGGGATGGGGAACCTACTCGGGGCACAACACCACGGATTCCAGCTGTAGGAGCCGGAACGGCCATACGACGTGAGCCTTGCTCTGGGTACTGTGCCAATACAAATCCCACCTAGTGCCTTTGTTTTACACACACCAGATTGCATCTTCTCTTCCGCTTTGGTTTGAAAGCGGGAGATTTAGAGCGGAAAACAGGGAACGATGTGGTGACATAGACTCTGAAGGAGAAATCTCACCTCTTTTGAAGCAATAAAACACACGCCATCGACTTCCACGAGACCAAGACCTCACCCCAAAAACTCCACTTCTATCCAGGCTTTCCTTCTACCACCATCATTCATACCTCTACGCACGCAGCAGAAAGCGAGCCCTTTCTCTGGATGGCTAAACAACGTCGGAAGCGGACACAACAGGAGGGAGAAAGCCGAAAGCCGGCCGGGCACCGCCGGCCCTACCTGCGCACGCCTTCCCGTCCGGCGCCAGCCGCAGCCCCGCCGCGCACTTGCAGTAGAAGCTGCCGATGGTGTTACGGCACTGGGATTCGCAACCGCCGTTCCCCGCCGCGCACTCGTTGACGTCTGGAAGAGAGGAGAAGGGGAGCACAGGTGAGCTGCTGCCGCCTGGCCGCGTCGCGCTGCCGCAGGAGAGCAAACCCAACCGCTTTTATTACAGCTTACTTTCTTATTACTAACTTTTCAGTGCCGGTAAGAAGAACAAACGTTAACCGGCACAAAATGACCCCCCATGTTACATGCTCAAGCCCTTGAGATGTTGGGGCTCAAGCCCCAAAAGATTCCTATCCTGGATGAAAGCCGGCGCTCACGTGGGTAAGAATATATTCATTGTCACAACGCGATGACTCACTCTGTAATGGCCATCTTGTTCATGAAAATGGGAAGACGTAATTTTTTGACATTAAAAGTCTGTTGGTTTAGAAGTTTTACTTGCTTGTCTTTAAATCAGAGTGGCAGAATTATTGTAGCTTTCCACTAAAATTCCTTCAAATAAACCCGCACAAGTTGCCCGAAGGGTATTCATCCAGAGAATACTAAACTAAAACGTTGAAAAAACTAAAACATCCACAGAGTACACATTTTCTACTCACTCTTGTAACTCCTCAAGTCCAGAATAAATCCTGTTGTTACCCTACCAAAACCAGATATTTCCCCTCAGCCGGGCGTGGGCCAGGCCCATAAGGAACACAGAGCACCTTTCTCAAATTACCTTTTAAACAGAGAGAATGACTAATCACCAGGTGAAAAGGGAGGAATCTCCACCCCATTGTCTTCCCTGTTACCTAAACACGGGCTGCCTCCATTCCTCAGTTCAGCTCCAAGGGATTGAACCACTAGGGACCCAAACGAGCCGCAACCTGTATTTCCCCTCTAACTCTGAGCAGCATCCTCCCCAAAGTCCACCTGGAAGTTATTAACAGGCGGTGGTGGAGATGCTTTCCACTCACACCTCACCAACATAGATGATAGCTAATTAGTCCAAAAAACCAGACCATCTTAAGTTGCCAAGGCTCCCTACATACAACGTATCGGCTGCCTACACGACCCCAGACCAACAGACTGAAATCTCCAAAACCCGCAGACAACAGCCCACAAGCACCAGCTTTTCGGGAAAGCGTGGGAAGCAGGACCCGGCCTGGCGCATGGGGAGCCTCTCCCGCGGCCGGGCTGCAAATCCCTGCTCCCGCGCAGACCGCGCGTCCTCAGACCCTGGGAGAAACGGCAAACGCTGGGCTAGAAACATCAGTCCCTGCCCCAGCCTCCGAAACGTCTCCTGCCTGCAGAACGGCCCCGGGAACAGAGCCCGGCAGCGAGGCCGTAAGGAGACCTCGTGCTGTATCACTGTTAGGCCGTTCTATTATTTTCGGTTACAGATCAAAATCAACCCCAAATTAGGAAATGCCAAGCTTCAGTTAGACATGTGAAAGATACGGGGAGGTTTCAGGAAGATTTATCAGTTGTTGGCAAATTCTGGACATTTGGCACTAAGCGAGGCACTCTAAAAATGTATTTGTGCTTAAGAAGCTACTTTTTTTTGCTCTGTAAAGATGCATTTCCTTCTTAAAAGAAAGGAGAAAAATGGAGACAAATACCGTTTTAAGGCATTTGATCTGGATGGAAGAATAATGAGCTGTAGCTTTGCCAAAAACGCATGCTTCAGCCATACTGTGCTCCGTACATTTCCTTCTGCTACTGCAGATAAATCTTGGTTTTCTCTTGCTCCCCCGGAGCCGACAGAGCTCGCTGCCCGCCGGGAGCCAGCCCCATTTCCATCTCCTCTTAGCTCTGAGCCTGACTCGAGCTCCGCTGCCTCCACGGCCAGAGGCAGAGGGAGTCCTTTGGCAAGCCACGGGAGCAAGGCCAGGTCAGGCACACGCGAGAGAGCACGGACACGGTCCGGCTTGACTTCAGGATGCTGCGGAGAGGCAGCCTGCAGGCAGCTGGCCAGCCGGGAACCTTTGCACGCGTTATTAGCACGTCCCGCTGAAAGAAAAAAAATAAATAGTACCGAGGTTTAGCTATCGCATTACGTTTGAAACGAGCTGTTTGCAAATCAGGGACCGCAAAGTAGCGCTGAGCTACCGTCCACGCAGCTGCTCGGGCCGCTCTCGCCCGTGGGGTGAGGATGCCTCCGGACACGGAGCAGCTCCAACCCTCTCCCTACCGCCAGGAGCTGCTGCCTCAGACACCAACGACACGTAGCCGCCATCTTGCTCCGCACCTCCTGAGGCACGTGTTGATTCCCCCAGCCCGTATCGCCCTGGGACCTGTCTCTGCCTTTCAGGCAGAGGAAACC
>JANZLP010000001.1:1218153-1228415 GCA_026930925.1 Chelictinia riocourii | reverse complement strand
TGTTCATTTCTGCCTTTCCTTTGCTAGAGTTTAACCCAGCCAGGAATGATGTGATATCTATTTTCTCAGTTTCGTCAGCTTGATTGTTTTTCAGGTCCAAGTTTATCAAGGCAAATCACAGCTGAGCTCCCGAACAAATACAAATCGTAATACGTTATTTGACTTTTCCACATGTGATTGGTTTAGGCTGCACAAGCCCATTACTTATCAGTTAAAGTGAAGCCTGATAACATCTGCAATATCAGTAAATTGTGGGAATTCAAGCTTCTCATGATGAAAATGTACAGTAGAGGAAGTGACGGACAATTTGCAGCTGGTAAAAAGAGGTATCCTCTAATGACATACATCTGGCACCCATTATCTCAGCATCTGCCGTACTGAAATCCAATACGCCTCACAAAACACAGTGGTATGCTGAGGAAAGGCCCAATATCCCCTGGATTCTCTTTAACAGCTTAAGACCCACCCGTCCCCTTTACCCACTGCACACTAGATCGTTAAACCAGCGAGAGGAACCCAGCACCCTACCGATGGCTTGCATTTATTACACCGGACAGCGTTATTTTGGCCCTTTGATCTCTGACAATCAGATTAGGACCATGAATCAGCATAAGTGACTTCCATCGTCAACGATTCAAACCAGCTCCTGGCTAGAAGAGCCGAGAGCTGGTTTGGACCTCTGGTAATGATCTATCCAGCCTTTAAGTGAGCCACTTAAATTGCTAAAGAAAAAGAATCCGCATTTTAATCTGCAAACATGGGCTCTTCTACTTCTTTGCTGTCACCGCTCAGTTGTATTAGCATAGCCCATCTGCAGCAGAGTCCTTCCTCAAATCAACGATACCCACGTTTTGAGTCTCTGCTGCCTACAAGACCTCTCGGAGGAGCCTGGAAACCTGGACTGGAGGCATCCAAGCAAGGCAGATGCACTTAGTAGGGTGAAAAAGGTCAAAACCTGCTGCCCCCGCAAAACTACCGATGGCCACTGACTCTACGCAGACGGAGCTGGACCAGCCTGCCCGATGACCTGTGCTGCTACACACAGACAAAAGCCAACAGCGTTACGTATGGGTATGACTGTCCTAAAAGCTGTGGCTTGCCAGGCTTTGCAGCTAAGTGTTCCAGACTAAATGGAAAGGAAAACACAAAGGCATTACTTAAGCAAGCGGCTAAAGGCCAGCAGCCCCGGCGTCTAGCCCGTGTGCGAGACGGCCGCCGTGGAGAAGGGAGCTCATTTGGACTTCTTGGCACCCCCGCGCAAGGCCGCCTGCTGCTCTGGTGTTGAGTGGAGGATTTCCAGATTCAACCGCGGTTTTATTTGCTTGGGGAGGCGGGAAGAAAGACAGTTAATGCGCGTTCACGTACGGCAAACTAGAAACACCTGTTGGCCTTCAGAACAGCTCTTTGGCTGCCTTATAGAGACTGCGGGTCTAACAGGTGTCCCTGTGGCCAATGGGAATGTAAAGGGGTTACAGAGGCCCCACGAACGCTGAATTATGCAAAGAAAAACCGTCTGCACAGCTAGATAGAGCACACGTATCCATGTGCGCAAGTCGAACCGCAAGAAACCAAAGGCCCGTAAAATGAAGCATGGCTGGGAGGAAACCAGCCACACCGGGACCGGGAAATCTCACCCCACCATCGCACGGCTTGCCTGGACCTTCCTTTCGGTCTGGAGTTGCTTCCGCTGGCGAACGCTTGCCGTGGGAAACCAGCCACGGGGCCCGAAGACCTCGCCGCGGCTCCAGCCCCTGCATGGCACGGCTTGTTCCCCAACCACTTCCCTACGGAGCCGAACACGGTGCCAACGCCGCCACTCCCAGTAAGAGCACCGACGCGGATCACGCCTGCACGCTTAGCTAGGGCTAGAAAGATAAAGACTCCCCAGTCGGGTAAATAGTCACTGCACTGCAAATCATTTCCACGTTTTCCGTGAGGGGACCGTTAAAATGCAATACCTACTTTTAAATACTAGCTATAGGCAGCACTTATATACCATAAACCATGTACGTACTGTGATGTCCTACCACTCATACACATGCATACATGGATGTATGCGGTACAGTATTAACTGAAAACCCTAACACAGCTGTAATCAATGAACACAAGCTAAGCACACGGGAAACCCACGGATAAAAGAGCTGCAGAGGCACAAACTCCCTGAGCTTGTTCTTTGAACCCGGTGCCGCGGTCTCAGGAGAAGGAGGGTTCCCCTTTTCAGAGATACCATTTTTCGTTTGAATCTGGTAACGTACCGAGCAGCAAAAAGTGACTGCAACAAACCCCTTTGCTGGCTGGTGCTGCCCTTGATTTGTTCGCAGGGGCTGTCAGTGGGAGATTTTCCTCCTCCTCCATTATCAAACAGCTTTGCTTGCGTTAGGGCTGCCCAGAACAGCGAGCTTCAGCCCAAGTGAAAAAACCGTATTGCACAACAGGAATGCACAAGTGCTTGAACTCGGATCAAGGATATACGGATAGCGTCCTCCCTTTCTCACGTAACTCTCATTAAGTAAACCTCTGGAGCAGGAATCCTCTGAGCAGCTTCCCAGAAGGAAAAGGTATTTGTAATGACAGGAATCTCAACATATGTTTGTTTCTTGAATTATTACACAAATTATACTGTAGCACTGAGACCGTACAGCAAAGGAGAGGAAACAGACTGAAACACAACAAGCGAAGCAAAAATTAAGGGAAAACCTGTGGCTGAGGTGGAGGGAAGGAGTTTCAGAGGCTGGTGAAAAGATGTTATCACCTGCTAGAGAACACTGCTTTAAAAAGGTGCCTTGGAGAAGGCAGCGCATAATGAATAAAACAACGTTTTCGCCAACCCTTCCAAACCCAGAAATTGAAAGCGTAGCCTGCTGACGATTTATTACAGACCGTACTATGTATTTAAGCATAAATCAACTCTAAAAATTCCAGGAAGGTTTGCAGCAAGGCTTATCTTTTCTACTTTGGCCGTCACTCCTCATCTCACTCACTAAGCCGCCTATTTTGGCTGAACCCGTTCCCTTGCGCCTACGGCCAGTGTGGATCCCCGCACTGCCAATTTTCGCAGGATCCCCGGAAAACAACGGAAGATGACAGGTCCTGAGAGTTAAGCTGCCCTGGGTCATTTCTCTTCCATAGCACAAACCAGCCAAACGCAAAAGGGAGAGCCGCTAAGGACCACAGCAGGAGACAGGAGACGCGCATCCCAGACGTGCCTCCAGAAATGGTCCTTCTGCAGAGCGGACCGGGCTATGGATTATCATCATTCCCTCTCGTTTCAAGACGCCAACCAGCTGGGCGAGCAACTGTGAGCTTGGGCTGGCCCTTGGCTACCAGACTTGGGGGATGGTCTCGTCCTCCCCAGTAACGGTCCAAGGATTCGGCATTAATTCAGTCTACTTGGCATTCGTCTATCGAATACTTCTCTACCAATAACCAAAGTTGAAGTATTATCTTCAGAGGGGAGATAAGCCTGATTTCAACTTAAATGATTTCCAGATGTTTTTAACATTCAGCACATACATGAAGCCCTAAAAACAAAAGTTCTGCTTTCAGCCCAGAATTTAAGATTCCTATACAAAAAGTATAATCACATTAACTAGTAGCAGTATATTATTTTATCTTACAGTTTTATATTACCTTTTCCTAGAATATGTAGCCTAGAAAGGCCTAAAAAATACATATTTTTTTTTCCACGGTGTTATAAAGCCTGAACAATTTAACTGAAGTAAACTGAGGTGATTAATACTGAGCAATTCTTTATTCTGTAGCTGATAGAGTAATGTTTTATTTCTCAGGAAAAAAAAAAAGCAGAGCATCATAGCTATACTTAATACTTGTACATAGGTTGTTCATTTCTCTCTGGTTTGCAGAAAATGTGAATAATAGACTTTAAAACAGGCCCTTATATTTTTTTTCCATATATGTATTAGTGTCTTACTACTTGGGTTGTGTCTTTGAACCCAAAGGTGCAGTTGTCAGAAAAGAGCTCTAATCAGTGTGATGAAAGGTTGCAGAATCTCTCTTTTCACACAGAGAACCAACAGTAGGTTCTACTCCAGCGTTTGGGCTTACAGGGTAGGAAAGTTACTAGTGTAGTTATGGTTTGAGTCATTGATTTACATGAATGGGGTATTTAGGTATTTTCCAGGTGTATTAAAGGCTAAAGCCAGAACTGACTTTGGTGGGAACAACTATTCTGAAGGTAATTTATGAAATTTGTTTTATTTTTCAAGAAAGTAAATTTGACCTTCCGTGATTAATGTATGATTCAGGTGAAAAAGCAAATTACCCCCACAGTTATTTTATCTCTGTACAAATTCAGTAAAAATTACCTTGACTTGGAACTTTGTAAAGTAAATGTTAGCATATAGCACTAAGAAGTGTAACAAACAGAACTAAATATCTCTTTATTATCCCTCTGAGACAAAAATAAAAAGACCTGTACAGGAAATTTCTGTATGGAGTTTACCAGTAACACATGTACTCCAATATCCACCGTCACTTCCTAATATTCAAAATAATTCTGCATCACATACAGCAGATTTTGATTTTTACATACAAATACCAATTCACAATCGTGTTTCTTCAAACACAGATATAATCTAGGCTTGTGAAATGAACTCCTTATTAATTCTGAAAACTCTTATTTCCTCCTTTGCAACATTTCAAGTTTACCAGTAATCTAAGGGCCACCTGTGATGTGGGCCAACATTAGGCTGGGCCCTTCAAAGCATACTTCCACGTGCTCAGCACGTGTAACAAATCTCTCCAAGAAAGCAAGCACAGAGGAGTCGTAACAGCTGTTGGTGCACACAGCTGCTAACACCACAGGATAAAGGAGAACCACGAAGGAGAACCACAGGGGAAAAATTCTGCCTTCACAAAGGCAATAAATTTTTGGAGTGATACCACAACTCCCTGCAGCATCACCGCTGAGAAATGTCCTGTGCTGCCAGATCAGCACTATGTTACTTTTCTCATCAGAAATCACGGTGAAGAGTGATACTCTACATTAATAGGAGTCACATATCTTTACCTGAATTCATAATAAAAGTTTCTGACGTAGATGATGCTACCTAATGTAAAAACAAAAAGAGCTGGCTTCATTCAACTTTTCCCTGTCCTTGAGTAATTCCTCTGGAGCACAACCCATTTTTACAGAAGGCAGCTGGAGTTACTAGTGATTTAACTTAGTCGAGTGGGGTTAGGAAAGCCAGTGCCAGAGTCCTGAGTGCCTTAATGGCCCTGGCCAGTCTCACCTGAGACTCCCACCCATACCTTCTTTCCTTGGGCCCATGAGCCCCACTTGAGCACAAATCTGGAGCTCCAGGCTCCTGTCTGCCTTCGGCCTTGTCTCTTGGATGGATGCTGAGCCTGTGTTGTAGCCTCATCAGCAGTCAGCTCTCTGGCCTTGTCTTCTTTTGCTCAATAGACTTCTTGGGATGGACCTTAGGCCTGGTTCACCCCTTGCTGTGCCTGGGGCTGACAGTGGATCCCACTACCAGCCACTGGTGCTGTCTGCTATGTGCAGACCTGTGGGGCTGTGCCCCATTGGCGAGGACACTCACTGCACTGGGATCACCCTTGGCCCCCAGTTTTGTAACAAGAAGGGCCTCTATGGGCACACCAGCTGCAAAAGGAAATCTAAAGCAATGCTGAGGGAGCTGGCCCATGTCACTGTGAGGCCACTCTCTATTGTCTTTGAAAGGTTATGGTGATCCAGGGAGGCCCCTGAGGACTGGAAGAAAGCAAATGTCACTCCTATCTTCAAGGAAAAAGATTTGGGGAACTACAGGCTGGTTAGTCACACTTCAATCAGTAGGAAGGGGATGGAGCAAATCCTCCTGGAAGCTGTTTCCAAACATATGAAGGACAAGAAAGTGATTGGGAGTAATCAGCATGAATTTATGAAAGGGAAATGATGCCTGACCAACCTGGCAGTTGTACAACAAATTTACTAGCTTGGTGGATAAGGGGAGAGCAACTGATGTTGTTTGGCCAGGCTTTTGACATGGCCTTCCCCAACAACCTCACAGACAAATTGAGGAAGCATGGACTAGATAACTGAACAGTAGTAAAGGGTTGTGGTCAGCACCACAAAGTACAGCTGGAGGCCAGTTGGAACTAAAAAAAAATTTTGTAACATACAAATTATCAGTGCTTCTTTAACTAATAAGGTTAGTTAAATGATTATGAACAACACTTTCCTCACAGATAGGTTATTTTAATATCATTTTATGAAGTTTATTTCAGTGTCTTCAAAAGTAGCAGTGACTGACACTATAGAAGATTCATGCAGAACTGCAAATTAAGCTAATCTGAAACGGTATGGCAATATCTTTCGTTCATGTGTACACACTTAAAATTTGAGTTTATGTTATTCCACTTAGTTTGCCCAAAGATATTTGTTTTCCTTCATGATGTTAATTCAATTAAGTTAAAACCTTGTTATCAATTTCTCTACTGACTGGCAAAAGCTTTTATGTGTCATAGGCAGTATTCACCAAAACCTGCCATTGTTTCTAACATTGCTATTTGATATCCTCACATAAAAACATGACCTGGGACAACTACACAAGAAATTAAGAAATAACTTGTAAGGCTTATAAATAATTGAAAAGAGAATGTTCCAAAGTTTGATGTGTCATAAAAGCTAAGTTTAGAAGGTGAAGAAATTATTTCAATTAAACAGAACAAATGTCAGCAATGAATGCTTAAGCATTTTAATGAATTCATCTGTAATATTATAGTGCATGCTGAGGCACAGAGCCAGTGGGGGTATACACATACAGACAAGTTATTTGTGAATATAATTTGAACCGTATAAGAAACACCTACTCAGACTGGGGAAGAGTTTCTTGAAACAAAATCTGCAAGAGCTCCAGAAATTTCTCTGACACCAAAGCCTGACTGCAGAATACTTCACAAAGGTGAAGCAGCGAAGGGGTCCAAAACCAGGGAACCAGTTTGGTCCAAGCAGATTTAAAAAATTCCTTTAACTTGATTCCTAATGTATATAAAGCAGTATTGCAAGAGAGCAGTTCCACTGACTTAGATGGCAGCGCTTCCTATCCTGCAAAGGAGACAAGAACTAAGCTTCCTTCTTGCAAAATGATGTTCCCAGTCAGCTGAAAGACAACACACACTTCTACCAAAAAAAAAAATTCAGAGGCCAAAGGAGCTATACACACAACAAACACAATGGGTAAACAGAGCTGGTACCCAAAATATTTTTCCTCAAGAAAAAATGACTGGAAAAAAATTAGAAGGCAATAAAATTTAAGAAACACAAAACAAAACAAAACCAAAATGAAACAAAAAAAACCCCACACCAATCTGCTGCCTGTTCCTAGTAGCATCTGCATTTCAAAGACTGTCACTGCTAGGACCCCAAAATTACTGTCAGCACTCCAGAATACAACTTATTACCCACTGATTGTTTTACGGCTCTTGAAGCCATTTCTTATCCTGTCTCTTTCAGTGAATCCAATTCCCTCAACTTTAACTTACCACATGTTTCAGCTAAATACTGGACTTACTGTCGTATTTGGTAAGTAGTAAACACATTGCACCACTGGTGATTAAACAACCAGCGATGGTGTCCAACACTCCAGCGCTTTGAATCCAAAGAACAGAAGCTGTGGGCTGTGTGATATGTATGTTATCAGTATGCTGGGTTGCACACTGTTTTATTGATTACCATCTATGATACATTTTCTATTTGGTTAATTATTTTTCCCCCCATAGGAAAAGCATGCTCACAAGCTCCAGTGATTAGCAGCACCACAGACGCAGCTCACGTTGTGAGCTGTTACCTGCAGATGTTACACTGAATTTTCCCAGCCATATGTTCTGCTCGTACAGAGCCATACAGGTCTTCCACAGCCCATGCTTAGTCCTGTGATGGATTACTGACATCCTGCTCCTTAAGCCTTTATTTCACTATCAAGCCAGCTCTAAAGATATCTGTTACCTCAGCTGAATAGCTATAATAGTTAGATTTCATATTTTTGAAACCTACAATTATAATCTACAAATAAAGCCTTAATCAGTGCATATCCGAGATGTGAAAAGCCTCGCCATGGTGATTTTAGGTCAAGATTAGCAGAAAGGACAACGTAAGCTCACACACTAACCAATCCAAAGCGTTAGGGATGCAATCTCTTCACATCTCAGGACATGAACTGAACTGGCAGTACCTCAGAACCAGACTGCCGGCAACTTTGTGTTCTTGCCTGTACTCCTGGAGAGAGAGATTAGGAGATGGACCAGGCATTTGGCAGTTTATGGCAATTCCTGAACTCCTAGGAGCATTAAAATGGGGTTTGAGTTAGGACAATCAAACTGACAAAAAAAATTTCTATAAGCTTGAAGCACTTAAGAGGAACATTTAGCTTGGCATTTAGCACCACTATTTATCCTTTCCAAATGTTTTCCAGGCATTTTGTCAAGCCAAAATTAGAGTTTCCAGATCATGAAGATAAAGCCTGACTTTTGCTCCACAAAGAAAGAGAATTAAACTGGACCATGAAGACATATTTTTTTCTGTATAGACCTCACTCCTCCTGTCCTCAAAAAGACACTTTTGCATGACTACCTGCTGTTAAACTGCCTTCACCGCCTCATGAGAAAGCTCAGTTGTCTTCCTCCGTCCTTCAGACACAGCAGGAGAAATGTCTGCAAATAACAGCTTTCTATTAAATTCTTTTGGCAAATGAGCAATCTAGCCAGCTACCCCCCCGCCCCGTGAAGGTGCAGGGAAAGAGGTTCCCCTAGGAGACTGTCAGGTGAAAGATAACTCACAAAATCATGGAAACAGAGTTGCTAGGCAAGATCAGGCCTGTTAGAGGCTTCACACGGCACAACAGGAACACCAAAGGCTTGTAGAAGTGAGAAAACTCAACTGTGAACAGAGAGCAGCCTGCGGTAACGACAAATAGGGAATGGTGGAAGCTGCTAGGGAATCAGTACAAACAGCAAACAAAACACCATGCAAACTGAAGATGGAGTGCAATGCTTATCAAACAGAAAATATGTTTGATTATACTGTATCACAGCATAAGAAGAAAGCTATGGGCATTTTCTTTTCCTGTTTCAGATATATACTTCCCCCCCCTCCATTTTAGAACTTTCCTCCAAAAAAGTGATGCTCAAAAGAGGGGGTAACTATACTACTTTTAAATATACAGTACAATGCCCCTACAGTGTCTTAAGTTTTAGCCAGTGAGTTTGCTTGAAGAAACCCTATGAACCTTAAAAGGGGAAGGTTGAGCTGGTAAGCTGCTTTAAATTTATACTTGAAATTTGCATATGGATATTGTGCTATAGTGGAAATCAACATAAAGTAGACATTCAAATCCAATATACCGTTAATTGAAACATGCATGAAGTTCAAACTGGAATGATAAACTTCATTGTTTCAGATGTATCTGACATCTATTTCGTGTAATCAGTTTTTGTGCAGTCCAAGGTAAATGCTTACAGGAATATAAAAAGAGGAAAAATGCTGATCTTCAAAAGTCTTCGTGTAAGATATAAATTTCACTAAAATGTCTCATAATATTTTGGAGCTGTCAAAAAAAATAGAGAACAATTTACTTTAAAAAAACTTATTGAATGTATATTAATATTTATTTTAATTACAGCCATCCAGATTTATATTAAGAACATCTATTTTTTCATTGTGCTTTGATGTTGATTTTCAGAAATGTTGAGCATCAAAAATATAGCATACTAAAGCTGTGGCTCTGCAATATTCAGAATAAGTGATGCCAGACATCTATAAAGCTAGCTAGACAAGTAAATAAATAACACTTCAGTGTCCTACAAGCTCACATGCCATTTCCATAATTTTTTTATATTTGTTTTCTCCTCATCCATGACACATCTTCTCCAGGTAAGCTGGACAATGAAAAGTTAATTGTGAAAACACTGCAAAAATTGAAAGCAATTGTTCGTGTATCTCTAGTTTAAAGCACATACAAATTTAGGTAAAAATGTATCAGACTGGTACTGGCAAATTACCAGTGTCATTCTCATCAATGTCCCTGACTCACTCCATTACTTAAGAAGGATGAGCTAAATACAAGCCTAATCTTCAGTTTGTAAATCTGCATTCCTTCTTGACAGAGGATCAGATTTCCTTCCCAGCCTGTCACCCCCCATTGCAATCCCTGTGTAACATATCATGGATCTAATGGCAGGTGAGGACCAGCCATGGTTTTTGGGAATGGCGCCTTCCAGGGAGGAGCTAGAGCCGGACGTTCGGA